>OX454270.1:11626757-12226757 GCA_949715065.1 Periphyllus acericola | reverse complement strand
TTTTAATAACATAACAACTTAACTTAATTATAACGAAAACCGTGTTTATAATTATGTGTTTTAATTCCGAAACGAGATATATAATGTTATTAAAATTACAGTTACATCACGTTATACTTGCATTGATCGAGCATGTTTTAATGTTGTTGCGGCGTGCGTGTTATTGTGATCGTGTGATGCCATTTAGCATCTATTATATATATTATTACATAAAACACACCCGAGAGAGTGAGTGACGTTAAGGGCTTTGTCTTTGAAGGCTATGAGTTATATGATTTCCGTTAAGTCCCAAAATTAATATTTTAAACTGCACAGTATCCGTTGTAAAATATTACAATATAATAAATACAACATCCCCGTGTGTCTATCGACACCTTCACGACAATGAACTGAATCCAAAACTTCGAGTAAATATATTTAGTTTTGAGATGTGTTTTATTGTATTGAGAATTTATATTAAATTTCACCATGACGCGATACCGTATATTATGAGTTTCTAAATATTAACTTAAGACTTAAGCTAATTAGGTATCTATCATTATGCACTCTAGTGGTTTTCATTGGTAATAAACATTTTGAACTGTAACAAAACTTTTTTCGTTGATGGGAGGGAAAAAATATATGAAAATATTGTTATAAAACGCTCGACATGTATAGAATTTTTTGCTGTATAATCCTTTCTTGGAATTATTATTTTAATGTTGTTCTATAAAAACGGTTGAAAATAAAAAAATACCGTAAAAATAGTTATATACGCACGAAAGAACTTATGAATTCCTAGAGATCTCAATAAAACATTAATGTATTTTTGGAAAGCGGATGTCGTGGTACTATAGGACTGGAAAATATATTTACGATTTACATACACCAAAAATGAAATATATAATATCACATCAAGTTGAGTAAAATAATATTCAAACGCTGGGTCGTAATAGTTTGTATATGCGTGATTCTAAGTTATTTTTTTTTAATTATTTCAAATATACAACATTACATTGTGGTTTATATTTGTTTAGACTGTTTTATGTAATAGAAGTTTTAATTTTACGGTGTAGCACTCGGTATTATTTTACTCTTTACGTTTTAGGTAACGGCGCGGCGTGACGCCATATTTGAATGTGATTTGTAGACCGATTAAAATCGCAAAAATGTACAACACTCGAAATTAATATCAATAATTATTCTAATGGTCATTTACTAATAATAATAATTTAGAAAGATGAGATCATTTAGAAAAACAACAAATTTTTTCGTTTGTAGTTCCGTCGTGGAAAAAAAAGCAAAATACCACCTTAAAAATGAATTATATGGAAATAATAGATGTTTGAACACTTGTGTCAGTGAAACCGTTGAGTTTTATGAAGAATTTAATTGTCAGTCTATAATTTATTGCTGTACCGTATAGCCGCTATTTTTAAACATTTGAATATTTTAATTCGAGTTTTTAATGGTGAAAACATTGATAACGGACATAAACGGATTGACATATTCTTACTAGTTTTTATGTTTACGTATTTTACATTTAAAAAGCCAGTAAAATGTTTTATTATTACATTTTTATCATCACGTTGATTACGTGAAGATTATACTATATTGACACTCACGGTACAGCAGTAGCTATTTCCGAATACGTGTTTATTTCTACTGCGTCTCATACTACGAGTACATATATTCAATAATCTAAAACGAGAACCGTGTAAATTAGTTTTAAAGATTTGTCTAGGGCTTTTATTTCACGTTGACTTTTACCTTACTCATTGCGTCATGCGTGAAACGTATCCATTATTTTATACCCTTTGAGACGTGCAGTATAGTTTTGTCACGGTGCATCAGGACGTCATTGGAAATGGTGGAAAATGCGTTTAAGGTTTCATTCCTTTGACTTTGTGCGCGGCTTTGCGTTCTACGGATATTATTATAATACAAACAACACGTACGAGTGAGCGGCATTCGGCGGGTTTCCGATCTGGCGGAAAACGTTCGCTTTAATATTTATCGCAATGTTAACTGCATGTTTCAACATGTACTCGGTATTGTGCACTGCATTACAACGAATAATTTTGAAAACAAAAACAACAACAATTGGCTGTGGATGACGATGTTTTTATCTACACAATATGCACGCGATTCCAAAACGCTGGGCTTTAAAGATTTTATTCATTAAAAACCAACAATTATTCCAAAACGACATATTTTGTTTGCGTAAAAGTTCTACTTAAGCCAAATAATACCAGATGGCAAATAGTCATTAAAATATTGCTATTGCAGTTATTAATATAATGTAATGCATATTATACGCGTATGTGGGTATTGGTCGTGTCACATTTATCCAATTTTATATTCCGTGTGACCATGTAGTAACAGTAAAAATACAATAAACTATTAACTAATGCATATACACTGCAATACTGTGTCTTGTTTAAGTACTCGAACGTATTATATACATGTATTAAATCTATATCTGCACAAATACCTAATTTAAAATTAAGACGGACTCTGATGAGCTGGGATAAGATTAGCTACGTAACTAAATAGCAAACAGAGTCGAAGGTTAAATTGATATTAAATAATAAAACTTTTTTTCATTTTTATTTATTCTATAATAAATTTAGTTTAATACTATTAGTAATTAGGTACTTTTGGCATTTATGTTAATTTACAACCAATATTCTGGAGTCAATTAATTTGATTAATCGGTTAAACACGCCCGTGCACGCTGGCAGTTAGGTATATGCACTATATGCACAGTCACCACATTACGGTTGATTAGTTTATAACTAATATTTCAAGCAAAATGCAGGTGTAAGTATAATAAAATAAAAGTTATAAGTAATTGGAAACCTTTTTAATTTTTGAGCTGTGAACGATTTATTATTTACCGGTGAAATGTCAATTTTATCATTATAATTATCAGACTATATGAGCTATACAATATTATATATTATATAATTTAATTAAAATAATGATTAATTTTCGTTGACAAAATATGGTTTTTATACAATTTTTTTAACTTACACTATCATTATAATATTTACACATGATTTTACATAAAAAAAAATAATCAAATAATAAAAATCAATATAATAGAACATTATTGTAGTTATTACCTCTTCTACACTGTTTCCTATTTAACATAAAAAGCCTTATAGAATTTTTTTTAAAATAAACTTGTATACTATTTGAACTCTTAAACTATTGACATTTTAAAACTATGTATGGATATAACAAAAAATATGAGGAAAAACATGAATGAAAGTTCACCAACTAAGCCAAATTGAAATATTCGAATGGAGAAGCTTTATATTTTCACTTATTATTCTTTGTATGTAGTTTCTATGTATAAATATATGTACTCGTAATTTATAAAAGACCTTATATGATTGTTGTGTGAAATCGAAATATACATTCAAAATTTGTCCTTGAAAATACTTTTTGATAACCTTGAACAATTTAGTTTTTCTTTTTTAAATATCAGGAATATTACACGCAATATCGGGGATCGAATAATATTATTTGCGAGGAGATATTATTTCATATTCGTAATTATTTTTTATTTTTTCTGTTCTTTTTATTAATAGCTAATAGTTACAACTATAATAGCCCAACAATTACAAAAGTCAACTTTTGTAATTGTTTAAAAATATTTTGAATATTAATATATTTTATTATGAAATAAAATTGTGAACTTTAAGCTATTGAACAATTATTTTCGTTCGGAAAAAGTACACCCTTGTGAATCGCTACTGAGGCGAAAATATTAAGCGGTTTCTATAGATAAGATCAAAGTAAGGATTTATTGATTAAATGCAAAGGTTAAGCCAAAAATAAATCAAACTAATATAATGCTGACCTGTTAATGTTAACATTTTTCATTTAAGTCCCATTTTTAAATTGTAATCCATTATATACGTAATACGTAGTTAATTTCCTAATTCTAAACTTCAACATACAAACACGCATTGTCTGCCTATAGGAATTTGAAAAATTGCACGAGATATCTATAATATTCCGTGTATATTCACCTCAAAATTACGCCTTTGTACTTATAGTTTCATATCGTGACAAAAGTTTAATTAAAATTACAACTTCGATAAAGTAGCAGCCGTACCATTTTATTACGTATTTTCATTGTAATAAATTTCGAAATCCATCTCATTAAAAGATTATTTAAGTTTCTCAAAAGTTGTAGGTGTATTATTGACACATAGTAAACTTAGTAGACTTGCGGAATATAAAGCTATATTAATATTATATCGATTTGATTCATTTTTTTCTAATTCGATAAAATACTCTATTGGAAAATCATTTTACAAGTAGTAGAATCGCTGCTCCAAATCATGTACCGTGGTGTACACATTATGCATGATAATATGTGTAATGTAAAACAGTATACGTTAACTGTTCCTTTTAATATTTAAAGATACAAGTCATCGTATTTTCATAATTTATTTCACAGAAAAAACGGTTTTGGAATAAAATGTGTACGGTCGTCTCGTGTGATAATAAATTATATTTCAAGATTTGATTTTAAAAAATCCCATTTAGACTCCGAGAGCAGTTGTGTTTTGTAATACTTCAAAATTCAGTTTTTACGATGACTCGGATGTTTACGACCGGCACCACCGATACAAATCGACCGACCGTTTATTCTTCTTCTTTTCGCCAGCTATCGGAAAAGCGAGTGTAATTTTTTTCGCTGGCAATACTCCGGTAAGGTTTAGGCGAATATCGGACAACTCATTAGTACAAAACGAAAATAATAAAAACAGTAATTTATCGTATATTATGCATACAGGACACAGGTGACAGGTACCACAGTAAATAATAACAAGCGCTGTATGTAGAGAGTTGCGTGGCTAAATCATGTACATTATATTATTTTAGTACGTTTGGACGATACTGCGAACGACGTCCGATGACGGTTACTTGATATATCATCGTACCCCGTACACTTACACACTGCAATTATTATTATTAATTATTATTACTATTATTATCATTGTCGTTTTTAACTCGTCTTCAACCGACCACCATACGCGTGTTCGTGGGCGTCTCACGATCGCACAAAACGTGTATACGCCCGCTCGTTTTAAGTGCCACCTATATACAACGCACACGGGTATATATAACATGAATATATTTATGTATAGGAAGCGCTCAGAAACAAACAGAAAAAAAAAAAAAAACAATACGTCATCATAAAACGTAAAATACGACGACGGCGACAAAAATAATGTTATATTATATACTGCACCCGGGGCGAACGCGGTAGCGGACTGTCGAAAACTTTTTCTCTGGATTCGCGGTCACTACGCCTATCTGTACAAACCCAGGTATCATATGCTCGCCTACTTTTACGTGTGTCGGATGGCGCACTGCACGTCAGTAATAATCATCATTAAGGCTCGAACTTTCTAGCATTTTTTCACCGTTGGAATTTAGTGTTATGTGAGATAGATATAAACATTTGTTTTATGAAATGTACCATTAGGATCAAGACGTGTTCAAAGAAATGTTTGAATGGTTCGCCGCTTATTTTTTAATAAAGTTGATCGTCTACACGATTATGGAGTAAGAGAGATCTAAAGGTTTTTTCCATTTGCCGTGTTTTTGTTGGACTTATGTGTGACAGACAGGGTATAATTTTTATATCCGTTAACGATTTCCTTTGTATTTTTTTGTGACTACGTAATGAGTTTTGTATACAGTTGAGCTGATAATGGATCGATTAAAGACGAATGTGTGCAAAGTAATCGTTTTCTATTTTTACTAGGAGTGCAGAAAATCGAATTATGTGCCCCAAAAGTATATAGTCATCGAAAGCTACGAATTACGAGTATACAAACGATTATTACGTGAAGGAATTCTCAAAAAAACATTTTCTCTCAATAAGGATAAAGTTTGGGGGTATTTTTTATTGCAATTTCTATATTTTATCACGCGTATTACCAGTATATTCAATGCTAGTAATTTTGGTCATTTTCTTATTGCGATAGAGTTTGAGCCTTAATCATCATTATTGTCGTCCACGACGACCAAACCCTCTGCGTGCTCGTAGGTATAGCTGTTATTATTATTACCACTGCGAAGTATAATAAATATAATAAAAACGGCGAATTACATTTATAAAAAGTGTATATAATATACGAGTATATGTTTATATTATGTATATAGGGTGTATTATGAACATTTGACTTGTTAGTTTTTTCATCTATAAACGTCTCATCTGTAGGCGCACCTAGACTTCAACTAGTCAAATCGACCGACAGTTCGAAATAAAAAATATATTTCATAAAATATTAGCATGGCACGTAGAGTTTGAATGACTTGTACAACAAAAGTGGTATTTTTTCAAAGCAAATCTCGAAGTAGCTTCTGTTTTATTATTCGTTGATCCCAAGGGAGGTTTTTTTTCACAAATATTTTTGTTCGTCAATCTTATTAGTTCAGTCAACGGTACATTATAGTTATTATTATCAAATGCAGTTAGAGGGGAGAGTACAATTGACATGTCTTACAAAAGAAAAAAAAGAAAAAGTTGATATCGCGGAAAAAAGTAAACGAATAGAACTATTTCGACCAAATGAAAAATCTCTAACCCAATCTGGGGGAAAAAAAACCAAAATCAAACTCGGGTAAAGAATTATTTTATTCGACTTCGTATTACAAGTCCGGTTGGCGAGGAAACGATCACCCGGTATCGTGTAAGCACACAAACAGATCCAGGCGTGTTCGCTATATTATTTGATGACGTTTTAACGTGCACTGCATTGCACACACGACTCGGTGAGTCCGTCACGGTGTGCCTTGCATGCGCGTTATTATTATTATAATCGTCGTCGTCGTCGTTACGAAGACGTGTCGCCGCCACCGCGTCATTTCACGCGTTAAGTACGTCGGCGACGGCGAGCGCGATTTCCACGGCGGCGGCGGCGGCGGCGGCGGCGTATAATAAACGTGGCGCAACCTCTCGCCCTAGCGCCGAGTCATTAGGCTATTATTGCCGTCTGCCGACCGTCGTCGGCCGGTCGCACGTTTCCCGCGTTCATCGCCGACGACTTCCTCGTACATTTTACACTCCTCGGCCGCGCCGTATTCCCGCCGACCCCTAACCCGCCAACACTTGCGGCGGCCCGCCGCGTCACCACTACTGCGCCGTTCGCCCCCGTTACCGCGTCACTATACCACCAAGCGACCGGTAACCGGATAACGCATTATTAGCACGTGCGCGCGTCCGACCGCCACCGCGGTACGCCGACGAGTTCGCGCGTCCGAACCGTCACCGCGGTACGCCGACGAGTTCGCGCGACGACCGGTCCCGCGCCATGACCTGCGATTGTTCTCCGAGCATTCTCTGGTCCGATAAAACCCGTCGTGTCCGCCTTCACGTCGGTCCGCCGTCCCGTTCACTGCGAGAACGTCCATTATCGCCAGCCGTCCGTCGAAGCCACCGTAAGTATATACTGTACAATACCACGCGTGATGCATAGCCGTCGTGTACTTGGTCCGTGGACGGGTTTAGCATTCCGCGGGTCGTGAGCGCAGAGTAAAATATCCATCCCTTACTCGGACGCCACGTAACCGTCCGATGACACGTTGGGCTGAGCGTTCGCGACGGACAATTTAAGTAAAATGAAGTGATGAAAGATTGATAACGCTCACGGTAAGACTATACACATATCCCCGACGCTGTTACCCCCGGCCACGGTACGTCTCGGACCGCGAGTGCGACGCGGTTTTGTACCAATAAACGACTGACGACGCGTGGCTAGCGGTTGTGACAGCCACCGTCGCGTGTGGCGGCGAAGCGCGGTATTACGCGGTGAAAAAACGTGACTCCGCGTAAGGGTCTAGTTCCTTGAACACGCTCAGCGGACGTCACATTGTTGTGATCCGTTCGCAGGACGAGAATGATAAGTGACCGTGCCGTTGAAGCTCACTAACCGCGTTCGGACTAAACGGACGATATTTTCAGGTAGGATTTGTGATTTTTGAACCGTCGGTAATATTGTTTACTTTAGTAAGATTATATTGTATAGCGCCATACGGTATTACTAAAATATTTAGTTTTCTCATCGGTGTTTTTCGGCCCTAAACCTATATATTTTGCAATGAGGCATTGTGGACGTTTAGTTTTTTCATGCTTAGTAAATCATATGTACCGTACGTAAAATATCTATGCTGTTGAGTGTCGTAAACTTTAAACTTAATGTAATCATTTGCCACTGCTTTCGAAAATTATTTATTTTTGAACAATTCCAAAACGTTTTGTGGAACAAATTGTTTTAAACACGTACATTTTTATATTTACTATCCGTATGAACGAAATGTAATATAATATAAGTCGATTTTTGTAACACATTGATTTTTGTTATTTCTGGATGTACTCGAAGAAGCACTATAGCGAGATGATGAGTACATAATGGTGGTCCGTCATTATGTAGGATTCGAGTGGAAATTCCGTGTATTACGTTTCTGTCCGCATTAGAACTGGAAAATGACTAATTGGATTTGACAAAATAAAAGGTCTAGCGTATTGTAAAAGTCAATCACATTACCTGTCTGAGATTAACATTTATTAAAATTTTATTTTAACATGTTTATTTGTGCCTACTGTTAATAAAATATCATAAATATTATAGAGAATTGTTTTACTTTATTTCTTAAACAAAGATGCATTGAATTATATTTTGCTTGTAGATATTATATACTAGGTATTTGTAAAATGTGTTTGTTGCATACGAATATACAATGATAATCGCAAACTCATGATAAATTTCACCTTGTAAGAAATCCATAATTAAATGAAATAATTATTTTATGATTATAATTAATTATGTTCAGTTTTTTTTTTACTAATCTAGTATTTTCTAATTTTAATTTCTTTCGAGTAGCAAATATTTTGTGTGATTCACAGTTCACTAACAAATTAAACGTAGAAAGACAGTGGTGTTGTGTTAATTTATTATACTATGCTATTTTTGATTCTAAGCGCAGAAAGTAATGCTTTAAGTGTTTCGATAATCTGTATTTTTTTTGTAAAAGTTTGAACATTTTCTGTAGCAGTATAAAATAATTTTGTTTTGGAATTTTAGCAGTTTTTCTATTGATTAGAAAATTAAAGCTAATTGTATTTTAAAAATGTCATTTATTTTTTATTTTTCAATATTTTCCAATCCAATCGTTAAAAAAAATAGTAAAGCAATTTAATACTTTTAACATTGTTTTTAGATATATCTTTCTGGACTGTTTTTTAATGATATATTTGTCATACTAGGATTTAAAATAGCAATATATCACTTTTTGTGGTAGGATGAATGAAATGAGACAAGCTTCCATGTAGAAACTGTAGTATAATTTTTAGTCAGTTCATTTTTACCGGAAATTCTGGATATATTTATTAATGAATGATTTGTAATATATGATTTACATTTTGTAATGATGGAAAATAAATATTTTTAAGCTTTTCGTTACCGAACTTTGTTTATTTCCTGGAAATAAGAGCATACTTTTTGAATAATTAACCAACTCGAGTGTGACCCAAAAACGTTAAAAATATATTGTATAAATATAATATATTACACTTAGTACTAGTGATCTTGAACAAAATAATTTATAATATTTTGTTTTGCTTATATTATCTTTTACCTAGGAAATTTTTATTGAATTACAATTATTATTTGTTGTTTATTAAAATTGAGTGCTTTTTTATAAAACATAAACATCACTACCGGGGTTTCTGCCAGGTAATTGTCCTTTGTAAATACTTCAATATGAGTGTTTTAGAAAGTTTTGAAATATACCTTGTTAATTATGTAGAACACATTAACCAATTCACGGTGATTTGTCCATTGGGGTGATGTCACTAATGACAAAAGTTGTTGATTTAGGGCACAGACATGATGGCTGATTTGTGTTTTGTTGTCATCCGGCCTAAAAACAAACATGTCAATAAATAATAGTATAACATTTAACAACGCCCTATTATAGGTAACAGCAGAGGTATGTTTATGGGTTTCAAACGTAATTAGTAAATTTAGTTATTATTTTTTCTCCTCGATATCATTTTTAACACAACAATAATTTTTAGATTAGTTATTTAGTTATTTTATGAATTATGTATTTAAATATCAAAATAGTACCAATTATTATTTTTCGACAGGTATAAAGTGGTTAGTTAACATTGTTTGTGTTGTCTAAGCATTTATAAACGAGCAACATCTAAAATTAACATAACTGTTTTGTGCAATATGTTAATTTACAATTTAAAGAGAGCAAAATTAATATTTAATGTCTTTCGATATAATTTTCAAAACTAAATTCTTAAAATTACAAATTTTTAAAAGATAGATAGCATACAATCGTAGTGATAATTTTTCTTAACAATATTAGTCTTATATTCAATTGGAAAATATTTGATCACGATAAATCAAATACACTATTTTTTTTGTTATTAATGTATTTCGTATCTGGCTATTGGATCTTTGTTGATACGTTTTATAATTGAAAGAAACTAATGACAATTTAAAGTTTTATACTAGTCAAAACTATATCATATTACTCGCAGAAAAGTTGCCATAATTTTCAGACCATTCAATAAATATTTTCTCAATGTTATATAATATTTTAGTAACGTATACAGTAATAAGTAAAAACCGTTTATGATGACATTGAAAATTATATGTACACTTATGTTTGATTTAATATTATTCAAAATTATTTTATACAATAATTATTTATTTTGGGTTTAATCAACTTTAATACAAGGTACTTATTTGTTTTTTAATAAGCTATTAACAAAACAAGTATTTATGTTGACAAGAAATAATTTGTTTCCATTACATAATTTCTTTTTGTAATTATATTTATTCATCAATGTGTTATTGCTTGCAGTTTAAATAATTATCATACCACTATGCTTAGTCCTCTCGTTTCATTATAAAAGTCAGCCCGTAGTTAACTTGAAATAAAGTAGCATGGAGAATGAAAATAATATTTACATTCTTATTGGTCTCTATCAGATCGAAAATTTGTCGGGATATTTCTTACTGGCAGTTGTATTAATTTTAATAATATTTTATAGTAAAAATAGGATTTAGTATTTATGCCCAAATAATTTTTTTTTTTTTTACGTTGATTTCAGTATTATGAATTGTATTACCAAAGAACTTTTTTTTAATTATTTATTATGTTAACGTAATCTATTTTGTGCATTCATCTTAGATACATCGTAAAGGATCAATTATAAACCCATGTAATTATCTGCGTGTTTTCTTCACACATAAAAATATAAAACTTATGTTTCAATTTCTTAATTTTTATTTAGTGCACACATACGTACATTTTAATTATATTTTTTTGTTTATTGAATTTATTTAATACATATATAATGACAAAATTAAAACAAACTTTAAATTTGCATCTCTTTATTTATTTATTAATACTACCTTAGTATTTTATGGAAATGATAGTAATTTAATTAGGTACTAGTACGACGTAGATCGTTGACTATTATTATTATTATGATTTTATAGAATATTATGTATCGAATATTTGAATAGCAGTTGACTTGATACACAAATAAGTAAAATCATTTTTTCATTTTTTCACATTTCCATTTTGTTCGAATGGTTGTGTACTTGTATATGAAGCTGATTGATGTTCTTGATGAAATTCCACGCGCATAGTATAGTAGAATATAATATCATTGTGCCACTATATATGTAAGTTGAAATTTTTAATCTATAAATTACTACGATTGCCGAGCATTCAATAAAAAAACTTTGAGAGCCGATCATTAATTTCATTAGATAATATTAAAGAGTATTTTTTTTCCTTTCAGTATTCAGTAGGAAACAGTAATAACAAAGTAGCAGCATACTTTTGTGTTATTATTCTCTGATCAAGTTTTGATTTTTTAAATTATAATATCAGTATATATAGATGTATATGAGATAGCTAACTGAGCTATATGAGTACTTGGTCGTATAATAGTTTTTATTTTCTAACCCCGTAAAGGTCAAAAAATATTTTTTTATAAGTTATGACTTAGATTAGAGCATAATAAATAAGAATCCATGTTGATTTTTAAATCAAAATATTGAAAACAATGCTATATGTTTAGTAAGACACGTATAATATTTTTACGCTGATATTATTATTCAATATTATAATACTGTAATTTACTATATATATATATCAAAGATAAATTGATTGATAAATAAATTAAAGCAGTGAAGTGTAATGCTATTTATAATTTTTATTTTTGAATGGTATAATTGGATTTATTTTTTACAAATATATCTCTTTTATTATATATTGATGATAAAATAAGTTTTGAACTAAGATAAAAAGGTATTTTTTTCAGAATAAAATGAGTAATATTGATAAATCCATTCATTCCGAAGAGAAGATTATCAATGAGCCAGCACCAGCACCCACCGCAGCAAATCCTGTTGCTGAATGTGAAATGGATGCTTTGTTACTTGGGAGAATTGGGGTAAGATCGTGTTTTTTTAGTATTAGTTTAATAATAGACTGTAAGAAATTGTAAATGTTGATTTTATTATTCTTTATTTTCTACTTTTAAGTTATAACTTTGGTGAATTTTTCACAATTTTTTGTTAAACAGAATCTTTAAAATTAGAATCACAACTTATTCAGTAAGAAGAATTTATTCATTTCGAAAATTACAAACATATGAATTCAGTATACTTATTGGATTGTCAAATATTTATATTTACATTTGTTTTTTTATTCATTGTTTTTTATTTTTAAAATCTACCTTGTAGATTAACAAATTTATTACGTTATTATATTAAAATGAAAAAAAAAAATAAATTGAGTTAGTCTATAGGTATGTTCAATTACACGTACAAAATCTACCTGATAATACTAATCAACTTTAAACATTAGAAAGTTCCTCTTTTACTTTATACATTACTGACACTTGAAAGTCTTTGAAATTTGGGTGGGGATGTATGTGAATAATAATAATAATAATTATTATTATTATTAATTATTGTATTGTTATTTAAGTTGTTTAATATCTCACTAACAGTTGAGTATTTGGTACTAAATTAATAACTTTTAAACAATTTAATATTTTAAGATGTATGCTGAGAAATGTTTACATTTTATTACTAAAAAATACTGTGAAAGTATGGATTGAAGATTAAATACATGGTGTATTACTTTAAAAATATAAAGATTAACTTCATTCATCAAAAATTAAAAAAATTAAAAAAATTATTTATTTTTGGCTTTCTGAAAATTGTAAGCACGTGTCAGGGCTATTGGCCTATAATTGAAGACTATTATCAGACTACTGACTATTGTCCTGGGAAATCATTTTATTACCCGTAAAAACTTTTGAAGAAATTTAATTATTTCCTCTGATATTTGAAAATAATTTACAGCTCCCTGCAGTAATTTACTAGAATTGTTATTATATTTTAACTAACACGTACCTGAACGGACATTTAAAATGTTTAGTTTATAATTTGGTAATCAAAACCATTAGTTTCATAGCTTATGTTTAATATAATTAGGTTTTGATGGCTTTTTCACATGTACTATTGTACTCGTATACTTAACATTTATTACAAATTGTACTAAAACAGAATTTTTAGTAATTTCTCATTAAACACATTAAACTATCAACATTAAAACCAATTAAAGTACTAAAAAGAATATTTGTGAATATTAAAAAAATATACTTTGTATTAAAAAATTGATAGTTGATTGAATAATGCGTGCATATTTGGTTATAACTGTATGATAATAAATTACATCTTAAGGCTCATAGTTTCAACAAATTAATAACCAATCTTTAGTATTATGGCTTGTGAATAAGATACACCAAACTTTTTTAGAATTAAAATTAAAATTGTTATAATTGTTTTAATTGTGATATTTCTGTTGTTTTAAACTCTGTATTAAGAGTAGAAGTAATCCTTAACTTCGTTGTGGTCTATTAAACTCTACTTCCATTGATTGGACATTTTATCTGGTAGGTACTTTAGGAACGTCATTTTTCAACTTTTAAATAGTTTAAAAACGCTTTGAAAGAACTACCTAACATTGAAAAGAAACGTTAAAAAGTACGGTACAATGGATTTTAACAAAATTGACTTTAATTAGTAATTTCAAAAACATGAAGCAGGAAATATTGTCATTACATTTATTTGATAATGATTTTGATTTTTTAAATATTATTTTTCTTTCAAATTTTGTTTTACTTGTCAAATCGCACAGAAAAAAGTTGTGTTAGCACTGAAATATAATCTGAGACTCTATACTTCATTTTCTCTAAATTATATTTCTTAACCTAGCATAATTTTCACTGTTTTTTCAGTCCGAGGATAAACATCTTTTTTTGTAATTTATATATTACAAAAAAGAGAAGAGCTGTAAGGAATATTTTACGATTCTTAGTTTTTAATTTTAATGATTTGTTGAATTTTTGATTTAATTTATTAATTTATTCCGTGGAAAAGTTATTAATGAAAATAAAACTAAATGTGTTTGAATAATTGTTATATATTTTTACTAATTGGCAGTAAAAGAAACATAAAATATAATACTTGATTTTAGTGGTAATAATTGATTTGTTTTTGACTGTGGGTGTTAAAAGAGGCTTGTCAAGTTAAAGATGGGGTAAAAAATAATTAGCATAATAAAAACAGTTTTTAATAAATATTATTTATTAGTTAAAGGTCGAAGAATTTTTAATTTGGAATTCTGAGGAAGACGATGGGGTTTTAGTTTTACAATATTATATATTTTTATTTTTCATTAAAATACTTTTAGACCAATAAGTTTTGTGTATTTTAAGTGTACGTGAGAAATCAAAAGTGATTCTTACTTTTCCAGCTGTTAAAAAACACACACAAAAAAGTAATGAAATATAGAGCAAATACGTTTTCCTTATACATTTTTTCCTGTTTTTACATAAGCCAAACAATTATCTTGGAATCATTTGATGAAATGATTTATCGTTTCTCTCGAATAGAAAGCGTACTTGTATTACTATTGTACCGGGGAGAGTCCAGTCGCAAAATGTGTCGATTGTCCTACACTTCATATTTGTTTCGTTTCTGTAGCACTCTGTACCTATATTTTGATGTTTAATAGTTATCAGTTTATTATGATAGTTATTTTCAATTTACTTTTTTCATTTTATTATGACCTTTATAATTTTGTGGCTCATAGTGTTTTTTCTGTTATAATCAATGCGTTTAAATATTCCGCTACGCATCATTCATTAGCTTGAGAATTGATCATAGCTAAATTTTTTCCATATACAAAATAAAAATATTATTATAATAATTAATTTTGTTGTTTTTTAGAGAAAAATAATTTTATTTACGTAGGCATCATACAATATTATACAATAAAAAAAATAAAAACGATGGTTAAATATAGTTTTAATTTTTTCCCTTGTGAGTGTTATTAATTAATTTGGATTCTATCAACCCTTTTTAGCTTTTGAAGTCATTAGCATATGACGGGTAAATATAACAATATTACTGTAAGAGTATGAACGGTTCTAAATAACTTTATGACATTCGCCTTTTTCTACCTCTGGCTAGGTAGTTCTGACAACGGGAAATTGATTGCTGCCTTAGCCAGACAAACATTTTTATGATATCAATACGTACTAAAGGAATTAGTTTCTTTACCGAACGTAAATAAGTATACAATATCGATATAGTTAATAAAAAGTTACTGCTCTGTATCCTTAATGTTAATGAAAGTGTCTTACTGAATTTATATAACTTTGAGATCGAACAGTTGTGGTTAAAGAAGTGTACTCAAGCTTTACCTAAATACTTGAATAGACTTTAAGAATATTATGTTCTTTTGGTTTCATACATTATTTGTGTATGAAAAATGTTCACAAAATATTATTATCTTTATTTTATTATACTATTATTACTTTTTTATTCATATATTTAGATTTTAAAATAATATTATTACATTTGATATCAATTAAGCTTGTGTTTCCATATTATTATTATTTTTACAGTTTCAGTTTAATAATAGTCCATAAATATGGCAAACAGATATTGAGTTTTAATATTTACAAAATTCTCCCATTATTCAGTCTACTACACCGCTTATCCTGTACAAATATTTAAAAAAATAATGGTAATGGCACTGTTTAACAGATATCAACTGTTATTTCATTGCCATAATCATCCTAACCAGTTAGTTGAAGGGTCTACCACCGCGGTGGCGCCTTAAGACCTCCTTGAGACAGACATTCCGACCGGAATGTGAAACTGCCAGACGTCGGGTTGAAACCAGTTTTGTGCGTTTGGACACAGCCACTTTATTCTGCTAAAATACGACGCACCCCTATTTTTAGAGTTTATTGATTATAAAAGGATCAAATTATGGAAATGGGCCTATACTGTAATTTGCCAAGTAAGTCATAAATACACAATAATTAATAATTATTAATCATACTGCAATACTAAATAATAGTACACTTTGAAACACTAATTTGCAAATCAGTATGTAAATAATGGTCCAGTAAATAAAATCCAATAGTGTTTTATGTTAGTGATTTGAGGAAATAATGAGTAAAAAGTAACATCAGATATACCTTAAGTATAAATGTCAGAGAAAGACAGAAATTAATTTTTACCTATTGTATTTAAGAAAATTTGAAGAAAAAATGATAAAAATTATTTTGAATCT
This sequence comes from Periphyllus acericola, assembly GCA_949715065.1. Lineage (NCBI taxonomy): Eukaryota > Metazoa > Arthropoda > Insecta > Hemiptera > Aphididae > Periphyllus > Periphyllus acericola. The sequence continues at coordinate 12,210,050 of OX454270.1, read as the reverse complement.
TGTCCACCAAAAATTTATATTTTTTTTTATAAAATAAGTAAGTTTCTAACTTAAGGTTTATGAAAGAACGAAGAAAATTTAAGTTAATTGGAGATTTGTTTAATTAAAAATAGAATTTCGTACTTCATCCCTACAAATAACTAAATAACTTTGATGTGAATTGAGTATTTTATGGTTGATAAACGTGGTTGCCCTTAGTTACCCCAATTAGAATAATACGACAAAAATATAAAAGAAAAATAGCATAATTAAATATACATATTATTTATCAATCTATCTATATCTATCTATCTATACTATATATAAAATTGTAAGGGTTTTTCTTCGACCGCGCTAACCGAGAAAACTACTGGACCGATTTGGCTGAAATTTTTTTTGGCTGAAACCTGACACTTTGCTGAAGGTTTTAGTAACACTTTTGTCAGTAAAAAAAGTTCATAAAAGTTTTTATACGCATTTTTCCACACATAGTGTTTTATCTAATTTTTTTTTTATTGATCTTTATAACAACCCGGCAACTGTTGCCATTAGTTACAAATTACAATTGGTAATAACAATTATTTACAAGTATGTATATTTATATGTCAGTATATCTATTTTTATTATGTGTTTGTATACCTACATTGTTAATCGCTATTATCTAGCATTAATAGCACATAGCTCACCGCACGTGGCATCAAAGTGGCCAATTCATCATCATGCCGAGAGCGCCAAGAGCACGCATTGGCAGTTTTTCTGTTTTATTTAATTTATTAAATTATTTAATTTGCAACTCGAATGTATAACAGAAGGCAAAAAGATAATTCACATAGATGCTCCGGGTGGTACAGGAAAAACATTCCTAATTAATTTGTTGTTGGCTCAAATTAGATCCTCAGGTAAAGTTGCATTAGCAGTAGCTTCATCTGGTATAGCAGCAACTCTCCTTAGTGGCGGCAGAACTGCTCACTCGACTTTCAAGTTACCGTTAAATGTATTATTTGATACAGAATACGTTTGTCCGATTCGTAAAAATGGCCCTCTTGGAAAAATTCTTCAAGAAACCTCATTCGTTGTGTGGGATGAGTGTACAATGAGTCACAGATCACATATCGAAGCAATTGATCGAACATTGAAAGATCTTAGGTGTAATAATAAGTTTATGGGTGGCATAACATTTGTTTTCGCTGGTGATTTCCGTCAAACCTTACCAGTAATCCCTAAAGGTACTCGAGCTGATGTCGTTAATGCTTGCTTAAAATCTTCCCCTATATGGAACTATGTTGAAAAACTTTATTTGCGAACAAACATGAGAGTTTATTTATGCGGAGGGGACGATATTTTTCTAGCACAGTTGTTGAAAATTGGAAATGGAACTTTAGAAAATGAAAATGGTTACATTTCTGTCAATCACACGATTGGACGGGTGGTCAATAACGTGGAAGAGTTGATTTCTACAGTTTATCCTGACATTTTTAATCTGTCCAATAAATCTTATCAGTGGTTATGTGAAAGAGCTATTATCTCTCCAAGAAATGTAACAGCAGAAGAAATTAATGATATCATCCTTCTAAAATTCGATGGACACTCACGTGAATATCTATCTATTGATACAGTTACATCAACAGATGATGCTATTCATTATCCACAAGAATTTCTCAATTCTCTTTCTCCTTCGGGATTTCCTCCTCATAAACTAAAATTAAAAATTGGTGCTCCAATTACATTATTACGTAATCTTCAACCACTGAACTTATGTAACGGTACAAGATTACAAATAAAATCGTTGCGAAATAATATTATAGAAGCCGTAATTCTTACAGGGCCAGCGAAAGGAGAAATTGCATTTATTCCAAGAATTCCCATGATTCCCTCTTACTTGCCGTTTTCTTTCAAACGGCTTCAATTCCCGGTTAAAGTTTCTTTTGCCATTACCATAAACAAAGCACAAGGTCAAACATTCAAGTACGTTGGCGTAGATCTTCGTACAGAGTTTCACATGGGCAATTATACGTGGCATTTTCTCGAGCTGGAGACCCGAATCATCTTATGATTTTAATTTCAACAGGAAATATAACAAAAAACATCATATACTCATATATACTATATATATACTCATATATACTATATATATACTCATATATACTATATATATATTATCTTTTTATTACTCAGTATTCTTAATATGTCAGACAATTATCGTAACGACCACATACGTTTTATTTGATCGTTTATCGTTGGTTTACATCATTATTGCTTGTTTCCAGCACCCAATAGTATTTATTTGCACTTGTCTAATATTACGTTACATTAAAAATTAGAAACATACCGAGGGCTGATATTTAATTGTGTAAACGTTTCTTTAAACAAACTTCAATGAATGTGAACCATTTTTCTACCGACAAACGAATGTTGTATAATATTGAATTACATATAATATTTCATTTAGTATTCAGAATACTTCTAATACTACAAATTATTTTGTTTATCATAAAAAATTAAATTTTTTTAATGAGTCCAATTGTATCATGAATACTATAAGAAAAATAGTATATCTATTTTACATAATTAGTACCATCAAACTGGTTAACAATGAATATGTTAAAAATCGAATTTTGGTACAGAATTTCTTTTATTTATTTTTTGTCATTTTATTCTAGTTATTTTATACTTGTACAATAATTTACTTAGAAATTACATCTGACCTGATGGAAGTGTGTCATAAAGTTGAAAAAGTGATCAATAATGCAAGCCATCATATGAATTAGTTACTTCTTCCGTATTTTCTCATCGGGTGTCTCCGCCAAGAGAATAACAAAGAAGTTTTAATCGATTTTAATTTATCAACATCGTAATTAAAATAAGAAAAACTACTTAAGAACAGAGGCCCTCTACTGTGTCAGAAGTGTCCGTTTTACGCGTACGTCAGGTTTTACTTGGCCAATCTCCTTGTTGGGTAAAATATGGTGAAATTACCTTGAAATTTCATGCTTTAAACTTTTATCAGTTTCCGTCAAGTGAGTGCTAAATAATGGAACTTGCACATATCTTTTTTTATAAAGGCTGTGCAGTTTACAAGGACCCTGTCACTAAACGTCAACAAAACATGCGTAGAGTTTTCAAGAAAAACTGCTCCAAACTTCTGCTGTATCCTGCAAAAGTTATTTATAATTTAACTCGGAATCCCGTTCAAAAAAATTTCACCATTTTAATTTTTCCATACATACTAGTAGTGCATAAAGTAGTCTTTTGAACAAATTATCCTTCTGTTCTAGTTTTGCAATTGAATTCCAGAGAAATTTCCTTTCTCAAAACATTTGTCTTGATTGCCTAGGGCCAAATAAATGCATGCAACAAATTAACTTAATTTCATCGTAATATACGAGTATTTGAATTCCCGTTTATTGGGTCTCAACGGTTATGAATACAGTGCAGAGTATAATAATTAATATTATCAGTTAAAACTCGTAGTTATTATGGTGTTAGAAATAGAGAACGAAAATAATGAAAAGCCACATTCACCAATCTAATAAAAACAACATTCTACAAGAAATTTTTTTTCTGTTTATTACTTATTTCATATTTTAAATCCATAAATGAAATTTGTAAATATCTTATGAAATTTTCGGTGGCAAGATTAATTATTTTTTAAAGTTTTTAGATATTAGTTTTATTGATAAGTAAATATTTGTATGTTCTAAGTTAGTAAATACTTATTTTATGCAAATGTAATGGAGTAGAAAATGTAATAGATTACATGGTGTAATAATTAAAATACACACTCGACTCATGTTGCCTTATTAAGATTATAAATTCATATGTTTTAATAATTATCTTAGACTTAAAATTCTCAAAATTATCCGTTTAAAACATTTTGTATACAATCGTTGAAATACATCATAGGCCTTGAATATGTTATATGTAATATAATATTGTACTTATATTTCACGTTTATAAGAAGTAGGAAATTAATAGAAACGCATGAAAGTTGCAATTCTTAACATTTTAAATCCAGTATTTATTTGATTCGAACCAATTTTAAGTGAAATAAACATTTCGATTTTTCGCATTTAAGAAACATTTGTTGTTTGAATTAGCTTTACATATCATTTCAATACCATATACAACGCAAATCAATTTTTATTATCAAAATAAATATAAATGCTAGTTGGGTAAAATTAAACAAAATTGTCAAGGTTTTTTTTTGTTTTCCTTTAAATCGGAACAACAAAACAAGTCATAAAAAAATAACATATTTGTGCAAAAGTATCTTCTGTGTCTCATTTATAATCTAAAGAGTATAACGCACGAAACTTTTTGTGCACATTTAGTACATGAGTTTGTTCACAGAAAAGAGAACATCATTGACTATATTCTATATATTTCTAATTTTGCTCAGTTTCTAAACATAAAAATACATTTCGAAATTAAACTTTTATTAAATAATATATATATTACATAATTTTTTGCTAAAATTATTTAAAATTTTTTATACTTGAATTATACTAGTATTTTATATAATTATAAGTAATCGTCATTATGATTTTAATTATTTGATGTCCTATTTTAAAATGTGCTACATTGATCTGAGTGTATACTTAATAATATTATACTCACTATTTAAATTAATGAGTGAGGATTAGGAATCTTATAATATAATATTATATTTACATTAAAATATTCAAATGAGAGTAAAATAAAATGAAAATTTTATTATGAATTTCTTAAATAAAAAATATAAATTTATATGTAGTAAATTTGTGTTGATCGTATCATTATTATCATATAAAATCCTATAAAATATTGGAATAAACATGATATTTATGTAGTCAATTCATTTAAAATTTTCAAAGAATCAAAAATATTCAAAAATGTATTTTAATAAGACGAAAATTGTTCTTTCGTTTATATTTTATTTAAAATTTAATAATTATTTAATAAGTTCTGCTTACAATAATCATTGGATTTATATTTTCAAAAGAATTTTTGCTTGAAATCGTACCGGTTTTTAGAAAAAATAAACTATATTAAGGCTTATATAATTTAATAATGTCTAATATATTATTGTTAGAGTAGAAGCCTGATTTTTCGGTTAAAATACTCAATTTAACTATCAAAATCCTACTTCATTTGAAAAAATAGATATATCACCATACAAGGCTGTTTAATTCGATTATTTTTGTAAAATACTCAAGAGATTTTAAGAAAAATTTTATCACTCCCAAAATTTTTCCCAAAGTTATTAAAAATTTAAATTCATTAATACTTTCGAGGGAAGTAATAAAAAAAAAAATCATTTTTTTTATAAAACATATTATTTAATTCAAAATTGTTATTATATTGAATTTGCAACATTAAACTTGTATATTTTTCATTATTTTCTGAATGATGGAAAAAAGTATTGGAAATTTAACAGGAATTTATTATTGTTTTGTATATTTTTACAGCGTATTCCTATATAGAATAATATTAACTAGAACTAAAATAATATACCAACCTAACATAGACGCATGCAATTTCAATTAAGTTCTTATCAATTATTAGCCTTTTTATGAAAACAATAAAATGTCATAATTTCAAAAAATAAAATTAGTTTGTACTTTTCTAAATAAATTGTAATTGTGTTACTGTGAAATCGAAAAAAAAAATGCGAAAACAATTTTGTTCAATTCAAGTATTTCATACTGCGTACGTACTACGTAGACTATAGAAGTTTATGTATACGTATATTACATAAACTCATCGCGTTGCGACTTATGTTGCCATAGTTACCATTACCATTGTTTATTTTGAAAAAAATATTATTTGACAATATGTTTTGGCCTACATTGCTTTTGGGGTACCTATTATTTGTCCATAATACGTAGTCGTTTTATTTGGTGTTAAAAAAATTAATTAATCAATGAACTTTTCTATATTTTGCTATACCTATATATCTACAATAGATTTAAAGTCGTAGCGATGTTTAGATATGATCACTGTTTTAGTTGTGTCAATTTTAACATTTGAATCCGATCAGACGAGACAAATTTGAGCGTGCTTTGTATTCCTTGATTTGAGTCCAATTAATTATGCATACAGACCAAGAACTTACTGTCGTAGCATTCCGAAAAATCAAAATTCAAACGGGATTTTAACTACATTAAAATTGAATACGATAACACAACCACTCGGTGGCTCACTCGGAATGGTGTTCCTCATACATAAATTGAGTGTCCGGCTTTTTCAGTTGAAAACTTTTATGATAAAAAATAAAAAAAATTGCTATTAAATAGTGCTTCACATTTTCTAGAAGACTTTATTGGCGCTCTGTCTGAGGTCTAGTACCGGAAACTTTTTCTCCCATTCATATTTACAGTGTAAAGTTTTGTCGCGTACTGACTACACTTCATACATAGACACGACGAGCAGCAGCTTTTCTCTTGGAATTAACCGGCAACTTGTTTAAAGCTAGTTACGGAATAATATGCTAAAACTACAGTTGCGTTCGGTGATCGTTGTAATAAATGCGAATTTGCAGTTAGTTGTACGGAGACACGTCGATCGGTCTTAGCGGCATTAACGTAATGTTTCTGGAATCGTTATACCGTGCAGTCGCGGTCGATTTGAGGGCGCCGCGCCGCTGCTGCGTGGTATAATAATACGGCGGGAGGTGTTCCGTTTTATCTTGGATAGGGTTTTGAATTAAATTATTTCCCGGAATCCCTCTTCCTCATATTCTGTCCGTCTCTCTAAAAACGACGCGGTATTTTCTTCCGCCGATGAATATCCGTCTGCATTAGTTGAGAATTTCAGATACAAAGTGGACGGACAGCTGATTGGCAAACCGTCTCCGTGATTTCTTACGGTTTCTGGTTGCGTGCGTTTGCATAAAAAGCGCACTTCCGAAAATTAGCATCCGACAAAAAAAAAAGTAATGTAACTAAATAAATAAAAAAAACCACCGTTTAAGACGTCAAAATAAAGAATAGGTAATTATTGTTTTCCTTGAACGTCACTATAGTACGTAAGCTCTTTAGATAGCTTACATTTTTCGTTATCTTTTTATTTAAATTTGAAAATAAGCAAACAAATTTGGTGGATACGAGAACAAGTTAATTGTATTTTTTATAGCCTACAAACTCACGTGATTCATAACCTTTAAAACAATAAACTGCATTGGTCAGTCGAATATACTCGTATGATTTCAGTGATGACTTGCAGCGTTTTATACTAAAACGATAAATACAGTTTTAAAATAATTAAAGTATCAATCGTGTTAAATAAACTAAATTTATGAAATTTATTTTATAAATATATTCATTGTTATTTTCTATGATATAATGCAAATATAACAATACATCTTGACAAGATTTTGTATTGATAAATGGAGTATATTTCTGACAGCTAGGCATAGAATTTAATTCACCGATAAAATTGTTATTGTAAAATTGCAGTGTAAACTAATTTCTTGAAAATCTCATTTAATAAAAACTACATACAAAATCATTAAGACTTCTGTCCCACAACTTTTTGTACAAGTTTAAATAACCAAGTTAATTTATTACTATTAAATTGTGGTTTGAATTGATTATATCACATACAGATCCACACAAGGGTTAAAATACGAAAACCGGTTCACACGCACATTAATAAATTTTGGATAAAGTAGTCTGAAAATCGCATTGAAATGGTTGGTGGTTCCAAAGGATTCAAAATAATTTGCGAGTATTTATTCTCGTTCGATGTGTACAATCATTATTAATTTCAAACGAGTTAGAGCATTGTAATTGAAAATAGATAAAATTAGTTTTTTGTGTATGATTTTAATAAGCGAGTATAATGTATATGCTATATACAGTTACCAGTAGTGAAAATGTAAAAACATAGTAAAAACTTACGTTAAATATGTTATTAAAAAATCTTAAAATGAAAATGTACAACAAATAAACTAGTCATACTGTATTTTTAGTTTAAATAGTTTAAAGCGTATGAATAAATTAATGCGTTATTTTGTTTTAATTTTTCATAGCAACGTAATTTTTTTTCGGTTTTTCAGTTTCTTTAATATGTTTGCATAATTTTGGTTTATCATTTATTTTAACAGTACAGCAACACCATATTTTATCTATTAATCGCGTAGCCATAATATATACTTTAAATACTAAACTATGAAAATAGTATATTTTGAATTGTTTATGAACTAGTGACTTTAATAGTTAGAAATAAATAATAATTAATGTTATCGTATAGTATTAATATTGTGTTTGATACTTTATTGTAATACCAACAATTTCTTATGTATTCATATTTTTTCATATGCTTGATTGTTTAACGATTATCATAATTCATATTTTTTTGTCTTTATAATTATATCGTTTAGTATAATAGTTGTCATTTTATTAATTCTAATGTGGTTTTGTCAATAGGTCAAAATTATACAGTTGATTGAATGTCGTCTGTTATTCAAATTATTCTCCAAGTTCTGAGACACGAAATTATATCTGAACGTTTTAAAATTAATTAATTGAAATGTTTTTGTATTATGCTGGGCTTCGTTTGATTATAATTGCATTTCATTGTATTTAATTATCTACATCGTATATTTTAATTTTTTTTTTACCAACCGTAAATCAACACAATTGCAAAGCGCATTATTTTTCATTATTTTACATTATTTTTCTTTCTGTAGCGTTTAATCCAAAATCGACCGGGAACTTGGAAATTGGTGAAGTCTATAGTGATCATCATATATCTTAGTGGTTCTATTTTTCAATCCATCAATAGCTCAAGTATTAAATAAGAGCCATAAAAGAGCAGTCAAAATGTTACAGAGTATATATAATGTATGGTTCAAGTATAGAGAACTAGAAAAAAAAAATCGAGTGATGTGCAATAAATTCTTTTTACGACTTTTGGTTTTAACTTAACGCCTATCATGGTAATATAATGTATTGTTTTTTTTCGAATGGGAATTAGTTTTTTTTTTATTGTTTTAAAGAAACGTAAGAAGTAACTCTCCTTTACGGTGGATAATTAGGTTCGAGAAAAAGCAATACAATGTTCGGTCAGCACCCTTGAGGGTATTCGCAATTTCTTCAAATCATTCTCTCTCATGTATTTAAGTGGTAATGAAAATACGAGTATATATTATTTGTTTCGATTTACTTTTCACTTGTATATTCTAGAAACTTGCTTTTACAATTTGCTCATACAATATAGTTTGTGATTGTCAGTGGAACATAACTGAAGTGGGGTTTTCTTTCATCTGATGATGCTTTCTGCAATTGTCATAAAAAATAGATGGGAATTACAAACCTAATTGAAATTCATCAAAACAAATATTGATAAAAAAAATGTATTTTTTTCAACCAGCAGCATTTAAACTACGGTTAGAATTTATGTTTTTATCATAAGCTATATATAATCACAAACTAATTTCTGAAAACGGATGAAGATAATATTGATACATTGGTAAATATTATTTTTGTAATGTTACTAACAATAAATCGTATTTCTTCGCGGAAACGCACATTTACTAGAAAACATTTTATATTATTATTCTAGGTGTATTTTATTACAAAATTATTTATATTAATGTTTACTGTTTGTTATTAAAAAAATTAAATATTAATTTGACTATGATAATATAATATAAATACATATATAACATGTTTAAATTTCTTTAGCTGTAATAACACACGCAGAGTTTAAAGTAAATTAAATTTATCCCGAAAGAAATCAATTTCAAATTTGAATACTTCACCTGTTTATATATAAATATGTATATAAATTATGTAATGGGACTTACGATATAAAATACTTATGATTAATTTTCATAGCATCGTATAAAATTTGATTTCAAACTTTTTAGCAATGCGCTTTAGAAACGTCATCGAATCAGAACAAATTCATAAATAACATTAAGTTATAAACATTGTTTGACTTTTAATTATTGTAGACATTATACAGTTACTACGGTAGTGTAGTATGTACTAGGTGTTACCTATGTAGAAGGAATTATTGGCGAACAAAAGCGGCAAATAGAAAAAAGAAATATTTTGTTATATTATTAGGTGATATAAAATGTACAATTTTATTTTGGCGTCAGCTGCAAATGAAGTATGCGTGTGTTTTGGGGTGTGTATGCGCACGGGCGAGCGTGTGTGTGTGTGTGTGTGACAAGTCAACGGGTGACTTTTTTCAACCCAGGCAAAGGACCCCGTAGGGAAAAAAGACAAAAATGGGTCTTTGCATGTAGTCGTCTGTCAGACGCATTGCACGTATCTACGTCAAGGGCGTGGTCTCGTTTCGAACGTAACAAAATTACATATCAATTCAGGCCTTCCACTACCATCACCTCGACAGGAAACACGATTCTCGCTTTAATTTAGTACCGGCCGCAGCGTATTTGAATAGGCATGGGAATTGATTGTATAAATATGTCAAACGTATAACTGAGGATTGTGTGAGGTGTGTGTGTGGGTGTGTGTGCGTGTGTTTGTATGAGCGCGCGCGTGCGTGTGTGTATTTTTTCAGTGTTTTATGGCTGTGGGCATTTATTTTTTGTATACATAAAAACATAAATCCTTAGTATACGAGATTTCCTTCTTTGTGGTGCGTGATATTTAGACCGCATGTTGACATTAAACTCGCCAGCTTACACAAAAGTCTAAACTGTAAATAAATAATATTAATTAGCCAAATAAAAATGTCATTAAAATATTGTGTAAGCCTTTTTGTTCTAGACGAATTTCCGACGAACTCAATCCAATTAGCAACCTTGAAAAATAATTTCTTTATTTTCACCACTTTGAAAAAACGTGTTTCACTATAAATAAAGTTTACATTCAAGACAAATATAATTATGCAATACTATTTTTAACTCGAGTCTTTCATTCTAATTTGAGTATTTTTTATAATGATCAAGTTATTGTATTTACGTTTTACTCTTTCATTTTAAACTGTAATTATTTGCTTCCTTTGATCACAGGAATTAATACTAGTTTGTAGTTATAGACATATAATCATATGTTACCCATATATCTAGCCATATAATTCGCGAATAATGTTACTCATTCACCACCACATCGGATACTAAACAAAATAACAATGTTAAATAATGTATTTTATTGTCAACACGTCACACCAAAGTCAAATTATACTATTGGCATTTTCTTTTTGATATTCTTAGAATCGTTTTGTTGTTTGTTTTGGTGAAGCATTATACTTCACGAAGATATGTATTGTCGAGGGGTTTTTAATTTTCTAAGGGAAATAATTTAACTGCTTGTTTTTAGAATGTGAGTTCGAGTAACGAATCAATTATTGTTTTCATGATAATAAGTTCCCGAAGAAAACTTTTATTCGAAGAGAAATCAATTTCAAAAGTTGACGTATAGCCAATTGATTAAAATTACCAAAATGTGTTGTACAGATTTTGAAGATATTGAAAAAATCATAAATACAACGATTAACGAACGCAAGCGAGCACATTTTTGAATAAACATCGGTCGTGTTTTGACAAACCAAATTGCGCTTGGAATCGTTTTTGGAACACCACCAGTTAGTTGTCTTCGCTTTCAGATTTAAATGCGTCTTACGTGCGAGCTGTGATAAAACAAGAGTTCTTCGTCAGAATTTATCGTCTACATTTTTAATTGTTCTTTAAATTTGTTAATCTCGCTTAAGAGGATGTGACGTCACATTTATTGTTTCTAATCGTCACTTGCATGTTGTGCAATAAAACAACTGTTCAAATTTTCATTTCGTCGCTATATTACACTACGAGTTGAGGAAGTATAACCCATTATAAACATAACTGAAAATATTGTTATCAAGTGACTAAATTATTATACCGGATGACGTTTCGGGTTATTTTTTCTCCCTTTAAACATTCTAATTTTCACAATGGAAGCATTGCAATTCGGAAATCGCATTATCACGAGATTATTACAGTGTTCCTAAGAATGAAAATTTTTAAATAATCATCCAAAGGGTTTGCAACACAGTGCAATGTGTTTTTTTTTTTTTTTGTTGTAGTTGTAGAAATAATCATGGTAGCCGGGGTGCAGACCAGCTAGCGGCATGTGAATAGCGGTTACAGTACAATGTTGTTTATGCGATATTCTCTAGAATATAACATTTACTATCAGATAAAAGAAAAAAAGTTGCACACTTTTTGCATTTTACAATATATAAGTATTTATTTTTGAGAAACTGTCAGATTATAATACATAAAATACTTAATATGCATTATCGAAGCTGTAACGTAATTGACTGAGAAAAAAATTTATAGCAGTATTTCCCGAAGCGTTACATTTTATAATAAGCCAAACTTTTTATCTAATCATATTGATCGATTAGCCGGTTATTACTGTCTTATTTGTGAACTTCAAAAGTAAATAACTGCAAGTAAGATTAAAAAAAAAAAAGTAATTATAATCTAACACACTTTTAAACTACTATTTTAAACACATAACTGTACAAAAAAAGTACTAATAAATACAACAAATGGTATTTTTAGTTATTTTACGTACCAAAGTATTTACGAGTATAGGTATTATACCAAAGGTTTACTATGTGGAATAGTTGGTTCAAAATATCAACTAGAAGATATCATAAATACTTTTTTTACCAAATTTAAAAACAATTCGAGTATCCACATGGCCAACTTTCGAAACATTTTATATATTCGATACATTGCAGGTAACTTAGTTCTCAAATTTATCGAAAATTTAAATTACCAAAACCATTCAAACGACTCTAAATAATTTATTTGTTCTAAAAATTCTTATTTTTATTTTTTTAGACCACTGTGAGACATAGATACTATTATATGGCCTTTTACGTGGTAGGTAATTATTGGAAAACACCGTTATTTTAGTGACTATATTTTGTTTTGGATGTTATGAGTTGACAACCAGGCGTCCAGGCGTGTCACAAGTGGTCGAGCATTTAAAATGGTTTTATGCACGTTTTAATGATATACTAGAGATGAAGCTTTTCTTTTGTATTAAACCAACATTATTTTTCTCTCGTTGGGTGCACACCGCCAAAGAAGACTTTATTTGTATAGAACTTTGTAATTTATTATAGTATCTGTTCAATAAAGTCCTTTTGATAGTTTCAGTCGGCCGTCATAATTCGATTTTCATTTACTTTAATTTAGAAAATTGTTATTGACATTTATATATGAAAAGAAAATATAGTACGTTTTGACGGTAACTTTTTTTTAAATTGTCATTTATAAGGTATTGATCAAAAACTAATACAATTTAACAATGACTAATTTTGTAGATGATTGAGTTTGAAATGTTGCCGAGGAGCATTTCGTCCCAGTCATCTATAATCAGAGTTTATGGAAACTTTTATGAAACGTATATATCGTGGCGTAAAATACGAATGATGTTTTGACTTAACTATAAATAATTAATCTGATTTTAAATGATATTTTTAAGTTTTTATCATTAAACATAAGTATATTAAAAGTTTGTTTTTAGTATAATTTTTAAAACCGTTTAAATCGAATCAAAGTCATAAACAGTAGTTATTATTTGAAATTAAATACTTTTTTTTTGTTATATCTTGGTTAATTGTTGTTATTAACCTGAAGTGTAAAATATTTTTTAGTGGTGTACATAAAAATATGCGCTTATTGAATAATAAATAAATACATTAAAAATTAATAAATCAACGGTTACGTTGATAAATACATTTAAGGAAGAAAATCTTACAGAATAATTATTTTCCGAGGAACTAATTTAATGGATTTGGGTCAACAAAGGTATTTTAGAGCATATTTACATAAATTACCCAGTTGATTTAAAGTACAAATATTAATCACTAAAACTTAATTATGAATATTAAATCCTACGGCGACAGTTTAATAATGTATTAAGAATATTTCTTGATAAATCATTGATGTTCTTTGTTGTAATAATGATTTATATTCATATTTCATATGTACCAACATATTTATATTTCAACCTATCTACTATTAAGAACGTCCGATAAATTTATCCGATGATTTTATTTTTAAATTCGTATTGTGTGAGCATCGAACAATTTGATCCTCTACGTACCACTTGGTGGATTTGTTCAGTTTTCATTCCTGTCGAATGGTATGAATAACTGAATTAAGCGTTTGTATAATGTTTACACCGAGGCAATTGAATGTTAATAGTATTCATATTTGAATTTTACACCATTCTCTTAATCTATCTACATATATAAAAAATGAATTGCTGTTCGTTAGTCTCGCTAAAACTCGAGAACGGCTGGACCGATTTGGCTAATTTTTTTTTTGTGTTTGTCACTATCGGGAGAAGGTTCATATGAAAGAAAATTTCTGTACAAAGTAGTACGAAGTACAAAGACGATAACGTTTTGATTCCACGGATTCCTTTGATTCCGAACAACTTGCCATTTGCCTTTAAACGTTTGCAATTTCCAGTGCGGCTAGTATTTGCAATGTCGATAAATAAATCACAAGGTCAGTCGCTAAGTGTTTGTGGCATCAATCTAAAAAATCCATGTTTTTCACATGGCCAGATATATGTCACTTGTTCCCGTGTCGGAATACCAACAAAACTATTTATATACACGCAAGAAAAAAAAAACTAAGAATGTTGTATATCATAAAGCATTAGAATAATAAATGCTTTTTTTTTTAAATATTTTTTTTATTAAATATACCAATTCGAATTCAATATTTATAATTAAGACAGGACAACGTCTGTCGGGTTAGCTAGTTTAGAATAAAAATATTTTAAAATTTGTATTATTCATTTTTTTTTGTTATTTTAATTTAACACGTGTTCGTAGTCATATTTCCAACTAACTAAATGTATCGTAGACACGAAATATCCTTATACAAGGATACTCAGTCCCTAGTTACTGCCTAACAAAAGTTGTTTTTTCCATATAATCGTCATGCAATTATCCACAATAGTAATCACAGTCTTTGAGAGACCACTGTTGGTTTCTTTCCGGATCAAATATTTTAATTCGAAACTCCAACCGAATGATACTCTACAAGCGGCTTAAAGGTCTTATGTAATATCGTGTTCTTGTCGTTTTTTTCTTTCCATATTTTTCTCCTGTGACTGATGTTACTCGTGTTCGACGCACCATTGACTTTGGTGAAAATTATCGCATTTCTCATCCGTTCGAAAATAATAAATAGACCGGCCCCTCTTTGGTTTCCTTGACTTTTTTCTTTTGATTTGTGAGTTTTATTTTTGCTACACTTACGCCCTGCCTTTACGGACAAAGCCACGAACACATTTAACGCGTACGTGCGCCAATATGAATAAATGTAAGACTACGGTTTACGCGCTACATAAATGGCGTTATCGTTCAAATAATAACAGTAATGCAATATAGTGTTGGATAATTCAGTATACGAGTAGAATTATAGTTTTATATATTTGTTTTATGTTGTATTCAATGTACGAAATCAATACGTTCAAGTATAATGTACAGGAACAAGATGATTTTCTTAACACTCTCTAACTGTTTTTACAATTGGGACACTTACAGACAAACTTTAAGATATTTTTTTAGCTTTAAAGTTTTAATTTTGACAATTTTTAATGTTTATAACATTTTGATTTTCATCTATCAGCAAATATAACAAAATATATCGATTAATATGTTTATGGTATAATAAACGTAATATATAATATATACTACGCATACATTATAATATGTACGTAATATTTATATCAAATGCTTTTTCGTCGATTCCTCGGCTTTCTGAATGAATTTCAAGTCTGTTTATCAGACTGTGCACATATGTCGTTATAACATTTTATTATTATTTGATGATGTTTATATTTTGTTTTGTTGTAGATATGAATAAACATATTATAAGTGAACATTTTTAATACCGCGCTATTTAACACGAGCGAAACCAATTAAGGGTTGGAAATAAGCGTGTATCATGCATGAATATCCATGTTTAATGATGGTTGCTATTAATTTACTTGTGTAACTTGTACTGAGGTTTGAATCATACTATCGAGTGATTCAACGATTAGAAATTCTTTGCAGTTCATCGATTACATTTTATATGTTACCGTCGTATGACAATAGGTCTTACGTGCTGTGAAGCAAAACAATTAAATCGGTCGTTGACAATAAACGGAAAACGTGTGTAAATCGGTAACATGCCAGACGGTGTTGCGCTAAAACTTTTAACATTCGATTTCGTGATTATCAAATTAACATTAGGTGTATCACGTCGAAAAGAATTCCTACATTTTTAACTCGCGACCACGAAAGTTTTATTTATTCTTCTAAAGTGTCATAACGCCCTGGATGAAATAGTCACGGGCATAAGATTTATAGTCGTACATAATTCGTGATTGCGAAGAGGCCGTTTTTACGACATAGTTGATGCGTATAATATTCTTAAGCGTCATAAACTCATAACATTGTTTATTCAGTTATTTCACCAAATACTTCTCGATGGAGGTAATCATATAAATGTATAAATATAAATGTATGTCTGTATGAATCGGGTACCGCGTCACCTCGATGTCAGCCAGTGTTGTTGTGTCATAGTAGTTTTCTATTAAAGCAATAATATGAATTATCATATTTGAAGAACGTTTCTGGCTGTTACCAGACCGAGCTCGGTTTACTAGAGTGTTTATACGAACACTTGAAAATATAACTGCTCATAAATTCCGCCTACATGAATAGGATACCACCTCACCTTGATGCCAGCCTCCGCAGCGATGTATTATTATTATTTTCTATAAAAGCAATAATAATAAACTATCATATTTGATAAACGTTACTGTCTGTTCCGAGCCGAGATCGGTCTACTAGAGTGTTTATACGGACATTGCGAAGTATAAGTGCTCATAAATTACATTCGAAATAACGATTTTAAAATCGTGTTCAATGCCGTCCGAATACGATACGAATAACATATTATTGGGGAAAAGTTAACGTTAAACGTCTACAGTTCGAACTTTTTCAAAATAGAAATTCGGAAAATCAAACGGTTGTGTATTAAAAAGAACCGCACCCATAACAGAGTTTTGATATCGGAAAAAGGCGAAAACAAATATTTAAAATCGACCTGACTATTGTTGTACTATCCATGTCCGGTATTCCATCGATGTACGAAACAATGAGACTGCGAGTTGTTTTACAATTTCCGGTTTGAAATTGCGAAAAAATTCAAAATTGCTACAGAACAATCGAAATAAAACGATATGCACTTCTGGCTGGACTCGATCTGCTGGAACGCGATTTATTTCCAATAACTTGCTGTTATAATATCAATATGCATTCGCTAAAGTAATAACCGAGTTGTACTTCGAAGAGTTTTGAACTATCTCGTCTTATTAGTTGAACTACGGACGCACAGATGGCACCGGCCGGTTAGGTAAAAACGACCCGCAGTCGACCGTTCGCGCGAATAAACACGATTTTCGCTTCCGCGTGCACCGTGTAGTGCCCACGTCATTACCATATCGATTGGCGATGCGATAATGTTTGGAATATTTTTCGACCAGAAAGTTGAGCACTTAAATCATCACACGGCCATCACGGGGCGCATTATCCGCGGCATTATCGTACATTATGTGGTGTACAGCTCGATTTTCGGTCAAAACCGATCCGTCCGAATCGGCTCACCGCCGCCGCCGTATTTTAATGCACGAGAGCTTTGGTATGACAATAACGCTGTATCGTGTGCACGTCGTAGCAATGACACGTGGTGGGATAAAACTGCGACTTTCAATAGCCGTGTCGGCGGCGGCGGCGCGAGGGAGGGAATGGGGGGCATGGACTGCGTGTCTATACGCTTTCGCAGACACGTGAAACTCATCCCTTGTTATTATTATTATTATTATTATCTTAGTTCGGTGCCGAGCCGCCGCCACCGGTCGAGCGGATAACGGAGACTTGATGGACTGCTGGTGTCACGGCGAACTGAGGATTGCGTTTAATATTGATATGGTTAAATTAGTTAGCGCGCGGATGACGGCCCGATGGTGAATTGCACTCTCACCTCTCTCCCCTCGTACCCCTCTCGCTCAATCCATCTTGCACATTACGCGTATATATATACGTACAGAGCCTGCCGACCACGAGTACACATTTAGTGCATGTCTGAGTAGTAAATATAAATATCAATTCCATGTTATACATATATATATATATATATGTACATGATGTCCTGTATGATAAAATCGTATTCCAAGTCAGCAGGATTTAGCTTCACTCGGATTGCGACGTAAGCGGTTTAGTGGAATAATTTTAATCGTGCTCCCTTAGTTGTTGGAAATAAATTTGCCCATGTCGATCGTCGAATTATGATTGTTGGGTGCTGAGTTCACAAAATATAGTTGTTTTAGTTTAAAAAATAGAATAATATAACATTTTTTAAGAAACGTTGATACTTGTTATAATTACCACGTGCTGAATATAGTTAACAAAAATTGCATTATTCATGTGGAAAAAAAAATTAATTGTATGAATATTTTCTATAGTCATAGATTGAAGTGCCGTGCTGCACTAATAGTTACTAATATTATTTCGTGGGAGCAAGTTATTTTAACTAATCTTAACTTATTACTCTTAATTAGTATATTATCGAGAGACACCCTATATTTCGTATACAAATCAGTATGCTTGAAAAGAGGTAGCTAATTTACATTCCTTTGGACAGTCTTATGACCCTACGAGTTTGACCATTTTCTGAAAGCTACATTAAAAATTTACAAATTTCTCTTTTAAAAACGGTTTATTGGTAGGTATTATATTAATCCATCCATAAGTTTGTTGTTTTAATAACAATGTAACTTATAAAAATAAGTGCATCCCAACCATTTATAGTTAAGTAGTTTAACGTTAGAATGTCTTTTGGGAAAAATGCGCATATTCTATTTTAGATATTGCACTAGTTCAACTATAAGATTTATCTTTAAGAACTTACAACAAAAATATATTTACATATAAATAACTTGTTTTGACAAAAAAAAAATAATTTATTATAAATATATTTTTTTACGTATTATTTTAACAGATAGGTAGTTTGATGTATATTTTTATCGCGAAATAGGTTATTCTAAAAATTTTTAATTTATTCGTATGGGGCGCAAAAAGTTTAATCTCACAAAGTGATAATATTGCAAATATTCCTAACTAAAATATACTTGTGAAGTGTGTGTACATTGATCTAAAATATTGTTGAGGTTATTATACTAGATTACGTTAAGACCTCGGATAATGTTAATGATATAAACATAATAAAGAGGAGATATGCAATTTTATGTTCAACATGTGTTGTTCAACATGGTAGTAGAAAGTAAAAATTCAATGAATATGCATTTAAAATGTACGAAAAATTCAATGAATATGCATTTAAAATGTCGATGACTTATAGGTTATATAAATGTGAGAAAGAAATAAATAATAAACTACATTTAAAATTTTAATTTCAATCGCCAACCTAACTGATTAATTAAATACATGTGAACGAAGTACTGATTTCAGGCGTTCAATCGAATAAAAATCCGAAAAGGAATTGTCTAAATAACTAAAATTCGTATCAGTGTCAAACTATAGACCACAGTATATTAATTATTTATACGGTTGTAGTCATCGGTAAACATTCAAGAATACATTCGATAGGACTAACAAATAAAAATTATGAAAAAAAAAAAATGTTTCTATTGCATTTATCTAGAGGTTATTGGATATTTAACGAATATTATTAAAATTTTTATTGGGTTATAACTATATTTTTTTTTAAAGTTGAATATTTAAAATTTTTCTTTCTTTTATATAAATTTGCTCTTAAAGTGAGAAATAAAAAATACATGTAAACATAACATGATCACAATTGTGGACTATATGCGATTACAAGCAAAACAAGTATACCGATTTAAAATCTAGACTTTGTCAATCAAATCTCATGTTATATTTTAGTAACACGTACGAACCGTAGAAAATGTATCAAAGGTTATAAACATCATATATTATAGCACTTTGATGTTTTTAAACGAGTTATTGGGTGTTTAAACTCGGTATATTTTTAAAACACTCTTTAGATTTAATTTCCCTACGTACTGTTTTACAGCATGTTTTTTTGTACTGGTTCGTTTTTTTTCATAAGCAAATTGATTATAATTCAACATACCGGCCCCGACGAAATTAAAATATTTCAGACATTCTTTGACCTGTTCATAAATACCTATACAAATATTAATTAAATATTTATTTACACGTTAACCTGAAAAAAAAATTCACATATAATTTTAAATAATGTGGTTTTCTATTAATTTATATTGTCTTTGTTTTGAATATTGAATTTAAAAACATTAAAATATGATTAAAAAACTCCACTTCATAGAAAGTTTTTATTTTAAAATCAACGTTTTTTTCAACGTGTAATGGGAACCTGCGGGTTTTTTGTCGGTTGGTTCGTTGGTCAGAACACTACTAAAGTCGGTTTTAAATGATCAGGTGGTCACCCATCCAGGAGCTAAAAACGCCGGATGGAAAAATAAAATGTAAACGCTGTATGATAAGTTTTCATGAGAAATTTTCTCCTCTGGAATGCCTCTTCATTCCGGCATACTGTCCTTAATATTTTTTTGCTAAAATAAGCTTATGTTCAGGCATGTAAAAGTTTGCCGAATAAAAAATTACGTTAAAAAAAAATGTATAAATTAAATACTTGCATTGCATTATAATCGTTATCGTGAACGGCTGTACGATATGATATTACATTATTTTAGTTACCGCAAAATCTGACAACAAATTAAAATATAACTATTACCTCTGAAATATACGGTAACTCAGCGAGAGGACTATATGATAAACTACAGTAGTATCGATCCGTATGATATTATACAAACCTATTTGGTTTTTTTTGTCTGTTTATTTCAGAATAAATTATTGAAAATGAATTAGTTTCTTTAAAAGAAATTATAATCAATAATATCAATCAGCACATTATGTTAAGGGAATTATTTGGTATAATTACTGTATTGTTTTAAGTAGAAAATATATTTAAGCGTTTAAATGTAGTATGTATTATAGATTAAAGCAAAATAAACTAAAAGAAACAGTTACACGAATTTTAGTTGTTAACTTAAAACATTTGGTTTCTATTTCAGTCGCTAGATAACGCTCATGTATTGAGCACAAAAGAGAGAAGTACTTGTTCCACCCCGAAAATGCCTTTAGAGAAAATTACTAGTTTATAATATCAATATCTATATGCAGACAAAAATAAAAATATAAACGATGTGTTTCATTTTTATTCACGATGAATGTTGTATTATTTTTTAATTAGTTCTTAAGTTTCTCATTATTTTTCTTATTTTATATTTGTCAGATTTTTCCTTTGGGATTAAGCGGATAAAATCAAAACCAGATCAATTTTAAAATAGGTATCGGAATGTCTAAATTCACTTTATTGTTGAAAAGTAATTTTCTATGCTTTTTATTAATTAAAAAAAAAGAATAAGTTATTGTACACACCTACTATAATAAATAGTATTACCAACAAAAAAAGAATTATTCAATATTTAAAATATTTTTACAAAGTTTTTAACGAAATCGTCGGAATTTATTGAAATATTATTTAAAAACTTACTTGCTTGTCAGAGTATTAATTGTCCTAAGAAGCAAATCTTGAAATAAAACAAACCTAACATTTTGCATTCATTCTCTTTGGGATATATTACTATAGCGACATCCAACCGAGCTTTTTTTAACTATAGCTTGCCGTTAAAATCGTTTGGTGGCATACTTGTTATTGGCTGTAAATGGTTTAGAATTAGCAAGATGGACTTACTTTCAATTTTCATCATTTTTACTAATTAATTGTTATCACTACATAATTTAAATGAAAAGTCAACACAGACATTTATAGAATATTTAATTTTAATTATAATATATGTTTTTGTGATTGAATTTATTCTAAATTTTATTTTGATTTACTATAATCATTAAATCTCATTTTAAACATATTATATATGATTAATACTCAATTATAAAGAAATATTCCATCACTGGGTGGCATTTTTTAATCGAACCCACAAGTTTGAATAAATAAAATCCTTTTTTTTTTTATCTGCTTTTTGTAATACAATAATAGCTCGACAATTAAGGCATGGCGGTTATACAAAATTCAAAGATACAATATATAATGTTTTAGATGTGGAAGCCAGCTTCCTGTATAAAGGCTATAATTAGAGAAATGACCACTGCTGAGTTAGAATTAAGAATAGAATAAAGGTCTGGCGAGGTATAAAAGGCTACAAGGGACCTAGACAAACCAGCGCGTTTTGCTTGCAGGGAAGGACAATCAAAAAGAATGTGGGATAAATCACATAAACTCTCAGTCGGATGTAATATGCAGAGAGGAGAGTCGTTCAAGTCCAATTTATAGGCATGGGCAGGTAAGAGTGTGTGGCTTGAACGTAGACGATTGAATTGAACAATGGTTAATCTGGATAATTGTAGATTATTGAACCAGATTTTGTGAGGAATATTAGGAACAATATGTTTATATTTGGCGGCAAATTCTGCTGGAAAATTTGACCATTGTGTGGACCAGAGGTGTTTTATGTGGAGACGTATAAGCGGAATGAAATCAGAATGAGGAAAATAAAATCCTTATTTACATCCTTTTATTGTTAAACATTTGTGTAATTTCTACATAACTTTATTATCAGACGAGAGAACATTTCATATAGAAAAAAGAAACTCGCATTGTATCTTCAAATATATTTTTATAAGCAATTAAATTGTATAAGTCACATGAGATTAAAAATATTTTATAAATACTCGTAGTGTTAAATATTATATTGGTGTAATTAATTAACAAATTCTTTTGATATTTATTATTATTATTTTTTTTTATGTAAAATAAAATAGTGCACACATTTTTTCTTTGTCGTAAACAATTTTTATCGTTATCGTAAGTATATTTTACGAAATGGTTTTTAAAAATTATTATTATGAAGTTTTCTAAAACTTTTTTACATAAATATTTGTGATTTGTTTATATTTTCATATAGAATAATAATCATATTGTCAAATTAGTTTTAATATTTTATATAAATAACAATATTTTTTATTCTTCAATATTTAAACCGTATATAATATTAATTTTTTGAAAACATTTTTGATAATAAGTCGTAACTTACTCAGATATCAGTAATTATGTGCAGTCAGAATTAAGTCTACACTATTGAATTTGAAACGTTTTCACGTTATATCTGTATGGTGAGGATTTTTAGACATTTTCTATGTTACGAATATGAGATGAATTAATTAATTTACTCTGCAATAGAAAATACGTTTCATAATATAATTTGAATTATTTCAAAATACCGAACACGCACAAGTGGTTATTATTATACTGTGAATAATGAATAAATTGTCAGACACATTTACAGTTCATCAAACCGTTCGGATTATTGAATGAAATTAAAAATTTTAATTATATTCGTACGTGGATTATTCTATCAAAAGTGTTGAATGAGTAAAACAACAAAACGATAAACAATAAAAAACGCATAATGAAATTCATAAAAAGCACATAAATCTATATTTATCCAATCAAGTATTGTTTTATATTGGTAATTACGAAAAATATTTTGTGATTTTCGTCTAGTTACTATTTTCTTCTTGTGGCAAAGCAAATTATTTTTCACGAAGTCATATTAAAATAAATAAGTCCTTTCGCGGAAGTTGCAAAATGACTCGTTTTTTTTTAGATTGCCGCTTGGTTAGGATTACCGGAGATTCGGATTATTGTGCGTGCGCAATGTATTGATTTAATTAACGTTTTGTTTTTTTTGTCCATTTGTGTCGTACGCTTATGATAATAATATGATATTTCGTACAATGAACGTATTTGGCATTCGAAATTTGTTCGAAATTCACAATGCAATCAAAATAAGATTATTATTATTATACGTTATTAGCGGTTAAAAGTATACATAAAAACAAGTATTGAATTTTACTGAATATATTATTTAGAACACGGCGAAATTAATCATCCTAATTAAATGTAGCTATCCTTGGAAGTTTGAAACTCTAAAACTATACACGGTGCACGAGATAAAGTATTCGGACGTCAGATACAGAGACTGACTAAATTAACAAATTATATTATCTTCGCATGTATTGATTATGTTTGTGTTTGTTGTTTTGAAACTGTGTTATAACGCGTTTACAACTAGTACACTTTTGGAATATTTTAGAGAACCCGAAGGGGAAAAAATGAAAAATTTAAATCGCGAAGTATGTTTTTGATAAATAATACCGTCCTGAACCTCGGCTAATCGTTCAAATGCGTACAGCTATAGTGGCTGGGAAACCCGTACCTCTCGAACAAAGTCCGATAGAAAACGAATCATTTTTTTTTTCTTCACATTCCGTCGACCGGTGCGATTCGCAGGAGAATAATATACAAGCAGTGCCGATGTTGTTTTAAACCAATGAAAATTTCGAAGTTCTTATAGTGAAGGACGTTGGATAATGTTACGCATCTAAATCAAATATTTACATCTTTCGCGATATTCGTCCGTTGACTATGCCCAGTTTCTGTCGTCAAGTTTTCTCTCCGTTACTATTTTTGCGATTTTTTTAAACAATTAATTTGTGAGATACACATACACACACACTGATGGTTTCCGACAAATGATTTTAATCACGTGAATATATCATTATTAACTAAGCCCGAAATATATTTCTATGGACGCGAGACACGGTTCGATGCCACCGGCAGCATTTGGTCGGACGTTCATAATAGTACAATAGTGTTGTTCACGTCCTCTCGTGTTTCGTAGCACGACCAACGGCCAGTTTAGGACAAAATTTCGTGTGCACGCGTGTGTGTGTGTGTCGTATTATAAAACAGTACAGGTCAATGACGATACGGAACAATATTTTTCGTGACGTCATCGGCACCAAACTAACGTGCATTGTGTCGACGTACGCACAATGCACGTTTAATAATAATAATAATAATTATTATTATTATGACAATGGACGTGCTCACGGGGGTGTGCAGAATGTGAAATTTGCGTACTCCGAAAAACATTTATTCCTAGGTACCACACATTTTCGTTTTATTTACAAATACTTGATATTAATAACTTCAATAACTTGAAATTCGAACACAATAGCGTTATGTACTAATCAATTTTATAAAATTAGTTGCTTGTGAATTTTTTGTGTAACAAACAAATAAATAAGTCACGAGTACTAGTTTTACACATGCAATTTTACTTTTTATCATCAACGTATCCATGTCTAAATAATAATAAGTAAAGTTTTAGTTATTTTAGAATCGAAGGAAAGTTCATCTTACTGGGTTACAGTGTAACAAGGATCGGAACCCCTGCCAAAATGATTCTGCATACTCTGTGAAAATTTATTGAGCGTGCCTATGTGTTTATAATAATAATACGACGATTGATCAATCACGGTTTGCATTTTTTTTTTTTTTAAAAAATTCGGTATCATTGACGTATGTAAAGCTTGTCCACCCATTTTAACGAATCAACTAAAGACCTAATCTAATATTTTGTGAGTGATTTGCGAGAATTTGCGAGTCCACTTTCAAAATCTGTGAGTTAACCGTTTGCAAAATATAATCAAAAACTGAATGGTGGACCAACTTCACGTAGCTCCCCTAACCAAATTGTCCTGGAATCGATACCAAACGGTTCGTCCTGATTTGTGAGACTTTGATTCTATTTTTGCAAATTCACTTATCTAATATTTTTCAAAATATTTTAAATAATAAATCACGCACAATTAATTTTAGACATAATATAATATCATTAATATATTGAATAAATGTTATACAATGTACATAGTTATAAATTGTCGTACAAGAAATGCACTTTATTTCCTCCTCTGAACGGCCGAAACTTCCAATAAGCGGACAAAATTTCAAGCACCAAGATTGTCCGGTATTTAGAGGTTTCACTGTTTTATTCATTTTGTATCAAATTATTTATCAAGTATCACTTTTCAGCTCGGCCATCTGCCAGACATATAGATTGTTGGGTATTTTCCATTATCGTGGGTTTTAGACAGCGTGCGGTATTAACCACGTTCGGCTTCAAATACAGTTGGCCGATGATTAGATTTCCCGATTCGGTACAGACCGAACTTGATCTACTCGGGACGCGATGTAATGTAATCAATTTACACCGGGTGGATCCGAAAAAGGATTCATTAATTAAAATGTTGATAAAACTTCAGCACATCGGTTCAGCGCTTCGAAGTTTGGCTTCAGAGCCGCGGTGTTTTTCTCGCTTCCGCTCACTTCCCGGATCCGTACGCCGTCGCGCCACCTAGCGGCAACTATACGAATATATAGATCCGTATGGCGCGGGCACGCGAACGAGCAGCTGTCGACAACTAATTCACATCGTCGAATCGTATAACGACACTAATATACCCATTGCTTATATATCTTTTACAAATTTTCCTTCACGCGTGTTGCGATGTACACACGAAAACCAAGTGTAGCGCAGCACTTTTTGGGCGAAACCGTCGCATTGACTGTCGGTTCTGCGCATGTTTTCCGGTCCGACCTCCTACGCGTTCGTGTAGCCCGATTGCCTATACGGAAACGCCTGGTAAACGGGGAACAATACGTGTGCGGTGTTTCGGTATTATTCGTCGTGGTTTTGTGTACAACTGCTTGTTAATTCTTTTTGTCTCTCACCCTCCCCACGATCTCCTTTCACGGACCATTGTTCGTGTCGTAGCAATAAAATACCTAAAAAAACGAAAAAACGAAAAAAAAACCTGAAAAATACCGCGAAAGAAAATATAATATAAATACGTATTATTATTCGTTACCCATTTTCAAACGCTATTTTTACATTTGGACGTTCTCTCGTACTGTTTATTTACATCCGGCACGAATGATGTATAATGCGTACCCGTATAGGAGTTTTCGGTACTTTCTGGTACGGAAAAATGTCCGCCGCGCGTTTATGGATTATATTGCCCGTTAAATTTATGATTTTTTTTTGTTATTTATTTATTTATTTTTTATCTCGTTCACCGCGGACCGCAATAATATTAATATCGTATCGTTTGTACAATCTGTTAGTGATCTTGACACGTGGGGTCGTATAAATGATTTTGTACAAATTTAAAATCATCGCCGTCCATATAAGTTTGAAAACCAGGATGTTAATAGTTATAGTATATTATAATGCTGTGTAAATAATTTCGAAACAAATCGAAATGTGCTTTCGCCAAAAAAAAAAAAAACAGTAAGGATGAAACGGGAACTGACGACCTGTATTACGGACATACTGTCGTATCAAAGCAGTCGTTACTTCGATAAAAACGTTTTTAGCGATTCGCTATCCCGAATAAGGCTTCAGATTATACAAATTTGTCGGTGTAATATTGTTGCCTGTAGGGTTATTTTTTAGCATTATTGTAGGATATAGGATAAGTGAAATACACGTGAAAATTACTTCAGGCATAGGTCTTATTATAAATAAATTTTTTAATCTTAATAATAATAACATTAATTTAAATATAAAATAAAATACTTACATATTAATATAAAGATATTTTGGTAGTAGCGTTTTGTACCGGAGATATTTTTTACTGGAAATATTTTTGCGAAGATATTTTGACAGGTCACCTTAATTTTTCTACCCATGGTCGGCATGGAATTAAAAAAAAAAAACAACAAGCATCTTTGTAAAACCTGCACCGAGTTTTGGATATAAAATGATGTATTGTTTTTAGTAATTTAGATTTAAAATAATATTCATAAACGTTAACACTCATGGTTTGTGAAACTGCAATATTTTCGACGATTTTGACGTAGTAAGAATTTAGTAGCTCGTCGAGCGAATAAAAAAAAAAATAAAAAAACAGGGTGATTTTTACTTTCGATACACATGTGTATAGTTACATTCAATATTATAATGCACGATCAGCGGCACGTTTCTGATGATATTTGATAATAACACGGTTCAACGTGTTTAAACTCAAAGTGCAAGGATAATGAACTCGTACCAGTCGAGAATGCAGTGTTATAAAGGGCTTTTTGACCTCGATTCGTGCACGTATGAGGACAAGTTAAATTAAAATATATGTGTACACGGATAATTGTTCAAGAGCGAAAAACGAGCGGGAGGAAAAAAAGACCTTGTTATGTCCTAAAATATAAGCCATGTACGTAAATCTTCGTGACCTATTTTGGAAAACGTATAACTGACATCAGCGCAGTTGCTGAGATTACATATAGTGATTCAAATGACAACTCCAAACGGTATTGCAAAATATAAAACGACAGATAAACAAAAATTGATTTATTACCAAAAAAAACGCAGTCACTCGTTTTCTCACCCGGATCGTTTTTTTTTTTTTAATGTTTTAACTACATGAACTTAATTTGTTCGGATAAAAAATATTTAAAAAAATATTACCTTAATGAATACCATATAATATTTGAAACTAAACCTATGTATTGTTAATATTGCCATGCATTAATTATGTGACAAGAAAAGTAACGTAATTAAAACGATTACTTGGAAAAAGTTATTAAAACAGTTTTGTTTTCTTTCATATTTTTTTTTTTTAACAATTTACAGCTAATTAAGTATAAAGTTTTTGTTGAATACATAATTTCAATTGCAAATCGAGTTAATTAATTATTCCAGAATAAGTGCGTAGCTTTATTTTATGGCGTCATAAATATTGTAGAGCATTTAATTGATTTTTAATTTGTTGAATTCATTAAATAGCTATTTATTGTATGCTAAGAACCACTGTGATATTTATGTTATACACTTATAATCCAAGTAACTGACTCATCGTTTATTTATTTGGTACCTAAAATAATTTACCTTATAGAATGTGAATATTTTTTTTTAATGTTTTCTTCATTTATTATTTATTATTCAGTATGCTTTTATAACCTGATGATAACCAACGGTTGAAGCTAGTAGATATACATAACACTTTAAATACTCTCGGCATTATATTATATTTCTATTTTTAAATTTACAATTAATATTTTTATTCTACGAGTATATATAAGGGGTTTTTTTTAAAATTTATAATTATACATTTTATAATTTTATATTGTGTAATTTATAGTTATTTATTATTTGTCGTTTTGTAAAAAATGTTTATGTTCATGGCTTGTAAATTGTATTGAATTATTTTTTAACAATTATTAGAGTTTTTAAATTATCGTTTGCTGATTTATTTTTATTTCCCAATTTCATAACTTAGTTTCCTTGAACAATTATGTACAGTAAATATTCTGGCTATACATTTTTAAAAGAAATGTTAATTATCTTCTCAGACAGAAATAAGTTTAATTAGAACGCAACCCTAAAAATACAGAATACTGAATTTAATTTGCATATATATAGGTGTAATTTGGTGAGACAGAGAATAAAATGGACACTCTACCTGAATATTGCGTACTTGTTTCAACAAAAATAACGGTGAAGGGAATATGGCTCAAGTTGACAGACATTAACCGGATTAGAGAATATTAATTTCTAAAATAAACAAGACTATTCAAATGTTGATTATTTTAAACAATGTTTCTTTTAACTATTGAAACAAAGTGTTTACTTAAAAACAAACTCTGAAAATGTTAATCTTAACTTAATTCTAGGAGGGCGACCAAATTGATGTAAGCTGTTGTGATGTCGCGTTGGACAAATGTTTTCATATACAACATTATGTATAAAATAATATCATGTGTTAATGTTTTTACGAACAATTTTCAATATAATATTTTTATTTTAAGTAAAATTACGCATTAGTCAACTAATATGTTAGATGTTTATAAACCAATAAAAAAATGTTCAAGGCTTCCAAAATGTAAAAAGTTAGTAAACTATTGGCTTTTATAATTTTAAATAACCAAACCAATAAAACATTTTAATTTTAAATAACATTTTTTATTGCATTATTAGTGCATTCGGCATTTATTAAATGATACAATTATATCATTTTTATACATAAATATGTCATAATACGTAAAAACGCATGTCGCACTAGTATATGTATTAGTTTATTTAGACTTATAGTTTAAACGTAACATTGTAATTGTTAACACACATAACATTATTTCTAACGCAATTGATCTTGATGTAATATGATCTTCAAAGGTAACTGATTATATTTGATGGTGATCAACTTTAGTCGATGGATAGGAAATATGTAGAAATAAAAGGGTAGTAAAAAATATAGTAAATATGAATCATAATATTATGAAGTAACTAATTGATAACAGTAATATCTTAGATTGTACAAAGTATACAAAGTATTTAAATTAAAAATAGTAATAAGACAATTTCAAGACAACAGTATTGGCTATTATTGTTTTGCAGTGACATCAAATTTAATTATTATGTTTGTAATGTAGAAAAATTTAATTTAAACGTATTATTAAGACTTATTTCATGTTGCAAACAAAGATGTTTTTGAACTAATTATGTTTAATGGGGAAAAAAATATCAAATTTTGAATTAATTTTTGTTGTACCTACTGTTTTGAGCAGTGTGTATACCTTCTGTCGGTCGCTCGGGGCAAATGATCTCTCGGCTTAACGCATTTATATATTATTGTTTATATAACACGGTACGATATTCATCTTTGAAATACGTGTACACTGTCCTCTCGAATGTAATGATTTTAATTTAACACCTTAATGTATAATTTGCATGAGCACCGTAATCAGTATACGGCGTATAGCTTAGGGGATCGTACGTTTACAATATTCATATCACTCTTTCGCGCATTTCCGTTGATACGCCACCCCCTCCCCCCGCGACGTGTGACTGTTGAGACTCACGTTAAAACGTGTTCGTACACTCGGGCACGGAAAACGCACGTGTCTTGCTATCCTCTCGCGTTTTCACATGACTACGCGGCACAAGGGTTACATTGTGTTCAGGAGCGCGTACGAATTCGTAAACACACGCATAGTAAACGGCAACGAACTTTTGCCGCCAGAAACTCGTGTCGGGGATTCAGCGGTGCTTTCTGCGTAGCCACGCGAATCAACCGATCGCGCGCGGTCGAGTATTAAATTCGAATTACCTTCGTACCCGCCCCGCGGCAACTAATATCCCCATGTGACGACGTCTTCGACTGAACGTCTTGGCCTCGCGCACCTTATACGATGCACCTCTAACGGACTTACCGGGCACAACTGTCGCGTTTCGTTCGTCGTTAGAAAGTGAAAAACGTTGTGAGGTCCGCACGCGTACGAATCGCCTGGGTATGCCCACACGTACCGCAGCTACCCGGAGCCGACACGCTGACACGTTAAAAAATATCACCCGTAGATTAATTGTATTTTTATCGCGATCGCATACGCCGCTTCACGTTCCGTTAAGACAGTGATCGCACATTACGGACAAAACGCGTGAGCTCGACGACCATCTGATCGGTTTCAACCAGTACCCGCGGCACAATACTTTTACGACTTTCGCGTTCAGTTTCAATACTTTTATAGGTCGCGGACGTGCTCCACGCACGATTCGTCAAAGGCCGAATCACGCACTGTTCGCACACGTTTCCGACCAACGTTCTCGGTACGATACCGTACCGTGACCAAGCTATTTCGTTTCGCCACTGAATTTCTATTCTTAGAAAGATCGTTTCGAAATAATTTTCGTCTCGCGTAAAAAACGATTATAGATTTCACCGTGGGATTCTTATTTGAATATTTCATACTTTTGATACGGAAATAATCGATTTAAATTCAACTTTGCAGTCCGGGTTAGACCGAAAACTGAGAGAGAGAGCGAGAGAGGGGGAGAGAACGGTTACTCATTTGACTTTACCAGATTTAAATTTAAATAGGGTTGTTCATATTTAATTTTATAATGGTTATAAAAAAAAAAAAAAATTACAAACGTATTATGTTGGACAACGCGGAAAACTAATGAAATACTTTAATTCAAAACAAACAAATGCATTCAAGTTGATTCGCAGTGGAACGGAAAAAATATAATGTTAAAACGTATTTATGGTACGGAAAATATTTACATATTAATGCGAAATGGAATTGTTAATGAATGAAAATTCATTAGAAAAATAAATCACCATCCATGCTGTTCTGTATAATATTATGTACATGTTTGTTTCAATATTGTGATAATGTATCACAATCATGTTTTAATAGTTTTTCGATATTTTAATACCATTTCAGTACGTCGGGTTTGCTTCGACTATTCGGTTGTACTAGACTGTATTTGACTTGGTGACCCTTGGCGTGGTTAAGACGGTAAGACGGCCGGTGTCTTAGGATTCTAATACCCTCTATAGTTTTTACTCCCCCTCCGGGTAAGAATATATCCTAGGTTATTGTGACTGGGGGTAATTATATCCTAGAATATTTTCATATCCCCGGTGGGTGGTAAATATAGTCTTGGATATATTTACCCCACAGGTCAAAATATACTAAGATATCTGAGAGGTAAAAATTTGGTTTCGGGGTGGGGGGGCGGGTAAAAATATCCTAACGTTTATTCTTACCTTCCGGATGAATATATACTGGGGTATATTTACCCCCAGGTAAGAATGTGATATCTTGGGGGTGAAAATATCCTGACGTTATTCTTAGCTCTAACCTCGTCCATTTTTCACTTGGTAGTCGCCCGAGCCCGTGCTCCGGTGATGCCGGTGTTAGTTTAAAGTTTTCCCGTACTCCGTTCTGCCGGTTGTACCGGGAACAAAAATGATTCAACGCGGACCTGGTGGAAAAATCGTCTTCGTTGCTCATTCGCTTTGCGATATTATTTTCGCCCGACGGTTTCGGTGCGTTCCATTTCCAGACCGTGGCGCGGACGAGCATTGAATTTTTTTCGAGCCGTTTGACGTGCGTCTCGGGGTCGGACGGTCAATTATGCCCCGTCGTTCTGCCGACGGCGGAACTTTGGTCGTCTGGTAACATAAGAAAAGATTTGGCGCCGTTAAGACAAAAGACCCAACTGATACGACGGCGGGCGTTCTTATTCGTTTCACGGTCCCGATGGCGTGTTTCGACGATATGTTGATCCGCATTTTTCGTACAGACGAATAAGTGTTCGTCGCCAACCTAAATTGAAAACTGATTGCAGATTGCCGTATGGCCTTTTAAAATTTGAATACGTGTGAAAATAAAAAAAACGGTCCAGACCACTGCGCAGTGTTTTTCCAGCCGTTCTACGTTCGCTCGCGGTCGGACGGGAAACGAATATAAACACATTTTCAACCGTCGTCACGTAGGGGTCGTCGGGGTCGTCGGAGTCGCGAGACCGGTGAAATGGCTTTCATCGGGTTCGTCCACTACATGACATCCACGAGACCACGACCCATGGTGAAATCGCGGTGCCTATAACGATCGACGGATTATAGATGAGGGCAACTACTGTTCACACATTGGTGCTATCGATATACCGAAAATATTTTATGAATATATTTACTTGACGTAAAAACTAAATATTTTGTAAACAGACATGTTGATAATGAGTCTTAAAGTTGTTTTTTTTATCACTTCGAAAGAACACGGATTTCCGATTGATTTAATATAGGTACTGATAATTATGTATTCAATTGAAAATCTAACAACAACTATAAAGAATAACAAATAAATAAAACAAACACTTATTGCTAAATGAGTATAGGAGATACAGTGTTCGTAAAGTACCTAAATCGCTAAGACGAGCACCCATAACATAAGAGTTGCAGATATGTGATTTTAAATCTGACGGCGATTAATCGTTGCATTCTAAACATTATTCTATGCGGATCTCATAAAAAGGTACATCAATCTACTTACTGCATATTGAATCAAATTATATGTTAAAAATATATTATAAAAACAAGAGAAACGTCAAAAAGTGGTTGTTTCTTGAGAAAAATTTATAGTTTTTTTAGTAATTGTTGTAGTCCGTTGGTTTTTTTTCGAGAGAGATAATACTAAGAAAAAAATTAATTAATATTACGAAGTGAATAGAATGTTTTAATAATAATGTTTGAACAAAGTAACAATAAAATATGTCTTCATTTCAAGCGCTATATACCAAATAATGTATTAGAATTTTATACGGGAAAATGAATATTAATATTGCATTTTTAAAGATACACCAAATTTCATTAGTATACAAATTATTTTTAATAGTCCTTAAATGATACTTTTGATTTTACTCCGAATTGTATATTTATAATATTTTAAAAACGTTCTGAAATATTAAATTCAAAAGTTTATAAGATCGTAAGTCTATTATCACTTCTATGTTCCTCTCATAATCTAGAAGAAACAAATACATAATAATATTTTGTATGGAAAAATTGGATATAATATTGAATATAATTTAAATGGAAGTTGATTTTTTATGATAAAAGGCACTTCTGAACATTTTTCTATCAGTAGAAAGAAAAAACAAGCTGGTGATCGGAGCAAGTCGAAATCGTACGAGCAGACGGACAAAACATAAATGAATACAAAACACATTATAGTTAAACAAGCCAACTTCTCATAGTTTCATTCAGAATTTAATACTGTCACTTAATAATATTCTATAGTGCACACCATCAGTTAAGTATAGTGTCTTATGTGTTGTATACGTTGACGTCTCCGGGCAAGCGTTAGGAATTTAGGATTTAACATCACGGTTTAGTTTAGATAGATAGGGAACGATTTACTTATGTATTCGTATCGTGTCAGCTCACGGCTTACGACTCTATATTATATATAAATTATCAGCACTGCCTGAATTCACTTTTATTATAAGAAGAGAGTTTCATTATTATTAGATCAAACGGATAGTATTTTACTACACCAGAAGTTTATCATTTAAAATACGACAAATAAAACTTTGTTTATTATTTTTTAAATCACTTTTATTTGTACTAGTTATTAGCAAACAATTTGGATTTTTAATTATTATATAGTTGATTTACAATCGAATGAAACAACGGGCCATTTAAAATTTGATAAATGGTTTTAATAACTGGTATTTAATTTTGTAAACACGAAACCGATACAATATTGACTTAAATTCATACGCGTACTCGCGTTTCATTATTTTTTGAATGTTTCGTTCCATTAACAATTATTGCTACAAGCTGTACACAACATGTATTTATCGTTTTTGTTTACCTATATTTTGGTATTGACATAGCTATACGACCGACTAATTATGTTATAGCGTAGCCTGCTGTTGTTTAAACATACAGTTTCGTAGTAACGTTTATCAATAATTTGAACAACATTTTGTTGTGTTGAAATTCGTCCTAAAACCACCGCTTGATTGGTTATTGTTCGTTCCGACTCAAACACGTTTTGAGTATATTTTGACGTGGCATATTTAAACCTGTTATAGTCCAACAGTATCGTTATTGGAAATGTACTGTCTTTCTATCGAATCGAAAATGTGCCGGTGAAACCCTTTAGAGTTTAGAATATGTAACGATGCATGTGGTCCGATGACACGGGCGTGTTCGGTCTTCAAGAAAATCAAATATGAACGGTCTAAAATGTTCTGCGACAGAAAGTTCTGACGCAGTCGTTCACAACGTCATCGTTCGGTTCACCGATTATTGCCATAGCTTCTAGATATTACCTATACAACTAGTATATTGATAGACAACTCTAGCCGGACGTCTGCTTCACCATCGTGACTTCACTCTTTTGGCACTTGAAAATATTGTATTGGTCTATATAAGTTTTCAGAGGTATTCCTCGATTGTGACCGTCAAGATCCTATTATATAATTATTGCTATTTCATTATCGCGTAAATTTTTTCTCGATTGTCCGAAACATCGCGTTATATGTACTTGTTTTCGATAAAATTAATTGCGCAGGTACTTGAATGCTCAATTGTGCGAATTTTTTTGTTATAAATGAAGACTATTTAGATAAAGGTAGAACGGATACTGTAATTTTTTTTTTCGAAAACACAAAGCGCTCGTACGTTCTCAGTTGAACGAATGAACGTCTAGTGTAAATAAATGTTTGTACTAAAATATCGCAATTTGTAGTACCAGCTATCCCGTAAAATGTGAGCGGCGATAGCAAAAAATACTAATTTACGTTTTCGGTTGAATATTTTACGGGAAAAAAACTAAAAACGTACATACATACGTACGGTATGCGTAAATAAACGTATGTAAATGTTTTGTGGACGTGGTAGAGCGGAGTTGATGAAATTAGATTCGTTCTGTTGATGAAATTAGATTCGTTCTGTTGATGTTTGACCTGATGGCCGGCTTGACGAGTTGCTGCACACTCGTTCTCATCGTCTGGCCGGACGAATAATCCGGATTGATCCTCGGTGCCACCGCATTCCATTCACTAACTCATCCGAATGACCGGCGGTGCGCGATTGACGTGTACTGGAGGCGGACGTAAGGGGGAAAAAATACGAGCTCACCACCAAGGGCATGTAGGCATATGAGAAAAGTTCGAATGGAGAGGTTGGAGAATCTTAGGGTGTGAAATTCGCATCATGTAAATTAAATAAAGGTCTCGTATTATTTCAGGAAGTTTAATAAGGACAGAAAAATATAATAAAACTGTATTGCAATAATAAAGTATCATTACAAAAATTTACAAAAATATTAATTTAGTATATTGAAGTAATATTTAACTATAATATAATGTATTCGCGTCTAGACTTGAGCAGTGTTGGTTAAACTGTGGGTCGCGGCCGTCTTGAGTCTAGGGTTCTGTTTGTATGTATACTGTATAGGGATGTCGTAAAATATGTGTGTACTGTGTACAATAATTTAATTAATATAAAGTTAAGAGAAAAAAGTCATCAATATATTAACGATTTTGATTGGAAAAAATGTTTTTATTTCAGACCTTGGAGGTCATATAAATTTTATATTACATTTAGGAGGCCACAATACAAAATAATTTGAGAAGCACTGGCTATGGTGAATATACGTTTTAAAAATATGTGACCCTCTTTTTTAAATACTTTTTTTTTTGCTCACTCAAACACCAAACAAATGTTTAAATGTTCTATAGACAAATAAATTATTTGTACATCAAAACAATAATATAATAATACGAGCTAATGCGGTCAAAACAATAACTCAAGAGCCTTTGTAAAGTAGTGATTTTATTGAACAATAAGTTATTACAGTTAGGAAAAAAACGGGATTAATACTGGACACACTTATAAATACGGGACAAAATGCGTCCGGTATAACTTTCGTCAGGAGAACGCGACACAAAGTGAAAATACGGGATGATACCCGTATAATAGGGGACGTATTATGTCACCCTAGTGTGGACCGATGTGAACGCGGACCACGTGATGGCGATACACGGTTTTGAACGTGAGAAGACAGACGGAACTGCGACGGCGTGGTACCGCATTCGATAGCTTCTACAGCAGGCCCACGACTTATGATACGGCTATCGGATTCCTCCAGCGTGCCATTGTGCCGGGAAAACCTCTAAGTAAGCCGATCGACGG
This sequence comes from Periphyllus acericola, assembly GCA_949715065.1. NCBI lineage: Eukaryota > Metazoa > Arthropoda > Insecta > Hemiptera > Aphididae > Periphyllus > Periphyllus acericola. The sequence continues at coordinate 12,172,607 of OX454270.1, read as the reverse complement.
CACCTCTAGGTTTTTTATTGTTTCCGGTCGAGTGTATCGCGGCGGCCGAGACCGATCGGCGCACTAACGGAGGTCTCTTCGCCCTAGCCGCTGGTCACGGTTTAATCTCCTGCGACCCGTGATAAACCGAGACGATGCGGCCGCGTCGGCTTCACGTTTAATGTATAATATATGGCTTTCCGTTTTAATGCTCCGAGTGCGCCCCTCGGGCTTCCGAGTTTGCGTGTTTTCCGTCTCGTCGTTGATAATGCCTGTTGCAAACCATAACGCGCACTTCTCCCCGACGTCACTTACCACCCGTATCCACCATCACCGCCAACCCCCCGTACAATCCGCAAAACGCACCCCGAACACTCGCGTGTTGAGGTCTATTATTCATATTAAATTGTGTTTACGCGCGAAACGGATCGGTTGTGTAACCACCGTTTCAGAAGGGGTAGGTCGTAACCGTAACGTCATCATCGGTGCACTGTAGGCGGTCGTCGTGACGGTGCCTCATCAATTTCTTCGAAAACCTATAATATTGTATACACCGTCCGTTATCGTTTTTCTTCTACGATTTGGTAGTTTGCGGACCCATTTTATCAATATTTTCACTTTTATTTTTCTAAACCAATTCATATGTTTTTCAAATCTTGTTCCTAAGAAGGAGACTATGATTATTGAACACTGACCGGCAGGGTGTAATACTCCCCGAAAGTTTAAATATATAACTTAATTAACATTGTTTCGATTAAAATAAACATTGCGCGCAGTAGCGGACGCAGGGGGGGGGGTTTCGGGGGTTCAACCCCCCCCCCCCCCCCCGAAATGAATAGATGATTAATTTAAAACGTAATAGTTATTTTATCTTATGTACCTAAAAACAAATAATTATTCAAAAGACGTTAAAATATGCTAGAAAAAAATATTTTGGTAAGAAAAGTGAGTCTGTAATAATTTGTAATTTTTCAATCTACGTCATCTACGTTATATCAGTCTATACATCGATTTTTGCAAATTGGAGCAACACTTCCCGTTTCAGTTGCTTCGAGTGAAAGATCATTCTCTTGTCTTCGTAGATTAAAAACCTATTTACGAAACAAGACGGCGGAGGACCGATTGAATGGATTAGTATTATTGAACTTATACAGAGACGTAGAGGTATCTTATGAAGATATCTTGAATATTATGGCAAAAACACCGAGGTGGATAAATTTGATTTTATAATTAATTGTTATGACTTCTAAAAATACAATAAATAATTATTTCAAAACAATGGTAATTATTCTTATTTTTTCAAAACCCCCCCAAACATTTTTTCCTGCGTCCGCCCCTGATTGCGCGTAAAGATTATTTTAGAAGTACACAAAAAGTGTGTTTTTTCTCTCTTTTAAATACCCACATTATCTCATAAGAATTGCTTATCAGCTCTTCTGTGTACGGTTCGTTTTTCGAATTTAAAGAAAACAAAAGAAAAAAAACAACGTTATCATTTGTTAGTTATGGAAACTTACTTTAAAAATTTTTTTTTTTTAATTCCCGAAAGATTGGTCAACAATTATTATAATACACTGTGCAATTGTGTACGTTGTTGAAAAAGTAATCACGTACGTATTTTATGTACTGCAAATGGCTCAAGTTATTTAATGTGATGTACTTCTTTGTTCCATTGTAATGAAGTTAAAGTTGCAACCAAACCGTCACCGGGGTCTTCTGTTTTTCGAATTAAAGCTAGTTACCATTGAAAAAAATCGTCCGAGCCGCTTATAAAGCATAGGGTCGTTGTAACAATTGTTGTTTGTAAACTTAACATTTATATTGTTATTTTTTTGCATATAAATTATAAACTAAAGAATTTATCTACCGCGGTACATCTAATTTTCGTTGGTACAAATTGTTTACGTTATAGTTTCTGTTGTACAGATATAACTGCAAGGGAAGTAATTATTGTTTTATTCGTGTATTAAAAATTGAAGGACGAAAAAAGGAATATATTATTTCAAATTAATTAACCTATAAAATGGGCAAATGATATACTATCTGCGGATGATACACGAGAAAATGTAGTAGTGTATTTACCTTCACGTACTATACAGTTTTTTTTTTAACATAAACGATTTTACATTATTATCCAAAATGTAGATTAACTTTTCGACGTTGCTATATAATGTTAGACTATACTGGGTGATCCACTGCCTCGGCATACGTATTATGTACGGAGTAACATATTTGTATTCGATAAATATTTCTGAAATCTGATTTTTAATTAAATATCATACGTATAGTACGTCATCGTATAGCGTCGCGTAGTACCGACTCGTTTATTCTTGATCAGAACCGTAAAAGTGATTTTCAACAATTAATCTGGGACTAGTTACATTGTTACCATGTTCAAATAGAGTTACGTAAAATCCGTTCTGAATTGATTAAAGATTTTCCCTTTTATAAAAAAAAAAAAAAATGATGAGATGATGAATAATAATTTGAAAGGAAATCTCACGTATTGTAATAAGTCAAGAGCTTTTCATATTATTAGTATAACGACGTCCATTGATATAAGTAGTATAGCATTTTCAATTAAAAAGGAATTAAATAAAATATTTGAAACTTTCAAAAGGGAAAAAATTGATTAAATTTCTATATTTCAACTCTTTTACGACCAACTAAAAAACAACAATTTCTCGGTTTGAAAGGTTATCGAATCGATGGATAGTTCTAGAACAGTGACTATGGTATCACTTTAAAGATAATTTTTTTTATAAAATATATGATATTAATTCAGCTCAGCACTGAACGTTACCTCATTTCAATAACAATAATAAGAACAACATTTTAATAAACATTAAAATATTTGTTGTTTCTTCGTCTCGATGTATATGATAAATACGTTCGGCTAGGTTCGCATCTGCGTCACCATCGATTTATATGAAAACAATAAACAAACAGTCGAAAACACACTTCTCACTGTCTCCCATTGGCGTTCCGCACGTTTATTTAAATCTAAGCAACCAATCAATTTACTACGACTTGATTTGTCGTTTATTTTGAGTCGTTTGCTGCCATGCATAACATTGCCTGTTTCATTTTGCTTCACCGAAAAGGGAACCATTTTAGATTTCCTGAAAAACTATTTCAGTATAGCTTCTGGAATAATTTTTAATAGCGTTCGGGCGGAATTTGAATTTCAAAGGATGAAATGGCGTTTTTCAATTTAAAGTTCAACGCAACAACGATAAAATCCCAATGTATTTCATAGTTATTCTCGGTTAAGAATAAAAATAAAGGTGTTCGATTTATCGCGTTACTTCGCAATAATAAAATACGCCTTGTTTTGTTTTCTTCGCGGGGTACCCGACAATGGCATTTTTTTTCGTCAACTATCGTGTCGTTATCGGCTGCGATAGAATATTCAACAACGCTTTGTAATACCTGAGCAATTAAATTTACCAACCGCACATAGGATTTAAATGTTCGCGAAGTTGTAAAATTTGTCGGTCATATGGTTGTGTAATAAAAAAATTCTAAGTATTTCAATAATAAGAAAAAAAAACATATTCAAACCTATACCAGTCAGAAATCGACCTGTTTCAAATGAGATTTAATTTCGACGTACTTGGAAGAGCAAACAATGCGATAGTTTATAGTTTACGCCGATATACAAGCATTTAGTTCCGCCAATGGATGGTTATTTCCTCACACGTTATTCATCGCCAACTATTTCTCGCACTGTAATCACGCAATATGCTTAGTGTACAAAATTATGAGAACAAATTTCATATTTTTCTGTTGAAAACTATACGAGTATAAATAAAAATCATGAATGATTCGTTTAAAAAAAGATTTTAGTCGTGATGGAACCAATGATTATAGTTCATTCAGCAATTAAATGATAACGAATAAATAAATAATACAACTGAAAATGCCAAATAAATAAAAATTATTTGTGAAAGAACAAATAGATTTTCTTCAACTATTAACAGAATCGTATAAGTAATTTAGGTTTTAAATCATTGATTATAAATATTAATATTAAATGTTAGTATAACAATCAATGATGTTAAGTAAAATTGATTTGATTATAAATGTTATTTTTATCAATATTGGTGTGCAGAACGTGTAAGGCGTTAACAAGAGAAGTTCATTTTAATAACGAAAATCAATAAGCTAATTTATGTTTTTTATATGTACTTATCTAACTTAGCTTTTAGATCCCATTATTACAGTCATATTTCTATTTCAGCTTTTGTATGATTACATCTCATATGTTTTTGCAATAATATATAAACACGAATTTGAAAATGAAATAATTTGAAGTTATTTTATTGCTTATTTCACTAATGTTAACTAAATTGAAAAAAAAAGTTTGTTCAACTAAGTAATGAAATATCATTCATTTTCCTAGTTTTAATGATGTGATGTCATAGCGATAACGTGTATAATAACGTGTAACGTTAATAAACGTTTTGTAACAAAAATAAAAATAAAACAATCATTAGAACAGGAATTGTTGACTGTCGTTTTTTTGAGAATGTATTGAAAATATTCATAAGGTAGTTAAAACTTTACTACTAATAAACTACTATCGGTTTTTCCGTTAGGAAATTATGTTTTAAATCGTTCGTGTTGTTTTACTACAACCTAGGTATCTTTTATGATCCACTTCGTCACGAAAATTCTATAAAAGTGTCAAACTCTGCATGCAATATTATTTGTAACTTTTATTTTTTCATTCCAAAATTAATAAGTCAGTGTACTGAAGAAAAATGTATGTTCTAAAACTATTATTAATTATCATGTTTTCATATCTTGAATATTCTGGAATTGGTATTAAATTAATTGCCGTCGACAATCGTTAATAAAAAAGGGTATCTAAGTTATGTGTTTTTGTTGATTACGTTTCTCGATGTCTTGCGGTTTGACAATCTAAAAAAGCTATACTTCAAAAGGATAAACAAAAGGATAAAAACAATAACGCATTGTTAAACTTTGTGCCATATGGGCAATATCGTAATGATAATAAGCAGTTGGGAGTAGTGTAAAAGTTATGTGTCAATTATACATATTATCCTGTTACAATATTACACTGTTGTATACCACCATTATCTATATCAATATTAATTATAACATTTTTCCGTTATCAGAATGCAGTCGAACGCTGGTTTTCATTAATTTTGTACAAAACTAAGATTTTAGAAACCTAGAATTATCGAGATTACGTCATTAAGACAAAGTTGATACTGGTTAAAGCCGTCATGTGCGATGAAGCGTATGCAAATTACCGTAGGAATAAGTGTCACGATGTTTTAACATTTTTGTTAGCGTAAGTGAAAAGTTTGTAATTTAACGTTATAACTGTTTGTGTAAATCGTCAAGGCCATATGGTTTTGCGAAATAATATGTTCAGAGAATATTTAAGGGCAGTTCTTAGTTATGGTTTTAGGACAAGCTTTGTTTAGCGCATTACATTAATTGTTATTGTTCGGTGTTTGTTTATCAAATAATAATAACTTTTGGTCTTACGGATTAATGGTAGATGCGGTTAAAATGAAAAAAATAAAACGATTAAATAGTTATTACAACGTTGTCGTTACCTATTAATCTTTACATTAAAATTTAAGGACTATGCTGAACCTGAGTTATATTTAGATCAAGTTTAATATATAAATCGAGCGCCACTTTTATTTTAAAACTTACGTCACATTATACAGGTTTTTGTCAGTGTGCCACGTTATAATATAATGTAAGACTTTTAAAACATATTAAATTGCTCGTTTTTTTAAATAAAAATTTGTTATTCGATTTTGGCAGCTGTGCCTATGAAATCACACAAAATCGCTCCCTCTCTCTCTTACACACGCACACAAACACGCATGCACGTACGCACGCACACACACATTTAAAATTATAATATTTAATTTATAATTAATGCCATCATAAATCGATTCTTTATCCTTTTAATCCAAGTTGATGAATATAATTTTTTTAATTTTAATTTTATTTACAAGATCCTTTAACTGATTGTTGATATAAATAACAAAATTCGATTAATCGAATTTAATATTTATTTGAAATGTTTTTAAGCAGTAAGAATGTTAGATTACAAGTTATTAAAACCAATAGAATTTAAAATTACACTTTAGTTGCATTTACCGTATTACATTAATATTACTATCCATCGTTAAAATATATGTGCAAATTAGTAAAAATCAAACGGCGAAAGCTAAGATTTTAAGTGTGTTTATCATACACGGGTAAGAGCTATATTAAGAACCATTAGTTAACTCATTTTTTAAAATTTAACCATTATGAAACCAATAATTGTTTAATCGAGATTTTGTAACTGCCATAAAATCGAATCCAATTAAATGTTTTCACAATTGTCGTCTACTAAAGTGTACAAGTTCTATTTATCATTATTATTATGTTGTTATAAATTTGCAAGTCGATATACTTAATGCATTTTTAACCATTGTACTATAGTTGTTCAATGACAATTATACATTTTAATGCCATTTTTCGTTACACTTTAACCATCATTACCAACCATACTTTTAGGTGCAATATTTTTGTAGGAGATGTGTGTTATCAGTTACAAGCGGAAAACACTTATATTTATTGATATTCGTCGAAATTCAAACCCAGCAATTTCGAAAATGAACTCTCACTCAATTACTTAACGGCCAACTCGAAAAACAATATATTTTATTTTATATCCGTTCTCTAGCGCGGTTGAGAGTGTCAAAATTATTACTGATACTTCAATCCAACCGAAACGTTATTTATTATGTATTGTGGTGTAATACAATATACACGTATTTCATTGATCAGTGCATGTCGGCGATCTGGTGTATGTCTTGCTAAGCGATATCCTGTTGATCGGGGGATGATCATAATAAATAATAATACACGTCGGTCGAAACGCGTCTCGTATTATATTTCTTCTGCACCCTACGTATGCGTAGAGATGTTTATGCACGTACGATGTTCCGACGGCAATGTGGCGTCGGAGTTGACTTTGACGCGTGCCGGCCGGTAAACTTCGATCGAGAACGTTTTACCTTTTTGGCCGAACGATCGGGAATACCTAGAACTCACAATGAACTCACCGCTGATGCATCAAACCAACACGATCGAGAACGAATCCGCGTGCAACGTTGCCGTACCTATCGTTTGCATTTATCAGTCAATAAATTTATATTTATTGAAAACTAATAGTATTCAGCGAGTTCCGAAAGTATAATCATAATTTCTTTATTTTCCATTTTGTAAAATGTGGAATGTTACGTAGAATAATGTAATAGTATCAAACAGTCGATATTACTCCGTGAATACCGGTGTACGGTTATTAATATCAACAAAGTATCAACCGTTCGTCGAAAAAATGGTTAAACATGGCAAAAAAATAACGTACATCGAGTATTCCCAATCGTAATTAATACTGTTCTTTCGTCGTCGGCCTGAGGAGTCGAACCGGATGGAATTGATCGGGGGGCCAATGCGATCAATCGGTACGTAATGTGTCCCTTATGCGTCTTAAAATGGTACACTTTGATTCCGCGCCGCCGGTGTCCTGACGGTTTTAACCGATCGATTACGATAAAAGTCGTTGGATCGATCACCTCGGATTGTCGCAAACGTACACGGGTATAATGGTATCCATTCAGTCGACGATCCCGTGACGAGACCCTTTCCGTACGTCGTGCATATTAATTACTTCTCGTCCGTTTCCGACAGTTCGATATTTTCGTAGCGCAAACAGGCTTCGGCGTGATAACGCTCGTGTTACAACAAACGGGGTGGATTTTAAATGAGTCCCAAGTATTGAATCATCCAGTCTCACTGATAGTATTTTTCGGGGTTGTGCGAGTCGCTAAGTCTCACGAACATTTTTCACTCGTGTCAGTTGAGGCCCACCAATATCGTCCATGGGCCATGACATACAGATATGATATAAGATTTATTAAACACCGCACTAAGCTTTTAGCCTAATTGTTGTCGAAAATCCGGATCATCGAGTTATCGGAGTCGTTTAAGAACATAAAGTTCTGAACATTATTTGTTATAATGATCATAGATTTCAACGCGTTTACAGTTTCACGTCAGTTGCACTTCAGAGTAATTTTGGATGTGGTAACAGCCAATAGGGAACGAGCATATTATTCGATGAACGTTTTGTTTCATTCTTTTGTCGTGAGAGTCGAACAGTCACAATCTTTATATTTATTATGTAAAATCTTTGACGGTCGGCCAGATATTATTAAGTCCTCTATATGTTGTCTTCCTGTCGCAATTTTTTTCACCTTTTCGGCACCACGCTATTAATGATTGTGTTCATTGCGATTTTCCGAAACGTAATCGTTGTGTAATATTTCGCATGAAAAATATTAAGAAACTACACTGGTAAACACATCCGACTCAATTCAAACGCTATTGGACTCGATTGAATGTCGTCCTTACGCTCACGACCATCGTGGTATACGAGATGAGTTGGTACATCTTACACAGTTTTTCTACCAAAGAAATAGTAGTAGGTATCACCGTGTCCCATGTAGACCGTGTAGTCCGTGCCGAATTAGGCAATCTCATATGAAATGTATAGCCAAACCTTGTTAAGCAGGTTACCCTCGTAAGTACACCCGATAGTTGAAAAGTCCAACTAGTTCACCCTGTGGTTGTAAGTGTGCGGTTACTGATGGCCGTTTTGAAAAGTGCTGATACTTGATCGCGGTCAATCGATGCGAATAATATATTTATAATTGATACATAATAATTGTTTTTATCAAAAGTCGATTTAATACAAAATGTATGAGCGTGCATTAACTTAGCACGTAACACACGGTGATAGTACCTTAATGGTGTTCACGTAGTACTATGCGGTGACTGATTCGCGACTAATAAAACACGTGCCAGGACTCGATGGCCACGCCCCGGCAAAACGGTTTTTCTCCAACGGGTCAGAAAAAATTCTTCTTGTTTCGCGTGTTACGAGGGTAGTTATGATCGAAGCACGAGCCAAATACATTCGTAGCGCGGAAACACCTATCGACGCGCCGAATTCCAGTTTTTTTTTTTTAAATTATAAGCGTATAATACTTTGTAAAAAATCGTGTAAAAATAAAATCATGATGAAAAGTTACACACCTATGAAGCTAATGCGATTTAACCCAGTGATATTTAATTTTCTCATAAGATCGGTGAAAATAATAACTTTTTAGAATTAAAAAAGAGTGTAATTTTTACAAAAAATTTGCTTATTTCAAAAAATTAATTTTAAATTCTAAAACGATTCATTTTCATTCTATTCCATTTTTCATAAACGTTTAAGATAAAAAAACCTTTCATATTTATTTATTTTTCAAATTACTAGCGTTTACGTTTAAATGTTATAAAAGATTACCATTTTCGGACAGGTATGGAAAATGTTTAGTGGCGGTGGGGGGGTACCACGAACCCCTCCTCCACCACCACTAAAATAACCCACGAACTTCACCCTCCCCTGGATAATTGCCTCGGCGAAAACGTTGAATTATTTCATTATAATATTAAAGGAAATTCTGCGCACCACGAACCAAATTAGTTTTAGTGTTTACGACGTCGGAACGGGCGCCTCATAACTATTCGTACATAACGACGTGTGCATGTGCGATGGGACATGGCGTGCGCGCGTTAACGTGGTCGGGTGTACGACATTACGCCGCGGGCGGAGTTCAAACGCGATGAATTATACAAACGTTGCGCACATAGCCGGTGTAGCTATACTTATTTTTATTTTTTCTTCCAGCATATTACATATTTGCTCAGTCAAATTAAACACCGTTGATAAGATGACGATACCAACTGAGCTGAGCTATCGTATCTGGTGTACGGCGTTCCTAAACAATAATTCGCTTACAGTAAAATACCTTTATAACACTATAAAATAGGAATTAATTCATTAAATATATACCTAGTTGTTAAATATTGTAATATTAAAATCAACGTAAATATTAACATAAACGTTACGTAAAAGATTTACGCGTAAAATCATACGATTCTCATCAAGTCAAATGAACTATTTTATTGATTGCCTTTTTTATTCGATTTTCATTAATTAAATCATTCGTTTATATGGTATGCGGTTGAAAAATTAGAGGCGAAGAAAGCTCGCGAATTGATATAATTATAGCTATAGTGTTTATTGTTTTTTTTTTTGTTTTTCTCATTTAATTTCTTCGACTCGTCGTGAATAAAACGAAGACGGACACCGTGCCCCCTCCCCCCCCTCCGAAGCGAGTTTTCAGTAATTAAAACGTCTCCGGTCCGTGCCATTTGCAAATGGATTTATACACTGTTTATTGTAAACGTGTACAACGTGTCGTGCCAAATACTGTGTTTTAATTTTGCGCGCGTGACAAGGGACAGACCGCCGTCGCCACCGTCGCCGCCGAATTGGCCGCCCGCCGCGATCGTCGATTTAATGGTTGGCCGCTAATAATGTAATCGAGTCGTTTCAATTCCTAAAAGTACATTTCTAGCTCACGGACCGCGTGTACAAACGTTTGGGCAGGTCGTTTTGGAAAATAATACACCATAGCGAATCAGGCTCATTCCTACACGGACTTAACTATATTGCATAATTATTAACAAGTGTAACAAAACGTACGAATTTATAAAAAAAAAAAAAAATAAAACTTCCCCAGGTTTTTTCAACGTCGTATTAAGTGAATTTATTGGATTTGAAGTATTGTATTTGAAATACAGTAACAATATTGTATCTACCGTTCATAAACACCCGGAGGGTTGAAATTAAAAAAAAAATCTCCGTCGGTCCTATTTATCATAAGTGTATGTCTATTTTAAATTAACTTGATGTCACAAAAATAACATAATTTCATATTTGAAGGGGTAACAGCGTTTAAAATGAAAGCAGTTCGCTTAGAATTAATGTCCGTTGGACTTTCCGCAGAAGCTTACAATTACGTGCTATGCGTATTTTATATAAGTGGAATTTAAATCATTTTTTTTACACATACGGGTTTTGAGGCTGAGGCCGGGTTTCCAAATATTAAAAAATTACATGTTTTATCAAGTGCTCGGCGCAGAGGTTTGTCATTTTTAGATGTAATATATTGTAGTTCCTTTTTTCCGTCCGACCATCGTTAAAATGTAAAATTAAATCATTGAAACGTAACATTCTGGCCGCTTTTTAAACCTCTTATATGAAAGATGAAAAAAAAAAAATGACGGACACGCTAGAGGGTATTAAAAACACGTTCGCTGTTTATGTTTTTGCGGTTTACCCCGGGGAACGTTTTATGTGAATACATTTTCATGATTATCATTATTTTACATTCGGAATATTATATGGTTTCTTTTTTCTCTTCGTAATATTTTCTTTTATCATTTATTTTTATTAACTCGTCTTGTTCAGATTCCAAACTTATACGGTTCATAAACCACTGGTTTGATTTAAATTCATTTATCATCTGTTCAGACGTGTGTCTAAAGTTTCGGTCATATACTCGTATTATACAGAGACCGTAGTCCCGTATAAATCATATTCACAGTCACTTAAATCCCCCTTTAAAATTATTTGTCCGGGTCATCGAAGTGATATTTTTTTTTCTTCATCGCTTATGCAGTTCGCGAAAATGGCCCGACAATAATATATTTTAAATTTTTTGAGTTTCTTCGACTATTTAACTCGGCCTTACTTTTCCTATTGTCGTTTTGGTCTTCGATATAAGTGTCTTTATACGTTTTACATTGTTAGGAAGTCACGTGATTTATAGTTTTTGAGTTTTAATCGATTGATTGTAAAACGTATGCTGTTTAAGTGATTTAATCACGCACAAGAGTTAGTAATAAAACGGATGGGTTCGTTTACTCTCAATGATGCATTGCTCGAAACATGAATGTCTGAAAGCCAACGAAAATATGATCATGTTCTAATCAAGTGATTTATGATTTGAATATATAGTAATGTTATAACAAATACCAGCTGTATTATCAGATCCATAGGATACTAATGACGATCAGTATCATTGTTCAGTCACACTATGATGTTGGATAATGCGTAAACATTCGTATCCTATTTCTCGTCACGTGCCTTCCTTAATTAAACCGTGTAATTGGGCGCGGCTCGTACCGTATTAAATATAAATAAATAAAGTACGCTTACGCGATTTTGTGATACGACACAAAAATGGGGGTTTTTTTTTTTTTTAATTTAACGATAAAATCATTATAATTCAATTCCGTATTGAAATAGTTTCATGATTAAAATTCTTTAGCGTTGACAATAATAATTCGGTCGGTACTACGTGGAAAAGTTTCAGCGAAAAACAATTCCGTAGCGACTGACTTCTATAAATATGCTATACATTCTTGTTCGTAGATTATTTGTCATGTTTCGCGAACGGTTGAGCTGTTCTAGCTGCGCGCCACAGCCGGGAAAACTTTTAATTATGTATCGATGACAACATGTGATTGCACGCAGAACACAACGGGCACGGTTGAATGCCTACATGCGATTCCGAGTAATGCGTCCGGTGATACTGCACGCGTAGGTTATCCGCGGGGAATAGAGGATCGCCGGGCGAGGGGAATTTTTATTTTTATTATATTCTAAAAGTTGTATATTTATAGTCCGCGTTCTCATGGCCGCACGCGATGACTGCGGTAATTTATGGCGTAACGATGCATATTAGATTTTTTTCTCCTACTCGCGTACATTATTGAGATTACTTCTGGCTTTTGCCGAATGACTTTTATCCGGTAACAAGTGACGGATGCCGGTAACTTTTTTTCTTTACATTTATTTGTTTATTCAGTTAACCTTACAGTGGGTGGTTTTATGTGAGCACTGTCGTAGCATTATGTTTCCTGTAAAACATTCCCCGAGCAAGATTGTTGTTCAACTGTTAATAATATAATAAATTTGTAACACTGCCATCAGCGAACGTTTGCGAACATAACTGCAGCAATGACGAAATGCAGCGATTGAAGTAGTTGCGTTCGATGCGGGGACAATGAAAATACTTGTGTACTGCGTTTGTGTAGTTACAGTAGTTTCTGTGACGTAATAATGAGAAAAGGCCACAAAAAGAAGAGAAATTACAATTTAAGAAAAAAATACGATTAAAATAAATAAAAGATTGTTAGTAACGTCTTGAGACTCGAAAGTCGACTAACCGTAGATAACATTAATCAGATGTTACGGTAAAAGTTAAGAGACAGGCGAGACCGAGCGAGCCTCGTGTTACAGAACCATGTGCAACATGAGATGGGGGAAAGGATATAACTTTGTCTTTTGTTGATGTCTTACGCCCGGGTGAGTTTTTTTTCCCCTAACAACGATCAGACGTTCGCGCGGTATATATGAGCTGTACACGCCCAGCGCAACACTTATAATTAGCTGAGTGGCCGCCTTTGGAAAATCCGGCATATTACCCAAGTGCGGTCTTGTCACTGCGCTCATTACATAACATTATCTGTTAGGATATCGCGAGCCGCCGTACGTGGTATGGTTCGTTCACGACGAAGCGGTACGGGTAGCGTGTACAGTGAACTGCGGTGGAGCCTGATACGTGGAAATCGTGCTCCGAGTACACGGTACGTGTGTGGCGAAGATGGCGTAAGTCTCGAGACGCAGTGTCGGTTGTTTCAGAAGATTTCCTCCGGTAACCGCAACGTACATTTACCAAAATCTGTTGTCGCGAGAGCGTAGTTCGCGTAAGTCGAAACGCTTGTTCTCGCGGGCGGGGACTGCAACCGCGGCGTGCATTCTCCCTGGTTCGTTAAGTCGGCAGTCGCGATGAGTAAGGGCATTAGTTCGGATCATGCGAGAGAGCTGTTTGGTTTTATATTTTTTCTATTCGCCCGCACGTTGCCACACGTTACGGAGGAACGTTAAAAATGAAAATATTGAACGGGTGTATAGCCTGCGGAGCGGACATTGATTATAATACATAATATAAAATTCGAATCCCGTCGACGTGTCCAGTAGTCTTGGTTTTCTAACGCCGGAAACATACAGCCCACAAATGTTGCTGATACTCTGTTGTCTGTTTGAAGACTATTTATGGAGATATTAGGTAATACTCGTGACTGATTGTCGTGTATTGGACACCGGATTATTGTCGTATAAATAGTTGGTAATTAGTGTTGTCCGCTCGACAATATTGAATCGTGAATTTGAATTATAATAAACATTTTGTTTTTTGGGGAAAAACAAATTATGTACGGTGCATAGTGTCCGTGTTTCAGGTTATAAAAATATTTAATTTAAAAAAAAACGTTAGACTCGTAATTTTTCGTTGTAAATTGGACAACAAAAATCTCAAATTTCGGAGCTTTTTGATATTTTATTAAATTGTTTTTATCAACGGGCTGTTTCATATTAAAAACTAAATTATAAAATAAGACGAGAGAAAAGAACGAGCGCTCGTGTCAGATGATAATAATAATACATAATGTCAGCCGTAGTGAAATACGAATTAAATACCAGCCTGGAAATCTGGTTTCGCTCGGGCAATTTATTTTTCTTCATTGACATGTTCGAGGAGATTCAGTAAAAGCTTTAGCTACCCAAAAATGATTTATCCTTTCCGTAAATAAACGATTTTCTGCTTGATTACAGTAGTATAATAAGTATTAAAATAATATAACATTATAATAGTATGATGTTATAATTATTTTTTCATTGATAATTTATGCATTTATGCAAGCAATTAACGATTAATAAAAAATGGATTGTACAATATCATATAAGTACTTTTTAGAATGAACACTTGTTTTTACTATAGAAATATAAATAAAAGGCCGAATTTATCCTTGGTTAAATATTTTATAATTATATTAATTTCATTAGATTTATTTGCATCTCAGTAGCCGGTCGGACCACGTTAATCTATTAAACCAATCTGATTGACTAATCAACTATACGTAACATTGTTTTTGACAATTTTAATCTTTCCCTCTATTGTTTATACATTATTATTTATTATAATGGAATAGTAATTGTAACATGGCACTAAGCGATCACGGTGATGGTTGGATCTAAAGGCATTAATACTTCGTTTTACCTTCATTGAAGTCTCAACAAGGGACCTTTTGTTGTAAGGACGAAGGTTAGGTTATATAAACTTATAGTATTATTAATAATAATAATACACCTAATGCATCATAATAATTATAATTAATTTTCATAAAGCATATTCTAAATCCATGTTGGTCTTTTCTTAACTACCTATAATTTGCATGTAATATAATGCTTTGAAGCTTAAGCACACTTTCGAGTAACACATTTCACAAGCTGTTATTATTCTTAGAGTAAAATGAAAATTTACAAAATTCTCTGGTGAAAAATATTATTATAACCAACGATCAAACATAGAAATACATCTTTACATAAAAAAATAAATAAAAAAAACATTTATAAGATACTACTATATTTACGCGACTTTTACCTACGACGATAGTCCAAACTTCAAAAAGGTTATAAACGAAACCTTGAAAACGTATTATTTGAAAAAGTTTGTTGATTTCACGGGTAGACAATGTTTTATAATAATATATCATCGGTAGTACATTATTTATTGTTGCTTCTTTTCCGATTTTGAAATGGTATGTAATAAATTGTATAGTAATACACTATCGGAAATAAATAAAATGTATCGTTGCCGAATGCTTTTTTTTTCTAATTTGAAACTACGGTAAAACATATCAACCTGGCTTTCATATATTACGTTTTTGTTAGACGTCGTGTCAAAGTATATTGAAGGCGTACGTCAATTATTACGGTTTAGGCGTACGTAGCGCAACGTTGTACACGAAATGTGTTTTCAATTTTATTTGCCAAAAGAAGTACCTATATATGAACATAAATCACTAAACGGTACGGAATCTAATCGCTTTTATAAACATTGGTCTTTCAATAGTTTCGAACATCAGAAAAATACGAGATCCCATGTGAAACTCGATAAAACGTGATATGTTATATTCGTATAACATGCATTTGCTTAATGCTTAAAATGTAAATGTTTTATGTATAATGTTTTAATGTATTGAAATATTTCATTCGCGACTCAATTCTTCCCGTCGCGCGTTGGTACAGATAGCGCAGCTTAGCGTCCCTCCCGCCAAAATAAATTATTCGGTTGTTGCCCAGAATTCAAATGAGTGTTTACTAAATTATTGAGTCGAGATCGGTTTAGTAATCCAGCCATTATAAGCGTTGAGAAAGATTTTGATGTTGATAATGTATAAACAAATTTAGCGACACAAATAAAATGAAAATGAAACTACTTGATTAAAATAAATGCTTCTTTTCTTTTTGCACAATTTTGCTGTACATAATCGTTTTGAATTATCAGGTGTGTACATGTTGTGTTGTGGAGGCCAAGCCCCCACGGATAATTTTTTAGAAACTGTTCGTTGAGACTTTAACACCCCACCCCTCAGTATTTTAGTCCTAGTTGTGCCACACTGATAATGTATATAATGTATAGGTGCAAATTAACTCCGGTAAAATATTGGTATCCGATCAATCGATGAAGCGGTAATATTGTTCAAATGATCATTTCTTTAGACTCACCGTGTGAAATCGCCCTAGACATGCATTTTAATACGAAGACGATCCCCGTGAACATGACTGACATATGATTTGACATTTTTTATTCGTAATAACTAATAAGTAATAGTCAACGTATAAAATGTGTCAAAAGTGAATAGGTGAATACTAGTTATGCAAATTATGTTGGCGTGCACTGTAAGCTGTACGGCGGCGTAATAACGGTACATCAAATAATCATATACGGCTTATACGGATATTCGCTGCAAATCACTTGGTAAAATTATCCATGATCTTCGACACATCGGTGCATCGCGATTTAAACGTCATTATTTCTGAGTCATTTCGTTCGACGATAGTATTTTAACCGGTAAACAAACCGAACGCGGTACAAATCGGATTGGAAACGAAAACCGACAATAATAGTTTAACGACGGTGGTGTACCTTATTGAACGCTTTTATTGGGACTGAGCAATATTTCATGTTAACCGGTTTTGTAATAACTAATAACGATTCGTATTTACGGTACAACTATTACAGCTTCTGCAGTTCCTGCTTTTCTACGGTGACTTATTATCATCATCATTATTATTATTATTATTATTATTATTATTATATTTATATTGTTGCAAGTGAAACGCTGTTATACATTGTAGTACTTCGTTGTTACTCATAATAATAGCGACTCCCACTGTGCAAGAAAACTTTTCACAGTCGTACTTGTAAAGCATAACAAGTTTTAAGCCAACGAAATACTTAAGATCATGCTGAATGCGAATAAGTATATTTTTAGAAAATGTACGGCGATAAAACGTATCATAAATACGTTTGACGATGTTCTAATCGGTAGACTACACATGTACGTAGGAAAATATTGTGTTCAATAATAATTAAAAGTTACGTATATCGCTGCAGCGTGTGTTTTTATTTGTAGCGTATATTATTCATAATTAATGTGGTGTCGTATTCTGTTTCGGGGTGGATCATTGTATCATTATAATAATGATCTTTACATCTAAAATTACTTAACTTTTATTATAAGCCGTCTCTCTAGAACGCTGTTAATTAACACTTTGAAATAATTTTGACGTTAATTTATGTTCCATGTTGTTTAGTTGAAATTGTTCTTACATCATAATTTAATAAAATTACGTAGCATTAAGTAGCACAAACATACGAGAGCGCGTAATATAAATTGCATTGATTAATATATAGGACTGAATTATTTTGATTACGACATTTTTGCACTAAAAATGTTTAAAATAAAGAATATTATTCAATGTCAGTATTTAAATTTGCTCAAATATATCTCGAAAACCGTAAAAACGTTATTAAATTATTAAAACCGTTTACAAAAAAAAAAAATGTCTTTATAACCGTAAATTTTATAATCGGACGATTTTAAGGAGCTGTGTCTACTAATATTTTACTATGATGTTAGATATAATACATCAAATTCAAATCATATTCACGCGTTAGTAATATTAATTAATAATATCACGTAATAATTCTTTACACAACTCGATTTTACGTTTTTACATTGAAATCTACTAGATATACAACAGTTTTTCGGTATTCAATAATTAGGTGCTGTTACAAGAACGATCGTAAAACGATTTTTAGAGCTCAAAGGCGTTCGTAAACCGATTACTATTTATTATCAGTATGGATTTAATCGTCTGTCCACAGACGACGGTGGTGGCCGCGTTTATTCGCAGCTGTCGTGTATCGGTCGTCGATAGTAAAAATGATGGTTTTCGGTTTTTTTTTCTTATATCCTTTGCTTCAAGCGGAAACCTCCAGTGTATAATGTGTGTATCGGGAGATAAAACGAAAGAGAATTTCTGGACTGGTGCACTGCGTGGTGAGGAGGGGCAACAACTCGTGTAGACGATCGAGAGAAGCTTATCTTCGTAAATATCACGAAATCTTTTTTTTTAGATCTCTCGCGTTTAAATATCATATTTTTTTTCACTGTCCGCAAAACGCCAGAGATTATAATATAATAAATATATTATATAGATACATAATACGGATCTAAATAGCGATGAAATAATTTTTTACATACATAAAAACACTGCCAGGCCTCCAGACCGAATCTTCGAAATTTGGGGAGATAGTTGCAGGGCACGGCATTACTGGCGGACCTACTACAGTGCGTGGTGGTGCGAGGGGTCGGGCGAGAGAGGGCTCAATAGATAATAATTATAGTCAATCGGGTATAATAAAGCACCTCAATTAACATAAATTGTTAATAAGTACGAAGAGTCGAATGTACAGCATAAGTAATTGTCGGTGATGCAGTGAAACCTGCGGTCCAATACCGGCCGCCACGGACAATATGATAACTTTTATTAGACGGACCTAACCACGGTTACACGTCCGAAAACGTGTGCAAACATAATATCGTGAAGGTTTTCGATTCTTTTCGTCGACACCTGCAGGGGTCAAACACGGTCAGATTTTCTAGTACGGCGAAAACTATACCATCAAATATTTGTTTTCGTGAGAGTGTTGTATATCAGGACCGAATCTTCGAAATTCGGCAACTGGGGGGGGGGCGGCACTCCTGGCACGCAGACATGTTAATACGGCGTGTCGGACGGCGGCAAGGGAGGTCAGCACAATGGATGAAAGTGTCATAAATTTTAAAAACGTGTCGCTTCCCTCCCCTATATACGACCGCCACCGCGTTCTGCACACGCACACTCACACAACACACACGTAGCCGGAACACGCAGACGCCGCCGCCACTTGCCCACCCGCCATCGCGCGCAGCCACCCCGAGGACGCGCACCCCCTCCGACCGTCTCGGATCACGCCGCCGCCGGTAGTTTGAGAATCGTGTGGCGCCTACACGCGTTGTTGTGGTCGACGAGACCGCCACCGCCGCGCACAGGGCCAGCCAGTTCGTACGGACTTTTCGCGACAGACAGACGTGCAGTGTGTGTGTGTGTGTGTATATGTGTGCGTGTGTTGACGTGAAGGTGTGTCCGCGTGTCTCCCACTGCTGCACACCTCCGCCCACCCACGGTATTCGCCGGGCCTAGTGCGTAGCCCGTTTTCGCGTTTTTTCGAAAATTAATGAAACAAATATAAAATTGTTTCGGATTTTTTTTTTCCATTTTTTTTTCCCGTTGTGCTTCGAAGTGCGTTTCGAAATCTTTACGGAAAGTCCTCGCAGCCGAAACCCTACGTCGATCGCAGACCGCACATACTCGGTACGTATAGAATATTATTCAGTCACTTGTCAATAATTGTCATACGCAACTGCAGACGACGGACTCGGATGTGTTTTCAGACGATCAAAGTTAAAAGGAAATAAAAAATATATTTGTGTGTGCTACGTGCACACATTATTTTAAAATGTTATTTGTATCGAATTCACGACGTTCCAACGAACAGCAATAGACGTTGATACGCCACCGCGGGTTTTTTTTTTAACGCGTGTTCCGCGGAACAAGTATACGTATTGGAATAAGATATCGTATAAAATATGTTTGAACGGCTGTCAAAAATAAAAAAAAATATACATTTTTAAAACCAAGATTTTTGTCCGCGAGAATTGGGTGAAATAAAATTACAACAAGCCTGTTCGTGTATTTTTACTAAAATAATATCTGACAAGATGTTTCACAGTTTTATTGAATTCATAGACGTGTGGCTGACGGATGTTTGTAATGGCTTAAAAATAATTCTATAATCCTTGGAAAGAGAAAAAAAAAAGATAGTTAACGTATTGGATAAAAGATCAGTAAAAATGTAATTACTTGTTAAATATTTAGACTATTTAAATAGAAAGCTGTAAAATGAATCATGTTTTTTTTATTCCAAGCGAATATGTGAGTGTGTGCGTGTTTGTGTTCAAATGGTCCAAGCCAGTAGTAAAAAAAAAGACTACGTTTTCGCATGTTTAATTCACTATAATGTTATTCACCCGTTCACTAAACATAATAACGTTACGAGGTGCTCTACAATACTGTTGAACGATAGTTATTTTATTTATTTTTTTAACTATAAAATCTATTCGTAGACACTTCTACTGTTCGAAAATAATACGGAATTTTTTTTTTTTTGTTTTGGAATCGTTGTGATGAAAATGTTATTCAAGAAATTACTGTTATTATGATCGGTACCTTTTTCGTTAACACTTTTTCGCGCGGCATAAATATAGATAACACTGAGTCACGTCATAAAATAAAAGTAGTAACTGGCATCAAGCGTGCGCATAATGAATTAACGGACACGCGAATTCGAACAATTTATTATTATTTTATGAAAATAAAGACATCATACGAACACGAAATAATTTCAACTGTTTATTTTGAAGACGAAACGGTTTGAAGGAATAAAGTCGGTTTTGCACATTCGGTCGGACAACGAATTTCGTATTTTGACGTTGACGTTTTTTATGGCAATTAGAAACAATCATCGTGGCCATAATGTAACGCTTTAAAAAGTTTTCGGTTTCGCATTATCGGTGCCAAATTTAATTACTCTGCGAAAACTTTCTTCTGTCCGAGTTGCAAGACAACGGGAATCGAATTATTCTTCACTTTTATCGTTAATAATCGTAGTGAGAGAGCTATTCCTTTTGTTTTTTTTTTCTTTCTATCATGCCGAGCTTTGAGCTTAAGACCGGCCGAATGCTTTAATTTGAGTTTCGGTTTGTTCCTCGTTCAACCGATGTTTTCAATTTTTATTAATTCATTAATTGGCTCGATAAGTCGAGAATATAATTTGACGATAGTTGATTTATTCGCGTGTATAGAATGGTAGATTACGTCGATTGGTAATTAAAAAAATTGCATATTACGTAGTTGCACTCGCAATTAGTATTTTATTTGTTCATTGGATTTTGAGCATACACGAGAACCATAAACCGTGACATATTTCGTTTTACGCGAGACAATATAATGTACTGATTTTTGTGCTTTACATGCTGTACACTTTATTATCCAACAACTTTTCTTTTCGGTATGTATAAGTACGTCGGTCGTGATGTTATCCGTCGCAATGACCTATTTATTTAATGTTTTACCGTTAACCCTAGATGTACTGTTTTACATTTAATTCTATGCTTCTCTATGGTAATACTGTTGACTGGTTAATGTACGTGGTAACATAACAAAATTACAATAATTATTTGTTTGAAATTGTTTGTTTTCTTGTAATAAATTAATGATGAATAATGTGAAATACGATGCCAAAATTACGACCCCTTATTAGTTTATTCGTTTTTACGAAAAACATATAATCATTTTTTATCGGTCTCAAAGTATTTTAAATAAACTGATTATTTTATAAATATTTTTTGTTTCAATTTTCCTATATTATAATTTTCATTGACACAATATAAAATACTTAAAAGTTTGCAATATTACTGAATTCTTAAAAGTGCTTTATTTTTTTTAAATTTACATTTTTATATCTCATCTTTGAAAAGTGACTCTGAACGTTTCATATTGCATTTTAAAACCCATATTTATTAGGATTGATAGGATATTTTTCGTGTAAAGTATTTCCTACATAATGAACTGTTAGGTTTTTTAACAGATTATGCTAGTAAATCAAAAGTGTTCTACTTGCTTGCTAAATTCGATTAAATATCTTCTGATATTGATTCGTTATCTAATGTCATGGGTTTAATGGTTTTCTGATTTAAGATTTTTGAAAAAAAAGTCAGTATAAACGGCTGTTTTTTTTTTATTTTTAATAAGAAAATATACAACTATACAATTAAGCACAACAAGTAATAATGATGAAGAGGCTTGACATAACATGAAAAATGGCACGATGTAGGAGGGCTCCCAATGGAGCTACCTACTTGAGTAACGGCTGTTAACAAAATATTAATTAATAAGGCCCAGCGCACACTGACCGAGCAAAACAGCTCCGAGTTGCTCGGAGCTGTTAGGACATAAATAAAACACGTATCAAGTAATTGACAAGTATTTAACATGATCGGTCTTGATCGGTCTGGTTCTATTTTTTCTCCAAGCAAAATACGAAAAACAAAGTCACTGGTTTATTTTACGAATAGTACACCACCGAATACCGCGTGAACACAATGTACGCGTTATTTTCTCCCAATTATATTGTTATTTTATTTTTATTTTATTTTATTTATTTCATAAATATATTAATTTATGTAATTTATTTTAATTTAATTTTAATAACACAAAAATTGTATTATATTAATTTAAAATTACATGCGAGCCAGAAAAATTAATAAATATAGTATTTTTAAGGAAATCTATTTACGATTATACTGATAAAGAACATAGCAATAAGTTGATACAAGACAGATTTTGGAATGAAATTAGCAAAGAAATGGAAACATCAGGTTAGTAATAATTGCCATATAAGCGGTACAACGACGTCGTCTTCGTCAGAACTCATCTTGACAACTGGTGTTTAATAACAAAAATAATCCAGAATTATTGTGTCTTGTTCTGCTCTGTTTTGTCAGTGTGAATGGAATTTGTTCCGAGCTACTCGGAACAAAATGTTCCGATCAGCTCGGAGCATTTTTGCTCTTTTGGTGTGCGCCTGGCCTAAGATATCATCGTTTCTATTAGTAAAATCGTCTAAATCGTTTCTTTATTTGTTATTTCGATTGAATTTAAGAATCCACTTAAGTACGCACAGTAGTTTTTCATAATATATATTTTTGTTAACTTCGACAATGAAGTTGGAATTTTGATTTTTAATCAACTCCCGACAGCTTTGGTCATGCATAGTAAGGGTAGGTGTGTCGGTCGGTGTTTAGTTTTTTTTATTGTTATTTGTTGGCACTCATGCTTTGTTTGCAGACGTATAACTTTTTCGCAGAAAACCCGGATGGATAACCCACTAACTACTGCCCCTACACTTGTTTTTATTCAATATAAAACGTTTTCATACGACGTACATTGTAAAAAAAAATATTTTTCGGTATGTTCAACATCGTTTTAAATTTCAGTATCTTAAACATTTAGACGAAACTCGTTTGTTTGCCTGTAAAAACATTCACCCTCGTGACACTCGTACCTTCATAATAAATGTTTTCATTTTCAATAAGTGTACCATGTATTTGGTATTGTTCAAAACTGTGTTGATAATTTTATTTTTTTCGTATCCGTTGCTCGATGTTCATTTTCAAAGTAGGTTACTATCAACAGCTGCAAGATACATTTCAATTGTCATTTATTCTTACATTATTGTATTGCGATGTTTGTATTTTTTTTTCGCAAATTCTACCTTCATTAAAATCATGGGCGCTCATTGTGGGTGGGGGGTAGGAACACAATACGAGGAATTTGCACTCCCCCCAGGAAATATAATATGAACTCGTGATTTAATAAATATCATTATTATTAGTAAAATTTCAGTGGATGAAACAAAGAGATATACCGTTCTTTCGATTATATTTCATTTATTATTTTATTTTTCCTTTCGTAAGAATGTTTGGGTTTTTTTTAGATTCTTAGAAACGCGAAAATTCTATTGATGGTTATATCCCAGGATGTTTACATTTTTCTATGTACATTTTTTCGGGAAGTAAAGCTGCCCCAAAAGTCTGTTACAGTATATTATCATCATATCGGAAATTGTGCTAGGACGGTCCTTTGAAATGTTTTCTTTCTTAGAATTTCGTTCAGTTTTACCGTACAACTCAATTTTTAATTTTCTGTCTTCTCAATAAACTGAAAAAAAAAATATTATTGAAGCAAAGATTATTTTAAAAAATAAACAAACGCTATGCTATCGATTTCATCAATTTAAGAGATGATGATGTCCATGAACTGTTTAATTTATTTTCAACCATTACATCGTACTTGGACTTTTGGGTTTTTGTTGGATAATTGCGTTTTTTTCGATGTGCAGTTACTAATTGTAAATCATTTTTGCATGATCCGCATTGTTTTGAGTTTTGTATTGTATAACAAAAAAAAAAAAAATCATCCGAAACATTATTTGCCGTTCTCGTTCTCGTCCCAAAACCATGAACCCTGTCCAGATAAAAATTTCATTCGGTAAATACTGTGAAAAATTAAATCCAAGTACCGCCTACACATACATTGCATTGCTACGCCATCACCGGATTAATGCCGTCGGTCATCCTGTCAGCTTAAATTTGTACGGCAGTGAGTTGTCGTCAGAATGTTTTAGCCTTTTTTTTTCTAGTGACTTCGATCCAAAACAAGTTACACGAACGCATGCGTCATGGAAAACATTGTCCCGGTTGTCCTTTTCTCGTGTTCGTAATAGTACGTATTCGAGGGCGATGACGCTTCGCAATAACGCTTCGGAATGGCACTGTTTTGCGATTAATCGACACGATGACCTACGCGACTGTATAATACCGTAAGACGATTAGAACAATATTACCGTTCGGGAATCAGCGCTGGGGTGGGGGAGGGGGAGGACTTAAAACCCTCATCGATAACGATCAACATGTTTAAGCCGCCGTGACCCGGTGACGGCAGGAGGATAATTTGGTTTCCTGACGTCCGGAGCTCCGGACGACAGAGGTTAGAAACACTTTGAGAAATCTCCGCCTGGGCAATATTCGGTCGAATTCTACGGTAGGTACCGTGGAATTTTGGCGGATAAACTTTTGCCGCCACGCGCCGCGTATGTTATGATGTGTGTGTGTACATCGTTACGATGCGACCGGCATTGTTCGGTTTTCCCGTGAAGCCGCACTGCCCGTCGTCGCGTACGCGCCCCCGCCCTGGTCTCCGCCGAGTTATGCGCCTCCATCCGACTTATAAATTAGCGTCTCTATCGCACTGACACATCTCCCTCGACGTTTCTCTCGGACGCTGTGCAATAAAAAAAAAAAATCATTCGCGTATCGGAATTGAACGGCGGCCAACATACCCGCGGGAAGTCGTAAACATAAATTACGCACGAAAACCGTCCGCGGCCCGGGGAGAAAGCGCCGGACGGCGAAAAATACGAACTCGACGAAACGCCGCAGCGGATGGGTCCAGGGCCGTATTTGAGGTGGGGCAAGTGTCCCTTGTTGCCCGGGGCGGCAAGTTCTTTAGCTTATTAGGGGGCGGCAATTTTATATTGAAAATAAATATTATAGCGTATCTAATAACAAATTTTTTTTTTGGGGGGGGGGTACAGGAGGGCGGCTAAAATATGTTCCCCGGGGCGTAAAATGTCCAAATACGGCCCTGGATGGGTCCCACAAACCATCGTATCGTGTCCACCGTACTCCCATCGGTTCGGTACTAGACTTGAAAGGCCATCCTGGCAACTACTAATCGAAGGACTCGAAAAAAAAAAAAACGATCATTTGATTGACATAAATATTGTACCGGGTGACTTTTTGGACGTGCGCACCCTTTTTTTGGCCGTAAAAATTCCTGTAAATTGAAACATTATTCTTCAACATTCAAGTTTCCGTAAAAACTGTGTTTTCCAAAGTGTCCTGTAGCGGAATAAAGTTTTGTTTTTCAAACGGGAACACCCAACTTTCACTGCGTTATGTCATTGGGGTTCATTTTCTGTAAATTTAAATGTACTGAAAACAAAATCGAACGAGTAGTTTTTGAATTATTTGAATTTAAGTATTAAGGAAAATAGCATTGTCATACCTAATATTATGATATAGGACATAGGTAATTTGTAATTTAATGTTATTGCTAATTGCTACAAATTCGAAATAATTCAAATTTTACGCTTTTAATTCGTAATTATAAATTTGAATTGTAGTGGTCTGAATGTTGACTCCGTTACATCAAAAATTCCAGAAAAATGAATTGAATAATGTTTTCCGTAGAAAATTATAGAGTTCACATTTGAAAAATAAAAGTTCGCATCGCCATAGAACGTACTTAAAGGTGGCATGAAAAAAAATTGAAAACATAATTTTTATGGTAACTTGAACATTGAAATAAAAATTTCATTATGCCTATTTGTTCGATAATATAATTTGTCAAAATTGAGTAATCATATTATTATGACTATGCGTTAAAAATAAATCAATAACCAATAATCAATTTTTTGATTTTGTATTACATTTATTTAATTCGTTGAATCATCACTCAATATTTGACAGTAAAATGTTTTCGATTAATTTTTATTATTTTCTGTCGTTACGCAAATCTAGGACCTCCATTTGGAGCAGCTTTTAAGGCACCTAAAACATCTCACTCCCGGGGCATTGCAGTCCTGGAATTCTCGCTATATTTGGCACTGCGATGGGCCCCCGTTCTGCTAAAAAAAAACTCAACGTGGGTCGGACGAAAAGGGTGGCTGCAAGGGGCGCAATGCTGTATGTTATACGCTCTCCGGGTGATATGTTTGCCACGAAGTTATTTTTAGTTTCAAATCACGTACGGGTTTCTCCGGCCAATCGCTTATTTTCTTTATTTCCTCAACCTCTTCACCGCGACACCAAACGGCTTTTGAAGTCTTAAACAACTTCAATACATCGCACGAGGATAGCTATATAATACTACGTTCGATTGGCGCGTACAAGTGTCGCTCAGATATCATCTGCTTGGACCCTCGCCGTCTCCTGTCATATTTCCGTATCGTTCTGACCATTTTTTTTTCTAAACCCTTTAATTTTCAGATCACGTTCACGCCAGAACGTTACATGATATTATTTACTTGTGTTCGCAACAATATTATTTTTGAGTTGTTGTTACTATTATTAATATTACAAATTATTTCTGTGACGGGGGAATCATGATTATCTTCTTTGTACATGGCTACGGTATAAAAATATGCTTTAGAGTATTTGTTTTCAACCAAAACATTTATACGTATAGGTATACTACAAAAACATTAAGTGGCACTTGTTCAATATTATTTCGTTTTTATACATTTAAAACGGGAAAGTTTGTTCAATTTTGTTTTTAGCCAATTGACATGTTATTCAAATTATTCCGTGAATATCGATTGCGCGTGAAAAAAAGGAAATCAAATGTATGTCACGTATTATCTCATCACAACGATACAGTTATGAGATTATAGTTATGAAAAATAAAAAAATCATTTTGAGTTACACTAATTATAAATGTTATAAATACTGTGTTTTGCTTATTAAATTCTTATTTATTTTATGAACGATAAATATAGTTAGTAACGATGCAATTTTCGTACGAATATTAAATATATTATACTCAAAGTTAAAAATAGTGAATTTTTATTTTTGTTTTACAAATGATTTCGTATAAAAAAATGCGTGCTGGTTGGTTAACTGGGTTAGATAAACTAAACAAACTTTTTTACATTATATTATGTTTATAGTTGTATTTAAACATAACGTTAATTTTTGTATTAGAGCGCGTGTTATGTCAGTTAAGCGTTAATAATTAAACAATCAGGAAACTGAACTAATAAAAACGCGGAAAAAAGTTTATGATTGATTAGTGTAGGGTTATGTGACGTCGATTAAAATTTAAAATTCAGAATAAAGTATTTTCAACTGATCACCGAAATTCTCAATTTTTTTTATAGTATTTTATGACTATTTATAACAGTAGTTCTCAACCTTTTTTGATTCAAGTCACCTTTAGCCACTAGAATCAAACACTGCGTCACCCTAACATCAAAATAATAAAAATCTTAGCTGTATATTTTAAAATTATTCTTTTATTAAAAAAAAAAATTACAGTACACAAAAAAAGCATGTTCAAAACGTTGGCACTTTAAATTTAAACAGATAAACTTTAAATTAGCAAATAAAAAAAAATAATGATTTATATAAATTTAATGTGAAATTTGACTCTGGTGTTTTTTACATAGTTGGTATATAGTGGTATAGGGGTATAATATATTTATTATAAGAAATAATATGATTGTTTTCCAAAAAATTAATTTCTTAAATTTTTTTTCTTTTCTTGTTAAAATTCTGCGTCACCCCTAAGCTAGGTCCATGCCACCCTAAGGTGACATGTCACCCCGGTTGAGAACTACTGATTTATAAGGTCTTTGAGTGGAAATAGTACTACAAAACGTGTTCATAGATATTTCGTTGTTTGGATTATGTGTATCTACGCACTGTAAATATTTTAAGTAGTGAAGATTTACTTTGAGAATATCATACAGAAAACAAATTATTTTCTTTTGTAAGTTTCTATACGGGCGACGATGGGATTGTACCCGGATGATTTATTTTAATGACATTTCTAATACAAATCGATGCATTTCATTTGATGTAGTGGCTTTAGTAGAAATGGAAAGTGGGGATAGTGGGGATTGTCAAAGCAATTATTTTTTTGTTTTTTGTTTCGTTTCACAGGGATTATGAAAAACATGAGGTCTGATAGTCGCAATAAAAGACTGCATATTTTATTGCGTTTTACATACTAAATCGCTGTCAAAATGTTTTTGTATAAATTTATCATGTTTTTCATACTTACCGTGAGTAAACGCATAGAATTATGTAAAATATTTAAGTGCTCTTTTGAAAATGTAATTGTCAACAATAATTACAAATGAGGTAGTGAATTTCTGGTAAAAGCTAATGGATTGGACCGGTAAATAAGAATTATTTCAAAGAGTTAATAAGTTTTTGAATGTTTTATCGATTTTCTTTGAATTTCTCATTCAGTAAAACGAATCCGTTAAAGTTCTATAACACGTATTCTGATGTTACTGCGATAATAATGATTATGAAAATATCTTCACGAATGAATACGACTCGACGCGTCATCAGAACACCATCGAAACGGCAAAACGGTTAAAATGTAATTAATTTCGTAACGATTGCGCGCTGCGTAACAATAATACGATTAGGCGTTGCTTTTGATACTCGACTTTCGACCGAACGTGCAGAGACGTAGGTACCGTGAATCGAGTACTTTGACGGGGGAATCTTTGAATTGATATCATATTATGCATCGAGATCCCGTTTCGTTCGCGTTCCAGTTCCCCGCAACGACCCCGGGCCCCATACATCGTACGTATGGACACGCGTGTAAAACACGGTTCGGATACATATTATACGTTTCACTGTGCGTCAACGATTTCTTTGAGACCGGGTCGCTTCCCGCGGGACGAGAGAAAATTATGTTACTTTTTCGCCCGGTTTTCGGTAGCGCGTGCAATAGTAATAATGTGCGTCGGTGGTAATGATATATATATAATATACTTGTGCGGTGAGGCGACGCGTTTCGAATATGTGCTCACTTACTGTCATTGACGCGCGTACGGGGGTGTCAGGTTGTGCTTAGCACCCCCGAGTTGAGAATTGGACACCGCCAGTATATTTCGAGCTAAGGATATTGTTAAAAGAACATTGTATTTGCGTGAACAGCCTAGGCTTTGTGTTATAAACTTGCCGCAGATGACGATCTCTTCTTTTCTCCGCGAAGTACATTGACTCATAAAATACACTTAACAATACGTAATTTTTGAAGTATACAATCTGTTTGGCTCAAATTCTTACCAAATTTAGTGCTTTCACGTTAAGCCGCTAATCAATTTATTGTTTGTATCTTACATAATACCATCATACTGTTGGGAAATAGCCCGTCTTCTTAATTGAATAAATTATGATTATTTCGATTGTAATTAATCATGTTAAAACGATACACCGAAACTATTATGAGACGAGTGGGGCCAGGATTTCGATGCAAAGTACATCCTGTTTACTGTGATTTTAGACAATAACGCTTTCCATGTACATAATTCGTTTCGTGTAACCGATACTTCAAAGGCGAAACTCTAATTTTGCATTTTTCGAAAATTTCGTTGGTTCTTATGCATATTTATACATAAATAAATAATTTCATTATTTACAATCAACCGATTTGCTATAATATCTAAAGTTAATTTCAGTCAATACCACCATCGCCGAATCAAGTCAAATTTTTCAAATTTCATCAGATTCATTTTGTAAATTATTAAATTATACATTAGGTAAGTAAAAAAAACTTTAATTTTAATAACAAAAAAAAAAATGTACTGGTAATTTTTACCGATAGTTTGCGGTTGATTGCATTTTTACTTTTTTGTAGTGCACTTAATCCCGGGTGCTAGAGATGAGTAATGATTTCAAAGCAATATCGATTGGTTACCGACTGATACCACTGTGAAGGTCCCCGTATGTTAGATCTGCAGTTACTCTAGATTTTTTGAACGCTGTAATTAATAGTTTAAATTTCACCTAGGGGTAAATTATCGTAGAACTTCCATGTTGTGAATTGAATGCGGTTGTATGATTAAAATCACCGGACGACCGTGACGGCGTGCAGCGGGAGCGATCGAAATAAATAATAATTGCCCCGTGCTCGTTACATCGACGATGGCGTTCGCTGTAACTTATAAAATATATTAATAAGCGATGGCCCTTTGGAGAATAAAAACCAAAGGGACGAGTGTAGGTCATGTGGGCCGGGGGATATCTGTTCCGCACGGAACATATTATAATATTATCATTTCATGGCTTCGTTGCACAGGCGTCGTCGCGAACCAGCGGGCGAACTGAACCGCGATAATTCAAACCGTATAAATAACGCGTATTGCGCTGGAAACACTCCGTTCACTCCATCAAACCACGTTAATTCGTATACTAATCAAATGTCGTTGATCGTTAGTTTATGTCTCGTAGAGACGTTTGGTTAACTTATTGGAGAAAAAAATATATATCTGAAAATATAGCCGTAGCCGTAGCTACGACTAGCTAAGTTTTTGATGTAAGATGTTAGTATTCTAAAACGCATGCCCAGTATGGGCTGGCGAATGGCGTATCTAATAAAAAAAAAAAACTACAGACTACACAGAATAAATGTCTTAGAATAGTCTTTAAAGCACCCCGGTTCATGAGCAACAAGTAGCTCGATAACGAAACCGGAGTTCCATACTTGGACATATTGATCAAAGACAAATTGAAAAGGTTCCACTCAAGACTCAACTCAATTGAAGGAGTCCTGCGCTATGAAATCGGGGTAAAAACAACTGCTGACTGAAACCATACCTTCCACAGGATATCTTACTATCTCCACAATCATCATCATCTGAATCCGAATCTTCGTAACCACTCTCAATATATTAATGTATATATTTTATTTTTTCTCGCGGTCTCTATTTCTGTATATAAATTTATTTCATCTTTTTTACAAATCATAAAAAAAATAAAATAACTCGCCACTAATTAATAAAAACGTTGTAAAAATAAAAATTAGTCGAAACAATTATTTTAATAAGTATATATATATATAAAAAAAATGTCTTAAGATGTCTACAATTTCATAAAATATAATATAACGTATCAATTAATGTTATTTTTATAGAATTTGTCGAAATGAATCCGTTTCTATAGATTTATTTATTTGTCAATAACCGTTAATATCGGCCTTTCCAACAGTCAACATCGTTTGAAGAGAAATCCTTCGACAGCCGTCGTTGCCGCGTGATTAAAAACCCAACGATATAACAGAGAGAACATGTGGCAATATTGTGTGACTGCAGCATAAACTGTTTTGATGTAAAGTTTTTGTTTCCATTTAGCATTATTCCGGTGTATTCTTGATATTTTTCCGCTGACGTTTCACGCTCGTATTTTATCTTCTGAACTTGTGCAGCTGCGTCCGAAGTGTACACTTACAAAGTATATTTTCATTTGTCATCGCCATCGCAGGCCTCTCCTGGACGATAATTAAACGTTGGCCAAGTTTTTTTTCTTTTCCTCTGCGCACCCTCGTCGACAACGTTACGATTCCGTCTGTAATTGGACGAAACATTCGCTGTTATTGTTATTATTTCTAAATTTAATCAACGGCAAAATATTAGCAATATAGTCGGAGACATCATTAAAACACGTATATACGCTTCGGAAACAGTATTCTTTGTACAATTAAAATGTCCGTTTCGCTTTATTATTATATTGAACAGTACTCGTTACGCACGGTAATTAATTAGGTGTGTACATTTGTAAAGCAACTATTAAATTAATAAAAAAAAAAAGTTTTTTTTTCGTACAGCGATTGGATAATACTGATTTTATTTCGCCAGAACACATTGTTTGTGCCGAATTATAAATCGACATTGTCAGTACGGCCAAAAGAATATTCTAAAATTCCTTCAACCGTTTTTCAACCCGTGTCCCGTTTCATATTGTACAATATTATTTTAATTTTGTCTCGACTATATACACATTTTTTTTTTCACATTTGTATTTTTTACGTTGTTTCTCTGCCCCAATCAGTTTATTTGATTAAATAAATTTAGATACTTGTTTGCCAGAACATTATTAAATAGTGGATTATTCGTCCAGATCTGTACCCTTTTAATCACTTTGGCAACTTTCGCGGAAATTCTCATACTTCGAGTAGTAATACTCGGATTTCAGCCGTCAAGTGACTTTCAAACGATCATTCATTTTGGTCGTTTAACTATTAATTTTGTTTAGCTGCTCACTGTTTTCTGCCCACGTAGAATTATTCGCTAACAATGCAGCAACATATTTCGAGCAGTATAAAATCGCTAAATATCAAAAATAATATCAAAATCATATATTTGTATATTACAGTATATATGCTATTGATTTACAACAATTAAGACCGGATGTGTCGTCGACGCACGCGTAGAATACGTTTATTTCATATGTTTAATGATGGATGGTTTGATTTAAATAAGGTCAGACGAGTATGGATATAGATGATTTGCAGGCGAGCATTTTTCATTGCAGTAACACTACAGTTTGCACTGTCGTTTACTGTATACGCGTCGAACACGTTTTGTCATTAGTACTTTAGAAAATGGTAAACGCCAGAAGTACAATATTTTAAATACACCTGTATTATTTATTTATATCCTACCCTCGGCTTTGTCCTTTTCGCCGTATCGCAACTCTTGAAACAAATTGTCTTTACGACTTTAATAAAAGTTTAATGATTTTACCAAACTTCAAACTTCTTATCAAAATCAACAAATATTATTTTTAATCTCATTAACATTTCGAAAGCAATAATATGTCTACATACTCAAATTACTTGGCAATTATTAAATTACTTGACAAAACAGAAAATACCAATTATGTTTAACAATTAAACTTATTACAAGTTTATTACCGGGGGAATTCGTAAAATTAAATTGCTTATTAAAGTCTCACCTATGTGTAAAAGAAAGTTTAAAGTTTAAGAAATGTTTCATACCTGGTTTTCATCAAACATAATGTGAGCACATACGTGTGCCACCATCGTGCACGTCTTGTACTCGTTAATATTCATGTTATTTGAATTCATGCGGAAATTGGACACTTATGAAGATTAATTTATACTTTCGGTTCATTTCATACATAATTTAGAATAGCAAACAATTATTTTCAGAAATTCGTCTCGACCATTGTTTCCCGTCATTTTCTTTCCATATCATTATGTTGTAAACTATAGTTAGATACTTTTAAATACGGAAAAAAATAGGTCGTATACGGGATCAACGTAGCTGTTTATGGAGTTGAATCACTACTGCTGTAGCATAAAAATAATACCCATAGGTCTTGCTCATTGAAAATATCGCGTAATCGCTTATCGTAATCTTGCGAGGTCGTAAGACTATAGGGCTCAGTGGCGTACCTATAGACACTGTTTTTCACAGGGGTAGGAGGAATGAAATATTTGTGCAATTAAAAGCGATCACATCTCCGTCTCTTATCTCAATATTAATTTACTTATTAAAATTAACAATGACGAAAATGTTATGCCAAGTGCATTATTGTTTTAGACGATTATAATTTACAGCTTAATTCGTTGTAACGAAATATTATAATTTCCTCAGATTTTTTTTTTTACGGACCTTCAATTATTATATTATGCATTTATATCCTCCGTTATCGCCGTGTTATACGATGGTTGGTCTTGGTTGTATTGTTCTGTGGCATTGCATAACGTTGTTATGCTTATCTATTGTGTCTGTACAAATACCACTTCTTCCCCATCACCACACCAGCACTCGGATCAGTGTTTATAAGATTTTTGTGCGTTTCGATATCGAACGGTACACGTAATACTAAATACGACCCCTGAACTACGACATAACAGCGGTGCAGTTCACGTGTAAATAGTAGTCAAAGAAGAAACAAGTGAAATCTTAACAGACTCCCGTGTACAATGTGTCCCAAATATTGTTGTATTATTTAAGCGTTAGACGCGTGCGCTCACTACGATATGCCGAAGAAAGTCAACGATACAATTATAGTCCACGTTTCAAAACGAATGAAATATGCGAAGACAATGAATAAGACATGAATTCGCGTGTAAACGAAACACCTTTACAACGGGACGGGGAAGGCCTTCTTCCGATGACTCAACTTAGGCACAGCATACGCTCTCGGCTTAAGTGTCCAGAGATTCTGAAATTGTGCATCGTTTTTACCCGGTCTATCTGTTCTGATATTATTTGTAGATTGAGGTCACGACCACGGCGAGTGACTATATTTTGCGAGTTTCCTGTTATTATTATAACTCGTAGTGTGCAAGGAAATTCGGTGGACACGTATGTAATAATCAGGGCTCGTAATTTATAGCTCTTAAAAAGGTCATGATGAGCGCAATGATAAGCACTTAAAAACATTCATTTAATAAACGGACTTAAATGTGCGCTAAAAAGGGTTAAAATATGCAAAAAATGTATATTGAAAGCGAAAAAAATAATTATAAGTATTATAATGATTTTTATTATAATTTCTGCGATTCACATATTTTTTCTGTTTTCAATGACAACACGGTATGCGTCGTGAAATAGTGCTAAAATCGTATAAACAGTGTAACGTAATATGTTTGAAAATACTTAAAAATCTCTAGGCCTTAGCAGAAATGTAATTGCAAATCTTACGAGTCACGAGCCCGGATGATAACTGAAAAACAAGTGGGCAAGTGGGTGGTTAGAAT
The DNA here is from genome assembly GCA_949715065.1 of Periphyllus acericola. Taxonomy (NCBI): domain Eukaryota; kingdom Metazoa; phylum Arthropoda; class Insecta; order Hemiptera; family Aphididae; genus Periphyllus; species Periphyllus acericola. Next base: position 12,137,227 of record OX454270.1, on the reverse strand, counting down.
TGGTGGGAATGGAGCAGACACCGATCATTTACCTCGCGCCTAGTTCAAAGGAGTGTTTTCGGGGTCATTCACGTGGTAGTTTGCAAAGACACCGAAGGGACCCGTGAAAAAACCGTCGTCATAAAAGCGCGTGTGTTTCATCGCGCGACCGCTGTAAGAGACGTCGTATGTAGCCGACGGACACGCGTATCGTGTAAAAGTGAAACGACATCGTTAGCTACACGCGGGGGCGGGTGGTGGCGTCGTACGGCGTTTGATGTGAAAGTGTCGGGAGTCGGTCACGACACGGGTGGGCGTGCAGTGCGCGCACACGATACGGTTCGGATTCTCGTTGGCTTTCGACGCCTAAGCCCGTGACAAGCACACGACGAGCACCCGGTCGATATGATGTGCGCTTCGTCGTGAAACTTGCGTGAGTCGCGTGATTCCCGCGGCTGATTTCGTCGGGGTCGAAACGTCGCTTTCGGCACGCACCCCCTCGACGGCTTGTCGCGTATCAACAACACGGTGAAGTGCGTTCCCGGAAACGACAGACGACGTCCTGACGACAACGCCAAGTGCATCATCGTCATCATCGGAGACGACGGATGCACCGCGTCGATAGGACTTCGTGTCTCCTCCTCCCATACGCGTACTACTCGTGCGATATGGTACGCACAGGACGATCAGCTTAGGTCAGCGTAAAATAAAAAAAAAAAAAAACGAAACCATAATATTACCATCGTCGTCGGCAAATTGATATCAAAATATATACGATAACGTCCTGTATTGTTTTCGAGCACGAGTGTGTCGTAGTCGGGGTATCGTGTGACGCGAAAAACGTTTCGGTGCGTGCGTGACGAAACGCTGTTGCTTTTCGATAGCGCGGGAACGGAGCAAAAAGTGTCCCTCAAGCCGGGGTCGCGCTGCACCCATTAAAAACGTCTAGTACCGACACATCATACGAATGTTGTTTCCTGTTCCTTGCTACATCTATCAAATCTTGGTAACGCGTATTATATCGTAACGTGGGAACTGTACAAAGATCGGATCGACCACGCGTTCGAAAGTCGGACGAAACCAACTTCGCGGTAGCCTATGCTTCAGGTAACGCGTGGTTAGCTCCCTTCGTGGTATACCAGTACTCATGACCCCGTGGTTCTGCCATGATCGGAGACAACCGTTTTACGCGACGCGGTGTAGCGTGATCTCTCCGGTTTTAGATTGACGCCGTCGTCACTCGGTGCTTTTTCGAAACTACGTTTCGGATGCATTATCAGGAGAACAACGACTCGCCGCGGCGCACACGTACGGATCACTGTTTTCCGAAAGTTCGAACGCCCCCCCCCCCCAAGTGTTGAACACACTCTTCTAGTTGAAATGGCTAGTGCATAGTTGTAGTGCACACGATGAACTGTTTAGCAGTAATCGGGTCGCATTGACGTACGCCGATAATTTGGATTTTTCCACCGCTTCGTAAGGACACGAATAGTTTTTAAAAATAAAATCACTTTTTATACTTTTCTATCCCCTCGAGTGCAATTTATTACTGCCTTTTGTTCGAGACCGGATTTAGATCAATAATTTTCGAGCAATTCCGATTGCTGTATTTTCTTCCGAAACTCATTGTAAGATGAGAGTGATTGAAAATCTTGATTCACCCAAGTATTTAAGTATTGATCTTACTTTTTACACGTTTTCATAGGTTTGGAAATTTCAATCAATTCTAAAAGTTATTTTAGAACTCACATATAAGTGCGTATATCATTTGTATTTACGTACACCTTTAATTCATTTTTGCCATATTTTCACCGTGACTTTGTTTTGCACAATAATAAATAATAAATAGAGGTATGAGTGACTACTGCTGCCGTGTACACCGACATTACATTTCTCTTATTGTTAAACGTACGGAATAACAAACGTTTATTCCGCTACGGTGTGTTAAATATCCTTCGGCTAAAAGTCTAATGTTTCCGGCATAAACGAGACAAGTAAATCAATATTTAATTAATATACAACCCGAATGAGTCTAGCGCTGTATTAGCTGAGTAATTTGCGGAATATTAAGGTACATAAAACAAATTATTTGACCTAGTTTGACGTCCAGGGGCCCACAAACTGAACCTTCTAACCAATCCCTTATAATCGATTTATCTCACTAATGATTTGAATCAAACAATAAATCAAATCTTCGTTTTACGTTTTCAAGTGGTCTTAGTCAAATCGCTTGCTGTACATGAGGTCGTATTATAGAGTATAGGAGGATCCATGCACATGACGAGTATAACACTTGAAAAAATCCTTAACATTGATTTTACGTTTTCTAATATCATTTGTAGTTCTCATAAAACTTAAATGATACAATATTCTACTACCGATGTCACGGGTACCTTCATAATAAGTCCGAGTGCTTCTGATCGATAAAGGTAAAACACAGCTACCCACTGAATTTCCCCGTGAGATGTTTATTTCCAGCGAAATTGATATGAAATCTTAGAAATACGTCGACAGAAATACAAACACTAACCATATCTAACCTATAACGAGAAATAATATTATATAATATTTTTGTATTATTTGAGTATAAATACTTCTCCAGCGGTTAACCGCTTAAAATAAATAAATAAAATACTAAGTTGAAATATGGTTATTTTCCGAGCTTGCGAGAGACATGATTTCCCGTTTGTCTGTACTAAAACTGAATGCATTTCAAGTTGAACACTAAAACAGTCTTCTTCTGTATAATGATCAAAGCATAACTACCACGAAAAACAACCATTTCCCTCCTAGGTACGGCAACAGCCATGAATATACTTTCACACGAAAAACCGCGTTGTTTGTCGTGCCAAATGTTACGGATAGCATTCTCCCGGAGATGGATAGCATTCTCCCGCGGTGCCCGATAAGAATGTTGTTTGGTACACGCATTGTCTTCTGAAAACGTACCACATCCACGAGTAAACGAAGCTAAGAAAAATATAACACTTCCTAACCATCCAATAACGTTACGCGTAGTGTTATTTTAACAATAATCATATTGATCATACGGCTTACCCGGTAAACACTGAGCCAATCGATAACTGTATACATTATACAACCCTTAATTTTAATACCTTCAATCGCTTTAGTGACTTCCGTTTAACGGAATTAATTATTAACCTCTCTATTAACAAATCAAACCGAATTTCTTAAGTTGCACCCTATTTCTTAATGATACATCCAATATAATTTAAATAAATACCTATTTATAGCAACATAACGATTTACTCACAACGTAACTTATAATATAACATACTCGTATAATCATTGTAGTTAGAAGTCGAATATTTGACTGCCGAGGTGTGATGGATTTATGCTAAAGTAATTTTTATAGTCTTTATGTCAAGACGATTTTGATCATTAGCAAATAATAGCTAGATACTTTAAAAAAGAATTACGGAACTTTTAAAAATATGATATTTATAGAAAAAATCTAGTATTGAAACTTACAATATTTTTTTCTAGGAAAACAAGAATTATGACCAATAACCAATCTGAATATTATTCAACGCTACAAAATACATCAATTTCGCTTGGAATAAAAATGTTATTTTTTTGATCTTGAGAATTGGTTAAAATCTATAAGTACTTTGAACATTTAAAAAATAGCATTGAAAATAATATTAATCATCAAACGTTTTTAGTTTTACTAAAAAAAGAAAATACTATAATCTATTATATTACCGATGAGCTTACGTAGATAAATCGTGTTTATTCAATTAATTATAATCATATCAAATTAACAAAATTAATTTAAAACAAAAATTGAACATTGAAATTTTTACTCAAAAATAATAAGGATCGATCTGGGTCTCACAAATGATCTAATAATTGTTAATGGACAAATTACTGCCAGAATAAAACGTATGTTAAAAAAAATCTTACTCATATTTTGATTATTTTTATGTTTATAGTAAAAAAAAATGAAAATGTTAACTAATATAACTTGAACTATTACAGTTGAATATTTAGATTATTTTAATTAATATATAAACTATTTCAAATACTTAAATAATGTTATAACGATGAAACTGGGTATTTTATGGCTCAGAAGTGAACTTCTTAAACTTTGAAGATAATTTATTTGGAATTAAATATAATAAGACAAAAATCATTAAGAAATCGCTTGTTTTTTAAGTGTACTCAAGTTAGATTCTACAATGAACGAGATGTGTTAACGATATTATAAGATAAAACAATTAACTAATTATAATACTGTTATACAATTATAGTTGTGCTTTAAATTTTGTTTCGATATCAGTTAATATTACTATACGCTATACGTTAATACGCCTAAGGTGCTTATTGGGCTTAGGCCAATCACGTTTACCATGAACTTTACGCTTAACAAATTCAAAACACCAAGGTATTAGCAGTTATCTAGGTAGGAGAGAGATTAAATTAGTATTACGAAATCAATAATATTAAACAGCGATCTATATTGTAACAGATGTACCTAACGGCCTGGAAACATTACCATTTGTAACATTTAGACGGTAAATTATAATAAAACCTATTCGACCGAATGAATCCTGCAATAATAAATACACGGCGAGAGCAAAATGTATTAAACTCAGAAATCAACGCACCCCCTGTACAGTAACCACGTTTATTCTTATTATCTATATCGTACCGATAATATTAGCAATTTTAATTCCCCAATTCAAATACTGTGGTTAGCTGAGCCTTGAGAGTTACTGAGCCTCGTTTCTGAACGAGCAATTGTATTATGGCGGTTATCAAAATTTAAATTAGTCAATTTCGTATTCACAAACGTCCGACGCCCCGGTAATACATCACTTTTATGTTTGACTTGGAGCCCGTGAGCTTATGAACCGATCCGAACACCTCTTAAACACATAATAATTAATATATATATCACGTCCGCCTTGAGCTTCTCTTTCGTCCTGTTCGCTTTAAGTACCGATTTTAAGTGGTTACGCTGATTTATCGTCCCGTCGGGATATATTTATACCCACTATGTAGTAGCTACTGCACGTATTGGAGCGAAATTCCGCAACGTCCGTTTTTGCTCACGTTCAGTTTAAACGTGTACGAAAACGGCAGTATAACCGGGAAGAAAAGTTTTAACCGGAGAACGTTCACAAGCGTAAAATATTGGGGGTTTCCGTATCACGCGACGGACATCCGAATATTATTTTAATCGAGAAATTCGAATGAATAAATTATACGCGTGTTCATGATCGCCGTTCGCTACAATTCATCGACACTCGCAGCCGTGCGACTTTTAACGGATACAACGTCGTTTACCCGCGACGTGTTCTGCTCCGACGGCCGATGACATCCACGGACAAAGGTTCGTCTCGGTATTTGATGAGTTTACATTTTGCCAATCTTCTATCCGATCTAGACTCCTGCCTTATTGATTTCCCGGGGCATTGTTACCCTCCGTAATCGCACTCGTAACGTTTTCAAGCGGATGTCGTGAAACGTCATTACTACTGTTGTTATTGTTATTATTATTATTATATTTCATGTATGCTCCGTGCGTACTGATGCCCGTCGCACATAGCGTGTGCAGCATTTCAGAAATCGTTAGCAAAAAAAACAAGACGGTTTTGCGTCAAGACGATCTAATACGAATCTCTGTGTCCACGATAATTATTGCGAACATCACACGTGATATTGTGTTCTCGATCTTTGTTGTGGATCGAATCGAGTTACTGTATCGTCGTACGAATGAGATTAAAAATAGATTTGTTCGTACACGTTATTTCTTAAAGTTGCAACGTAAAAAAGTTAAAACTTTTACCGAGTTGTTGCACCATTCGGTTACAACTCATTCAACACACACACGCACACACTTGCACACACACACATGCACATACGAATGCTAACTCAAAACGAAAAAGATGAGTACGCCGTATGGAATTAATGATGTAGAAAAATAAGAGGAACGGATGAACGACGGTAGCGAACGACATACTTGCACGAACGTGTGCTGCAAGTCTACTGATGACAATAATACTATGTACTCGTATATTTCATATTCTACTCATCGCTCATTTGCTTATGGATTTATCAGAAAGTCGGACAGTGAACCGTCGACAAAAGAACGAATATCTTCGGCTTGCTGAGAATAATAATATTTAATCATCCGAATCCATGTTGAAATCTTAACTGTTTGGGATGAATATTTTTGATTCGACGAACACCTTTTGTTTTCTAAAGCTGCTATATACACTCATTCTCCACTCGAGGCATGTGTACCGCAGTAGGTTAGGTTAACTAGAAGCGATATGGTTTTTTTAATAACATATTTTTCCATTAAGAATAGTCAAAACAAGTCCTACAACCTACGAGTTTAAACTGCAATCGAGAGAAAGGGAATAATAATAGAATTATTTTAAATCTACGAAACGACTGAACACGTAGTTATGTTCAAAATTAAAACGGTTCTGAATCGTTTACATTGTTTTACATTTGTAATAATAATTGTTGTAATCGCTGAAGTACAGTCAATATTTATTTTTATCTTTCGAAGAATATTATTATAATTGTATATTCTGCAATTGTTATTAACGATTATGGTCCTTAAATCGTGTACTGTTTTTAACAGTGGTTGCCGAATTCCCATTATCAAAGAGAATAAATAATATTTCAACATAATTACAATAGTTAGTCGAACAATTATTTAATATATATTTGCAAATCATTTCGTAGTAATTGTATGTATATACACAAGAATAGTATCTTACGTATTACAAATAAAATAAAAATAAAATCAAACAAAACAAAGATTAAGATACACATTTAGTTTATTGCAATTTTCAACCATCCAATAAAGCTTAGCTTGTGGTGGAGGGATTGAGAGAGATAAGTTATTACAAAATTGCAATATTATGCGTTTGAAGTATCATTAAAAATATTTTATGTTATAGAACCCAAATTGATGTATTAATTTTAAGAATTCTAAATACTCGTAAAACAATTGTAACAGGAATAGGACTTTTTACACCAAAATGTTTATTATGTTGAGGTATTCGTAAATTATTATTTTTTTTATATCTAGTTAAATGTTTATGTGAGACGTTTGATGAAATATTATTTCTATATTTAGAATTATCAACGATAATATCAATTTTATATAACAATACAGCTAAAATATTTTTAAAATATTGATTTATAATGGTCATTACATTAGTTCAATATTCACATTCTCACTAATAGTTTATTTTGTTTTATTTAACAAAACACAGTTATAAGCTATAATTACTTTCAAACCACCCTTATCCCAAGATATATTTAAAATCTACAGGCTTTTTTATTTATTTATCAACACGGAGTATGGCTATGATATTGTGACTTTTGTTCACGCGAATGCATTATTTTAGTAGAAAGGCAATACACAAAAAAAAAAAATTAAATAATTTGACTTGGTTTTAACGCTGAAAAATGAAATAATAATTTGATGAGTGTATCAAATAGTATATTTTTATGCAGGTATAAACGTTTGTGTTTGAACGTATATTTTGATTGCAGTTTATATTTACAGTGATACATCTGCATTGCAGCTCTATCGCATTTGAATGTCAAAACAAGACAACAATTTACTCTGCGTACACCTTTTCGAGGAATCTTAAATTCTTTTTAGTCCGCGTTTACAGCCGTAATCGCGAAAAACGTAATACCGCATTACTCCAATCGTCCTTACGACGTTATATCGAATTCGGTAAATGACGATTATCATAATATATTGTGTATTTAATATTTACGTAAGAACATTTTGGCAAAATATTATTATAAAATATAGTCGCTATTTGTTTATGTACCGCAAACACGTGGTGGGATCAAACTAACGTGAGACGCTTATTTTTAGTATACGCTTGAGTTGGTTTTTTATTGTGTGTTTTAGATATTCTAAAAATACTCTTTACATAACGTGTATGCGTTCATACCACTACTCTTTTACTGTGACCACTAGCTTTTTTTAATTTATAAATAATTCAATAGATTGAAAAACGTTTTCGATTATTATGAATATAAATTAATTATAATCATTGATTAGAACTTTTAGCGGTAAATTTAACATCAATATTCATAATAACGGTTTACCTTGAAAATGAATTATTTAATATAAGAAGTGTTTTTTTTTTAAGTTCTTCTTCAGCACAAAACAATAATTTTGTCACAATGCAATATTCTGTAAGTATTTAAAGTAGTGTACAAAAATTATATTACGTTTTCTCATTTCTATAAAACATTTCTGAGCATAGAAATTTTATTTTAATTTAGAAATTGAACATTAGGTACGTTTCATAATTGCTGGTTTTATTTATCGTGCCAGACGTTCTGAATTTTCAATCTCATTACAATAATGCGTCTGAAACGTGGTAAAATATTATGCAGATGGGTGTAATTTAATAAAAAAAAACAACTTAAATTAATTAATTGTGCACAAGCGAGTTATAAACTTTTGAAAATCATTACAAACAAGTTAATTTTAATTGTACGTTAATTGTTTGAATTCTCAAGACATGCACAATGCACATTCACTGTATTCTTTAAAACGTTCGAGGACAATCGGGGCGTATTATGAACGTTATGCCAAACTTGAACATAAATATTACACATACATGCATACTTCCTGGATATTTAAAAAAAAATGTACAACTTGTTCTTAAATCTTGTTGTGCGTTAAAATCTAATGAGAAATAATTTACCGTTGTGTTGATTATTTTTTTTTTTTTTTTTGCTGGGATACCGACGAATGATCGATCATTATGTCGTTGTTAGCTGTTTACATGTACGTACCGACTTGACGGATGTGTCATAGTTACCAACGAAATCTTAATTGAATTTTCTTTGTGAATTTAAATTAAATGTTTAACAGTTGCTCAGACTTCTGACGGTTTCATCTCGGCAGCCAGTCTTAAGTTTCGTCTGTTTATTATCTTTATTGTCAATTATGATTATGTCAAAAGTAATGTTATTAATAAGCAGACTATCAAAAAAATGTAGGTTGTAAAATATCCGAGTATATTCGTAAAAAATAATAAGAACAATGGATTTTACCGAATTTCAAACTTTGAAATCTTATATCTTTACGTAAATACGTTTCTCAATAACCATCCGTAAACATTTATAATCAATTTTCTATCGTAATAAGTTTGCTTCGTAACTTTTAACTCTTACAAAAAAAATAAATAAATCATCGTGTAATCCGATTATCAATATTTGTACAATATGGCATGCATCCCGTAGTGCTAAAGTAGTTTACCAAGCACTCCTGGCTAATAAATACATTTGCAAAGTGGTGATTCTTATTAAACGCATCACTATGAAATCGTGAACTCGAATAATTTAATATCACATTTTCGAGACATTCGGATAAAAACGTACTTGTACACGAATATTTACGTGTTACACCGTCAAACCCGTCGGGTCGGAGGTCCTAGGTATAGCATCCAGTAAAAGCGGTGCGGTTACCGGATCTCCACCGGTGGATCACCGGAGATCGGTATTTCATTGTTGAACAAAATATAAATTATGATATCCAGGGAAAACAAATACTTCGGGCGACCGTCATTCCGGCAATGTTCTCGGGATCCCGTCATAACCTATCGGTGTTATTTTCGCAAGACATATAACAGACACGCGCGCTTAAAACCTTTTTCAATACCCATAAGACTATGACCATTATCAGACGTATAGTTCGCGCACAATGCATTCCACAACGTTGACAATACGTTCCGGCGGCCGTATTGTTCCTCACCGTCTGTAACGTGTTCTAAATTTGGTGGCGGCGAAATAGTCCGTCGTGCACTCGCTGACAAAAATATTAAAAGCACATTTCGAACATTTCCATCGAGTGCGGGAAAAAGAAACTCTGTTAACTACAATATTTTTACTACCAAATCGAAAAATAAATTACCCTTAAACACTATTCGTTGTTGTAAGTTAATTTACAAAAGTCGTGGAAGTACCAAGTACAGGCGGTTTTATCTCACGACGGCGGTAACAGTTGGCCGACTATAGTTTTGGTACAGTTATATTATAACTGGATTCTCAGTGCTAAGCGCGTTTTTAGCTTATTGTTAAGTACTCAACGTTTAAATGTGGTTTAATGACGTAATAATTTAAATAAGTAATTTGATTTTATCTTCGAAACGTTTTTTTTTTTTTTACTTTACTTTACATTAAAATGTATACGAGTTTAGGTACAAAAAGGATACGGAACACGTATAATTTATACGAAAACGTGAAGCGTGCACACGCTAATATTGTCTGGTTTGCGTGCAAATCTGGAGGTCAGCGAAATAGACATAAAAAAATAAAGTCGGATTTCCGCAGTGAATTGATAAGAGTTGGAAAAACAAATATTCATTTTGACTCAAGTGTCCTGCCCGTTTTCGGGGTCGATGTGCGAACAGCGTCGTGCTACAGCGGCTGCGACGATCGACCGCGTAAACTTTCTATAACGATATTATGATCGGTGAACGTAGCAGTGGCGGCAGACGAGACTACGACTGCGGTGACGCCTTTGCGTGCAATCGGTTCGGCCATAACCCGCTATTCCGAACGGGTCGGTTCGCGTAATCAAGGACAATGCGACGATGGCGCACGACAAAACGGGAAAAGTTTTTCTTCATTTTCTTTTAGTTTTTTTTCGTAGCACTATTAAGGCATAACCGCCGATATAATAACTTCAAGTTGCGTTTCGTCGGTCGCCGACGAAAATAAACTCTGCGTCCCCCCCCCCCCCTCCCTACACTGGGGGAGGAACGGGCATGGGACTCGGGCAGAAAATGATTAATTGCGTCGCCGAAATGCAATGAACGGGAGTGGAGTGCCAAAATCGGCTTTTATATAAATTGTATCCAATTTCGGTTGCCCCGCCAAAACGTTAGCTTGACCGGATCGTCGAACGCTTGTATAATATACCATTTGATCGGCTAATAAATTCTTATCGTCGCGCAAAGTCTCTCGTGCTTTCACTCTTCTTCCACGGGTATTCTTTTTCGGCGCGCGCAGTTTAACACACCGAAAGGACGGTCCGTTGACAAAAAACCCACACGTAGCTTTTGCGAGATTTCGTCAATTATCGTCAATTATTTTTCTAATTCGTAATGTTTTGAAAACTAATTTCAAAATTCCTTACGATTTTGAGCCGAACAACGAAGTGTGGTTACACAACCATCCATCGCGCGAACACGAATCGGAAACGGAGTGCGATCTAAATATATTACATCCGCTTGATCAAACATGTAAAAAAAGAATAATAATAATAAAAAAAAAACAATAAAACAAAAACAGAAGTACGAGAGGCGAAAAACACGCATCGGCGACGTACCGGGTATGCGGTAGAAAAAAAAAATTCCGCCGTTGTTTCGCGTGACAGGTCCTATACAGGCCCACGGCTAGCCGTGCAGCAACAGCAATAACAAAACGTCGGTTCACGCGTTATTAAAGCCAACGCACATGCTTATAAATTCGTATAAATGATCCGTGCGCGCATCGTTTCAATAGGGGCGGCGATAAATTAGCGTTTCCGGTCCACCGGTGATTGAGTGCACCGTCCGAGCCACGTTCCAATATGTTTTCGTTGCAATTATTACTGTTATTGCTATCGCGTTTATTAATTTGCCCGAAATGTCCAAGTATTATTCAAAGAATGTGTGTGTGTGTGTGTGCGCGCGCGTGTGTTTTTTTTTATATCATTCTAAAAACAACAATTTTCAAACCGTTCATAATATAGTATTGTATGCACTACACGGACGCGTTGGGATAGGAACTGTACACAAGTCCCCGTAATATAGGTCACGCGCCATCCAAAATGTGCACTACAAACACGAACAACCACAACGTAAATAACTCAATATTGTCTTGTACATAAATACATGTACACGAACACGTCGGTGCGGTATATTTTTGTAAACTATATTTTTACATCGTCTCGTTTTTATTTTAAGAAATTCGGATCTTTGACGATGGCTCTGCTCTTCGCGGCCTTATTCGTCTTCGCAGGACAGCTCGTTTTTATCAATCGAACGCGTTAGGGGCTTCATTTAGCACCGCTTATCCGCGGCGTACGTTTTCACTCTTCGGCCGTCCCTCACCCCGTCAACGATATATAACATTTTCCGGTTTGATGACGCCATTCCGAGACGGCTGCGGCGGCCGTTTCATTAGCTTCGGATCGGTAGTCTTACTGCTACTGTGCCCGCCCCGTAGTTAGTGATGTAAACAAAACAACTACTAGTTACGGTCATTGTTCTGCGCGCGTAGCTCGTATTATAATTTTCGGTTTCCGCGCGGATGCAAATGATACACGCATATTATGTGTACTGCGCTTCGCACGGCCAACGCAATACGACGCGTTATCCCTTTTGATTCGTCGGAAAACTATTTTTCGCGGCTGATACGGTTTTGGTATCCGATAAAGATCATTACCATCGAATCGAAATAATATTCCGAAATATCGTTTATTCTCACCGTATCGTTCCGAGTACGGGAACGCGGGAATCAACGGCGGCGGCGGCGCAATCGTATAATGTACTCTTCGAATTTCCGTCTCACAATATACTCTATTGCGATGTTTCGGTTAAGCCGTTACGGCGTATTACAACCCCGAACATGATGGCTTAACCAACCTTTATTTTTTTGTTGATATTTTTTATTTTATTTTATCGTAAGTGTACGGCACCGCACTTAAAACTTTTCTTGGGTGCGCCGTGCGTTTATTTCTCGTGAAATCCTGTGTCCTTTTGCCACGGCGGCGGTGCAGACTTATACTTGCCAGTATAAAAGCTCTCTTCACCGTAATACCTATATACTATACAGTCTACATATGTATATATATATATTTATGAGCATTATATATGCATGCTCGTAAGGACCTTTTTATATATTTCCATTGTTTGTCGGGTATATAATATGATATACAAATACAATTATATCGTAGCGAGTGTAATAGATGTATTTTCTGTACCAAAAAAATAAAATAAATCATAAGTATGACTGTAAGAATCTAGTTATGGTTTACTTAGCACTGAAACTTTGTTTAAGTATATACTAACTATATAAGTAGAATATACGTATTCTAATTGCATAGAGGTACAAACGTGCGGTTTATTTCGTATGCGTGACAGTAGAACATCATCGGCACAATACGAACGTGACGACAGTTAAAGTGTAAATTCCATATAAATTTTATGTATACATACAGTATGTCACACCAGTATTCACACAGAGTGATATACCTATCCCGTGTTAATAGAGTTAATCAAATTCTGGTTTTATATGAGCATCCCCGAGCAAAGGCAATTTTGTTGACATACACATAGTCTAGTGAATATTAAAGAAGTTGAAAATGCACATTTAATTCATGACTTTTATACATTTTTAAAATAGCCATTCTAAAGGGCTTAGTTTTCTGAAGATGTCGATATTTTAACTTTCAATTTTCATCAATTTTTTGATTTTTAATCATTTGTATAGCTTGCAAGAAAACAGTGTACTGTATACACATTTATAAATGATACTTTTAACGAAACCGTTTAAATGAAAAATAAAATAGAGTAAACATAACATACTATATGAACACATATTGTATAAAACAAAACAGGTGTAATATCATAATGTGTGTTATTAAACGTACCCGCAACATTTTTTTAATCGTGAAAATATGGATGATTGCTCCATGTTTGAAATAATTGCACGGCACCCCACTGGTCAGGAACTTCTGCTATACACCATAAACCGATCGTAATATTACAATATTAATAATACGGTGTTATTTACCATTAATCTGCGAACACGGAATGTTTGCTTAGAGGCAGTGGCGTAACTTCAAAATTTGGGCCCAGGAGCGAAATTTTCAACGCGCCCCTCCCATCGTCCAGGTCATCGTCCATACATACGAGTATTAAGAAGATCCGAGGGACCTTACTAAAATGACTAAAAAATTTTTTTCAAATATTTTTGCATATTATTTTATTAAATACACATTGTATCATTTTATAATCATTTAATTAATAATGGATATTTATTATTAATTTAATACTTCATATTATATACATACAAAAAAATTAGTAAACAGTTATTAAAAACTACCTATATTTTTCTATTATAATATACTATTCAATGAATCATTTTTTTTTTATTAATAGAATAGAAAATTGCAAAAGAAATTAATACGTCAGATATTATTTCTACTTTGGCAAATAACAACTCAAAACTTAAAACATTTTTCTGGACTTGTTATTTGCCAAAGTAGAAATAATATCTGACGTATTAATTTCTTTTGCAATTTTCTATTCTATTAATAAAAAAAAAAATGATTTATTGAATAGTATATTATAATAGAAAAATATAGGTAGTTTTTAATTTTTATTAATAATTAATAGAAAAAAAATTTTTATTTCTTTGGGCCCCTATGCGAACGGGCCCTGGTGCGACCGCACCCTCTGATCCCTCTTAGTTACGCCACTGCTTCGAGGACAGATCGTTTAATGATATATAGCATGCACACGTATGGTTCGCGCTCTGTTTCCGTGCGAACACGAATTATAATCTACGACGATTTCCCACGTATACACGTAAATATTTTAGATAAAAAAAAAGCTATTACACCGTGCGTGTAACTCATCCGTACGGGAGACTTTGTTCGATTTTTTCGACCGCGGCCGAGATTACTCGTGCACGCAGCGTGTGGGCGCACGCGAGAACGAACGAACGCGCGGATACGACGTGGATGCCGCTCGGTAAATATTCAGGAGGCCGAGAGAACAACGAAATATTATTATGTATATACTCAACACAAATCACACACCACGGCGTGTTGTGTACACTCAAAAAGTCTCGGCACGTAATTCGTCCGGGGCGAAAAAAATTACCAGCCAAGTTTTAGCGTGTGCTATTTTTATTTTATTTTTTTCGTATCATCACGTATTATTATTATTATTATTACTATTATTACTGTGACTGTTGTTGTTTTGATTGGTGTTGCGCTGAAACTTTAAGGCCAGGTCACGTGGTTCGATTCAACGGGCGTTATGCGATTTTCGACGGCCGCCAAAAGTGACATAGGAGTGGCGTGTGATGGATAATCGCATTGGCCGCTAGCTCGGCGTATTATACTTTATTCCTATAATTGGCGACGGGCGGCAAAATGCACGCCATCGCCGTCGTTTTACGGACATCAATGAAAATCGCATTAACCGGGTTTCGGAAGACCGAAAATAAAAATTATTCAACGAAACAGAACGTTTTACGTAATTAACTCATCTGGACCACGCACGAAACCATTGACAAGCGGAGTGTAATGTGTAACGTGTCTAAATATAAAGTCAACCTAGTGCCGACTTAATGAAACACCTTGAGATAAAAGTATACTCGTCGTCCAACCATTAATGTTTCATACGGACCATTGACTATTATTTTACCGACACATAAATTATACAAGCAGTTTAGACTTGCGTGTCAAGTTCAACTAAACATCACTTAAAACGTATGCGAAACGAAAACAGTACGAGCATTCGTTCACGTGCAGTATTTCGTTAAGCTTTATGTAGGTCAGATTAATTGGGAAAAATAGCAGTTTCCGCTTAATCAACAGTAATGCCTAATTAAAATTAGGTACTGCCCTGTTGAGTATTAGGTACTAATATGGTTTGTGCTGCATATATTTAAGATCGTCAACGTTATCGTTGAAATCGTATGTACACAGATCGATCGATCCAAATAAACGTACGGTTTGAACGGTGATTTCGAACAAGTCGAAGAGAAACCGCCCAGTTAATGTTTGATAGCTATAAAATATTTTCCGAAACAAAAATAAATAGTTAAATGTAAAAGTACAGCATTAGCAACAAATATAATGTAATTATTTACTTGCTTATCTGCTAAGTTTGACCAAAATGGCTACCTACAATATTTTGTGTAAATTCATTATATTTTTTTTTTTTAATTCTCATTAGGTACTTATGAATACCCCGGAGTTTATTGATTTATTGTTACAAAAGCCCACGAGCCATTAATGGATGTTTGAATCTTTTTATGGAATCTCGAGGAAGAAAGCTTAAAAACGGATTTCCATAAATTACTATTATCTGCAGAGCTTAAGACGATAAACCAGACCTACTTAGTTTTTGATGCGAGATAAGCATCTTAATTATTTTTCGAATAAACGGATTACAACACAAGTGCATTTATTTCCTAATCCTGCGTGTTTACTCCACATGCAAACACATTACGATTCTGTCCATAGTTTTCTAGAGCAAGTCAAAAGTCACAAAACGATTTATTTATTTTATACACGGCACTTGCGCATTCAAATGGAAATCAATTACGTACACGTTGTATGAGTTTGTATTCTTCAGTGTGCGGTTTAATCAGCTTTAACTTATACTCCGTTGACAAATTATAAATTCGTTTGTTCAGTCCTAAAATATAATTAATCAATTATATTATTTATTAGTACACTCCAAGGTGCACATCACGTTCGATATTTACGATTTCAAAAACGGATTTATTTGCTTTGAACAGTAATTTAATTCTAATCCATTTATGTAACATTAAAATGACATATAATGGTATATAATTATCATTATAAATATGTGACATTTTATAAATTATGATAATGAGTACGTATGTCTATGAATCTATGGTTATCAAATACTAATTTTACTCAGAAGATCAATTAACCTTTTGAGGGAAAATACTGTACCACAGAGTTGAAAATTACATAGTAAGTAGTTGTAGATCGAATTTCAAAAAAATGCCAATATTTTTTGATTTTATATGAATTAATAGCTAAATAAATCAAGTATATTATTATTAGCTCAAACAATAAGATTTCTTAAAAAGTACCAATTCTATTGATAGTAATTTTATTATTTATTACATATCTGGTACCCGAAGAGCTGATTTTGTGTAGAATATCCGGTGGAAAAAGAGAAATAAGTAAATAAGTTTATAAATTTATTCAATTTTTAAAAGACTCATATCGATCGAAGGTACTTAATTACTTTTTGACCATACAACAACCGAAATGTATCATTTCGTGTAGAGTATCGAGTGGAAAGAAAAAAATATATTTATAAAATTATTCAATATTTAAAAAACTCATATTGATGGTACTCTATTATTTTTCGACCACACACAATAAACGAAATATGGCATTTTGCCCGAAAAAAGTTTATTATAGTCGATATAATATTTAAACATGTGATACGAAGCAAAATATTTTTATCAGACTCCGATGTCCGTTATTTATTATTTATTAATTTTTCTGTCGTTCAACAATGTGGGGGCCAGTATACATTTCTATATATTTATCATATAAAAACGAAGTTATCAAGTCACCTAATGTAAGTTACCCAAAGTCAACAAAAACACACGTATTGAATATTTTGTTTAGGTATATACTCGGAACACGTAAAATATTCATATTCAAAAGATACCTTATAATAGTGTTAATTTTATGAAACGTTTAAGAAGGTTCTGTTGTACTCATTCGTACGTAGAAGCATGTTAAGGAAGTTAGTTTGTTACTTGACGAACCATTCGTGAAAATATTCTAATTGCATCGAGTCCGTCGTCCAGCGAACGTACGTATTATAGTTTCGCGGAGGATATATTAATATTTGTTTGTTTTTTTTTTTGTTTTATTTTTTTTAGGTGAAACGATTTCCACGCTAGTGCGCGTGTAAAATACGATTGTTGATCGTGCATAAAATATAGTCATCAGTTCGTCGAGTGAGCCCGCCGTCGTCTCGGCCGTGGTCAGGCGGATTCACTGTTCACTTTGGTTATTTTTCATTCCCTTCTCGTCCGGTCATGGGAAATAAACGGCTGGTCCGCGGTCTCGACGATTATCGGCGGTCGCGGTAACGTCACGGGTTGACTAGACGACGCCACCGCCGCCGCTGCCACCGGAATAATATCGCACCTGTGACAGGCCAATTATAGTAACGGGGAAAAAAAAGTTACGATCATAATAATATTTATAACGGGCGCGTGAGCAAAAAAACATTTTGTCGGGGTTTTCTACTGTTTACGACGGATAAGTGACAGTGATCACGGAATAACGGTGAAAAACGTGACCCGGTTACCTACGGCCACCTGTTACGCTGACGAGAATCGTACCGATCGTTGTAGGGCGTGTACGGAAAAATAAACACATTTTTTCTTAAGATTTCGCTACGGGTTCGAACCCCTAACCTGCCACCGAACACCCCTCTCGCGGAATTACAAAAACAACGGTATCGTTATCACGTTCCGGTGGTGCGCGTCCGCCGCGGGCGACGGTGTTTATAGCCGTGGAGGAATGATAAACGGCAGTCGGCCATGAACACGGTGCAGAGCTCACACGGAGGCGGAGGATCCGGCAAGGAGAAGGGCATCGAGGTGAGTAAAACGCGCGTCGTAGCCGGTGCTGCTGCTGACTTGCTGCTCAATGCGTGTACACGCGTGTAACGTACACGTTATAACACGCAGTTCACGTAAAACATGTAATAACAATAATAATAATAATGTTTATATACCAATGTATTATATCATAGCCGGCTAAGAGATATTGATATAGACGCAGCGAGCCGCGTGTGTAGTGTGTACCCGTCACGCGTGTTCGTCCATTAAACGCACCGGGCGGAAAATAAGATGGAATAAAAAATTTAAGTCGTGTGCGGCGCGGTATATTATGTGCACGTCCATTATACGTGCGGCACGCATTTATACGTCTACGCCGAGATAGGTTCTCTTTGTGTGTGGCGCGAAAAATGGCCCCCGCACGTGTAAACGGTAGCGCGGCCACTTATTCGCGTTTTACGACGTTTTCCCCGAAGAACTGAATAATAATAATAATAATAAAAAAAAAAAAACATTGACCCGCCCCTCACGCATTGGCTATATTATATGCCGACATTAAACTTGGCCAGCGGCGCGTCTCGCACAACATATTTTCCCAGTTTTTTATAATGGCATGTTCAGTACCACTACCATACAACGTAGGAAAAATTCGATTTGGCGCATGGGGAAAGTGAATTTTCGGATTTTTCGACTATAACCTTTGACCACGTAAACACATTTAACGTGAGGTAAAAAAAGAAAAACCGAACCAGTCGAATAATAATTGGGCAGGTCTGCACCTACCATGGAAATACGCTACTGAAGTCCGCGGTTCCTCGTGCAAGTTTCCATAATCCTAGTGTGACGGCGAGTGGTAGGGGAGAAGTCGAAAAGGATAAAGAGAGCGCTGGAATATAGGCGGTTTGAACATTTACATTTTAGTTTTTATCTGTAGGGCAGATCAAATAAATCACGAAATTACCCTCCACCCCCCCAAAAAAAATGTTCTATCTTCCCTCGATTTATTTCATAATTCCGTTTTAAGGTTAAGTTAACCATTTATCCACTTAATATTATGTTCATGAGTTAAATTGTATACCAAACTGTATTTTGTTTTTCAACGTTTTCCTAAAAATCCCTGTGTTGAGCTAAAGTATTTTCACCCCATATTTCTTGACCTGTGCATTTTCTGCTAGATGGTGCTCACAAACCAACTTTGCTGTGTACTTTTACGTGCGGGGGGGGGGGCGCTGTTACAAGAAATGAAACGGTAATTGGCCCACCGTAATAATTCGTGAGAATCCACGAGTTCGTTTTTGAGTTTACTCGTCAAACGGTATCGTCTGAAGCCACTCTAAAACAACGATTGCCCTAAGGCTTTCTCAAGTTTCCCGAAAACTTTCCGAATCGCTATTGCTACTACAACAACTACTACTACTACTACTAATACTCATATTACTACTACTACTGTCTGCTGTATATACAAGAGTTTTCTTCCAAGAGTTTCTAATCTCTGAGCTCTGTGACAGCTATAGGAAGAATTCTCCGCATTGCTCGGAAATGCTGTAAGGATCACCGGAGTAGCTTGTAAATTTTGATGACGGGGTCGTGCACAACTTATGTTATTGGTTGAGGTTTGATATTATATCGAAGTCGATGTTATGCGTGAACTGATAATATCTGAACTTCACGTTCGTTAACGCTAATTGGTCACAACGAGTAACACCTATCTCACCCTACCGTAAAAGTGATCGAAAAGCAATATCTCTAACGTAACGTCAGAAAATATTTTCAACGTTTTGATTTTCGACAGGTATTTTAATTGGGTGAATTTCCATTTGTCAAAAGTTTTGTTAAAGGCCAGAGAAACAAAAAAAAAAAAATAATGGTTTGACAAAAACACTGGTAGTTTTTTTATCGATGGCATTTTTATAATAGGTCAGAGTCCGTGCAGCGACGATGCAGCGCAAGGAGAGCAGTTTTAATACATTGTATGGCTGCGCATCTAAGACAGAGACGATCGATTTCGCAATTACGCGCATTCGAGACTTTCTCATGACTAATTTACACGCTAACTTTATGAAAACATCAAATCGGGGAGTAGAGGCTATATTTAACGGCCGTTAGTTGCGTTAGTTATCAAATATTCGTCACGATGTCTATCTAAAGTTTGTGAGTCGCACGCTCATCATACGCACCACATTTTACAGGGAAGTTGTTTTTAGTTGTCCTGTATTTGAAATCTTCGTGTGAAACTATGGTTAAGTATTATTGCTGTCGAATTTAAAATATTTAACTACTTAATCAATTATAGAATAAACTGAAATAAGTGAATTTATTTCGTTAAAACACTTATGATTGTTTTGTTATTTTTGTACATAATGTAACCAAGTAAAAGTCTTGCGCCAAGTGGAAGATGTTTTCAGCCGTAGTTGTTGATGGTCGTTAATTTCATTATAATTGTTTTTAAAACTGGCCATCAAAAACTGAAGAGTGGCTGTGTATTAATTTAATGATGATGATTAGGAACCCAGAATTGACATACTACCTTTTTTACCCAAACAACAGCTTCGTACTCAATGTTAAGGTTGAGCGTTCAGAAAAAACGCCAAGATAAATGTTCGCAAAAACTTTCGTATATAAATATATATATTTTTTTATGACTTATGAAAATTGAATTTAACAAATACGAAACTATCTTCGAAAACACAAGATCTAATTACGAAAAAGAACAACATTGTGATGAAACCGTTTAGGATTTTTAATATTTTGCGGAATGATAAACCAGCTTCGGGCTCACGTCTTAACGGATTTAAAAAAAACTGTTTCGGGAATAGCGAAAATGGACTGAAAACATCTGACGAATCCGTTCGTTTTTAACAACACTTGATTTCTTAAAGACGTACCTATAATATTAATAATCAACGCAATGCACATTTAGGCTGGAAATCTTGGCACTATTTTCAGACACGTTGTTACCACGGAAATTTAACATCATTATTTGACATGCGTTTTATGATCAGTACTTCGTATTGAAAATCCAAATAATTCAACTTTATTTGTTTTACGCAGCTGTGGTGATATTTTTAGGAAATTTAAAATTCTATGTACAATATAGGTACGTACCGATTTTAATATATTCTATCGTCATTCTATCGTACTTTATCGCGCGCTATGAATTGCATTTTATTTGCTCATGATAATAAAATAATAACATTACCTGGTTACTTACTTACAAGTTTTTACATTCCAACAAGTTATTATTTCATTTATATTACAATAACTCGGCGACGAACTTTCTACGCATATCCGTTGTCGTTTGAAATGTTACAACTAAATAAAAATAAAAATAATGAGTTCCCTACGTAATACGCTTTACTGAATTTAAATGATATCATTACAATGTATGTACCTCCTTCTAGGATTTAATTACATATATATTTTTTTTTCTTACGTTTCTCCACTCGTAGTATGATATTCGCTTTATTTCAATAGAACACGTACTTGCAGTTGAATACTGCAAAAGAAAGAACGAAAAAAAATGTCACACACTTGAGTTTTTCACATAGTGTTTTTTTTTTTTATATATTTATTTTCCGTTTGGTCTACGAGACTGTCAGCGATTTGAACGTTTGTTCATCACACCTGTGTGTATGTGCGCGCGCGTGTACCATTATGTGGGTTTTTTTTTCGCGTGCGATGCGTGTTTAAGTAGGTATAAGTATTTGTTCTTTGAACTAGCTCGAGGTGGGTCGATAAACTTCAGTGATGTGACCTGTAGTAGTACATAGTGAGTTCGTGCTGTGCTCTATGTGCGCTAAAAATACCCCCGAGGGTCCAATTAAACGAATTATATCAGAATGACTTCAAGTTTTTAATTAAAACTGGCAGAGCCGCCGACCAATTATCCGAATTTAGAGGGACCGCAGTTAAAACGTTTTGTGATTATTTCGTGTCCAATTTAACCGGCCATTCAACGGAGATTCCAATGTAATGCGGAATAAAACAATAACCGAATGAAGAGCGAAGCGTTAACACACATACATACACACGTACACACACACACACACACACACACACACACACACACACACACACGCACGCACATAATTATTATGTATTAATCCTCCGAGTTAGGTCTGCATCACGTACGCATTGTGTCTCTCCGCGCTAGCCGTTGCCGACGTTTATTATTATTTTTTTTTTCCAGAAATCCCTTTTCGTATTTACCGAAGTAAGCTTCGTCACGGTTGAACATTTCATTCGTGAGATTTTTTTTTATATACTTTTTTTAAACGCCTTTAATTAATGGCTCTAGCCGAACGAATATTTCTGTTCGCGGAGAAAAATGACGCTGAAGTGAAAGAAAAAAAAAAGAAAGTTACCAACGTGATCTAATTTTTTTTCTTTCCTTTCGTAGCTTTAATTACGTTTTGATGCTCAACACAAACGGATTCGCATCTGGTTGCGTGTTTCCAATGAGAACACATCACCCTTGGAGGGTTTCCTCGTTCGTTCTATTCGTATTTCACCGAAGCAGGGATCTGGTCCAAATTAAATTACCATTTCGCCTTTTGTAATTTGAAAGTTTCTCTTTCGACAGCGTTTTTTTATTATCTAATATACTACAGTATTGATTTTATTCCGAATGTTTGCGTACATAATAATATTCGCAACAAATATATAAATATTTATATGTATACAAGACGCGAGAGTATTTTAGTTTTAATTTAAATTCATGAAATGAATAAATAGCGAAACTTTAAGATGTACACGATCAATGAATAGGAATTCAATGAATCCAAAGAATTTAATCAGCGTGTTATTTTTCGATAAAACTATTCTTAGGGTAAAAGCCTTTTTAGGTTTCCACAGAAAGTCAAACAAATTTTAAATTATACAAACCTGATAGTTTAAACGCTAATAGTTTTTTTTTTTTGAATAATTTATATTGATCAAATATATGTATTGAATTAGTTAATAATATACACCTGTTTGATAATTTACGTGGTAAGACGTATGTTATAATTAATATATTCATATTTATTTCTTAAAATATTTATTATTCTATAGGCACATACGTTTTTCTAGGACTTCCAATAAATGTGTGTATAATAATCTTAATTGTAAATTAATAATTGTTAAATTTTCACTAGTGAAGATATAATAATACAAATAATACAATACAATAATTTATAAAATAATTCGATGATTATAAACTAAAAACAAAACATGTTTCTATGAATTAAATGTTCAAAAAATAATACAAATATTATTTCCATATAGTAATTTATTATTGTATTTAATTTTTTTAATGAAAATGAACTATATTATACTTTTGTTTGGTTTAGAAAAAAAAGATATAAAATGTTCTGAAAATGTGTTATATTCTCTAAGCCCAACAAAATTACGAACGATTCAAAAAGCTCGACGAATAATTATGTTAAGTCTGTATTGTACAAATAAAATTTCTTATTTGGCATAGATAAATCGTATATTTTTTTTAAGTGAAGCTGATTTCATACGAAACTCCCAAAAAAAGAAAATAATTACAATCTATTTGAGGGGTTTCTTTTTAAAAATGTCTTCGCTCTGCTGTGGCTATAAACGAACTTATTTATATAATTATCTTAATTTCCCTATTAAGTAGGCTCATATATTTTGGAACGTACATACATAAATCTCCGTGTGTGTATTACATTATTAATTCAACTTATAATATTTATCGTGAAATTAATTGCAATAAAACGTAAATAAATGATGCTTGAATATTATAATACTATCCTATTGATTTGTGTTGACTAGTTGACAAATCTAACTGAAACATTTTAAAGCATTTCATTTTTACGAGAAAAACTTTTTGGTGGATAGTCTGTGATCTAGGTATTCAATTAAAATTGTAAGTCACTGAGATTATTTTTTTTTTTGAATAATCAATAAAATAAATTTCGATTTTGTTGAAAACATCTTTTGTAGTCTTTTTTGTTGTAGTTTTCGTATGTTTTTCTTTTTTGAAAAAAAATAAATATGGCAAAACTGTTCAGAAATTCAAAATATGATCTTCCGATACATCAAATAGATGCAACTTGGTATCAGAACAAGAGAAAAGGTTGCAGCAGATGTTAGGAAAACTGGTAAAACCAATAAATTTCTCGCTTTGCTTAGAATATAATAAACTAAATGTGATGTGTTGCTAATGGTTTTTTTTATGACGAACTATTTAATGTTCGTGAATTATTCATTGAACATTTTACGAGAAGAATCAACTGCCGATAAACTGCAGTAATGATGATGATCGTGATAAAAAATATAAATATTTGTATGAATAGAATCGAAAGACTATTTCCTGTTAAATATGATTTATATACATAGAGTGAGAGGGAGTGAGAGAGAGCGGCAAGTCAGTTTTTTTTGTGCGTGGCAAAGAGATATTTTCACAAAATGATAAGCTCGTAAAAAGAATATGCTATTGAGTGCGCTTGGATTTTTTTTCTTACGTTCCCAAATCGTATTGTTCTATTAATTAAGAAGGAATTCTCGATCGACCGTTATTTTAATCGGATACTTTTATCGCCGCCAGTCGACATCCTTAATAATGTTTCTTTAGATTAACGTCCGCGATGGTGTTCAAGGTTTTATTTTTGGCATCAAAACATCCTATCAACAGTTTTTTATAGGTTTTGCTAATTTCCGGCGTTTGATACTCAGCGGCGTCGCACATTTGGCCGGAAGGATGGTCATCTGTGATCTGATCCTATAAATGTTATTATACACGCATACGATAATTACACATCAGATATCCCATTCAGACGGTTCACATTTTATATGCCTTTTTTCTATTTTTTTTTCAATCTTATATTTTTATCGTACACCCCCGATGTCAGTAATCATAAAATCATGAGTTTTTTTTTTTTATATTTTCACACGAGTTATGCGGTAACCGCAGCTTATGAACGGTAATGAAAAAATCGGTGTGCGCCGGCACTGCAGCGGTTACGGATTTTAACTTTAATCCACCAGCTTTTCTCATCGCGAACAATAATTAAACAGCACATAATATTGACTTTTTCGGAATCCTCGCCGGGTAGTACTATATTAGAATAGTTGCGAAATACTTGATTGTGCGTTATACGCGTTCAAAAACCGCAAAACATTCTGGAACTCGAACAAACGTCGCGGTTACGGCGGGCCAGAGTTTGTTTAATGCTGCGCGGCGGTCGCACTCGTACCAAAGTGTGCGCACAAAGTGAATATTTTTGTGTCTTTATAAATTGTTTAGTCGAAACCTCATTGATGCTCGGCATTCGTACACTGCGTTATGAATACAAACGTTTCAAATGCGTATCATCGTCATAATTATTACCAGGAGCTCCGACGTTCGCCCGAGGTTTATTTTAAGTTCATTTAATTTTATTTTTTCGTTAATTATTCGCCACGAAATATTCTATACGATTACAATTATTTTTGTAAACGCCGGGCTCGTGCGTGGGTTTAGAAATGCGTCTCGATTGCAATTTGACGCACAACGCAAAACCCTCGGTTTTCATTCAATACCCGTTTCTTATGCACTTCCACAAGTGTGGAAATTAAATAAAAATGTGTAAAAAAAATACATTGTTCCCGGTGGTTCCTTCTTCTTTTGTACTTATTGTGCGAAACCAATTAATTGAGTTTCCAACGAAATCGTATAATATTATGTGCTTTAGTCACGTCGTCAAAAAAGTCGAAATCATTCGGAGACCACAGGGCACGTGGGACACTCTCCTTTTCCGTTTCGCTCACCTCGGCGCGGAACAGTGGTACACTATTAATTAAATTTTGAAAGCTGTAATAAATCATTGCGCTTAAAAAACGATTGTTAGCAGGGCTCGGTTAACTTGGGGAAAAATAAAAAAACTAAAATAACGGTTAAAAAAGATTTTATTAAAAACGAGCTCATTACGTTTATTTCTTTTTTTTTATCAGTGTATATTGCGATTTTCTTGGAAAACGTTTGTAGTATTTTTTTTTAATGTTCACGAACTCTAAGTACAACGTGTGTCGAGTAATTTTAAATTAATTGATACGGGTACATTTTAATGGTAGTCGATTTTTTAGCGCCAGCAGAAGTTTGGTAAATAAAAAAAGTACATATTATTCATTTTAAAATCGATTTCTTGAATATAATCTGAAATTCTATTTCAATGTTAGTGTACGCTCCCGGACCAATTGCAATTTTGTGAAAAATAATTTTGAATTCAGCTTTTATCTGACAATACGTCTTATAGATAAACAAACAACTAATTTTTGTAAATATTTCAGCATTTATATTCTTTTGAATCTCATATTTATGAAAAGAGTGTAGTCTTTGTTTTGATATTTTATCCAATGAGAGCGTCCAAAATATATTTCAACCCTTATCGTTGATAGAATTATGTCATTTTAAAATTGGAACGATAATAACATAAGTCCGAGGTCAAAATGAACACCTGAAACCATTACGTTTCATTTCCTTCCGATAGTTATTTTTAAATATTTGTCTCAAGTTTTTCGAAACAATGCCAGTGCGTGAAAAAGTGTATTTCTTTGAAACCCGTTGAATTCGGAAATTTATTCGACCGCTGAAATATAGTTCATTGACATTTTCGTTCGAAAATATTCGAAATATGAATCGTTATATTATTGTCACTACGTTCACACTCGTATTCGCATAGACGACGAACGAATAGTTAATTTTCTACGTTTCGTGTATGTACAGTTTTTTCGTTAGTTCGCCCAATAACATTTTGGAGTGTATTTCATTTTTCTGGACCTTATCGCATGACCACCGAACAGGGAATACTGTACTAGATTTTCCGCTGCCACCACGGGTGGATTATTGAGAATATCAGCCTGCAACGGCGTGTTTTTATTTTTTTTTCGTTTCTGTTAATCATGCTTTATCGCGTAATTTATGATCTTACCGGATCGTAGGTGCACACTACTATATGTAATAATCTAGTTGCTTTTACTGTTTAATCGAAAGCTATACGTCTTTTGGAAAATAAGAAAAATAAAAAAAAAAATTCCAGCGTATAATAATAATAAATCGAATGTGCTTATATTTTGTCATAGGTCAGCAAGAACTTAACCGTTTACGTTACCTATCTTAATATTGTATTTTATTATTTATTGTAATATATTCGAGTTGCACCAGGAATAGAGTTCATTAATTTCAATACAGATTGGTTTTGATTTGTCGTTATAGAAACGTCCAACGGACGAACAAACTAGTTTCCATAAAAATTAGTACAACTATTTTATTTCTACGTAAGTGATTGTCATATGATATCGTTGTAGGCATTGATAATACTTTGTAAACAGTTAACCCGCATATGATTTGCAAAACCGATTACGAACTAGATCATGCTCCGGTTAACCGCGGTAGCTTGTTAATGCCCTAAAGGTTGATTTTAAATGTATTTTAATAATATTCAACTTGAGCGAAAAAAAATCTCATTAGAACTCTTAAGCACGTAGAACTTGTACTTTATGGAATAAATCTTTTTATAATAATTATGATTTGTTTCCAAACGCTTCGGGCCTGAAACCAATTGTCCAACAATAACGAAACTTCTATTTACCAAATGAGATTTTAACAATATTTATTTTACATTAAATGTACGCGAAGTTTTCATTTTATCTCTTACAACAATGCTATATATACTCTGAAGTCCTGTAGCATTTTCTCGTTCGATAATGAACATTTATTTTATTTATATATGTAGTTACTACATATATAAATAAAATAAACAACATACATACAAACAAACTACATTGTAGTATCTCAGGCTCCCATGTACTAATGTTTCTTAAGTCATGATTATCCTAATCGTTTTATTGGAATACGGGTTTGTTATTTTTTTTTTTTATGTAAATTAGTGACAAAATGTGTAAAAGTTTTGTTTTAAATTCAATGTGCAATTATTGTCGATATCTTTGTTTTGATACACCCGTGTTTATCAAGGAGTTTATAACTTGTTGATATACATTTTTTGACGTCGATCTTTTTAAAGTCGATATTTAGTACGTGTACCATTCGATCAAACCGTGCCAAATGTTGTTATTGTTTCAAAACCACGATGCGAACTTTGTGGTGCTTTCAATATATTAAAAAACTTATTTGGTTGGTTTTCCCTCGAAAGAGGACGGAGCACTTCACCTCGATTGCAGTTATAAGCTGTAAAACAAACTCGGCTCGGGCCAAAAATAACATATGAAAAAATTCCCTAACAACTGACGTTTTCCGACAAAATAATATATCAAATACGTTAAATCAAAATTCAACGGATGGTCTGCCTCTCGTGACGTAACACGATATTGTTTCTCTTTTGCCGAACCAAACAGAAAAATAATAATAATAAAACAACGCGCGTATAACTATGTATATCATTACTTCTGAAACTCGAATAAGATACCAATATTATAATATGAGTATCCGCGGGTTCAACGAAATGGGACCAAATAGTAGAACATCATTACAGTACTATTACAGTTCATGCATTTTTTTTTTTTTTTTTATTTAAGATAAAGGCTTCAACATCGTAGGTTATTAGCCTAGGGTTACAATAAAGTGTACAAATATAATATATTATCTACAGATATTTCCAATTTACAATTTAAGATTTATATGGTGGAAGAATTTGTAGATCGCTTCGGAGTTTTCTTCACTGAGGGCGAGTCGGAGGGATGGTGGGTTCTTGAGTATTTTCCGTGCGTGGGCGTATCTTGGGCATCTTATAACAATATGTTCGATCGATAAAATCAAGTTGCAAGTAGTGCATACTGGAGCAGGTTCCTTGGTGATGAGGAATGAGTGGGTGAGGTGGGAGTGGCCTATTCTAGCTCGGGTAATAGTAACCTCGTCTCTTCTTTTAAGGGTACCGGGAAAATTCCATTTTTTGATGTGAGGTTTGACGGTCCTTAATTTATTTGATAGGGGAACGTTGTACCAATAATTCTGCCATGTCTCTAATATTTTGAGGTTAATGGTGTTGAGTGACTCTGAGGATGAGGTTAGGTTTAGTTTTGGAGTATTCTGGTGAAGTGAAGCTTCGTTTGCGAGTTGGTCTGCTTTTTCGTTGCCTGGAATGCCGACGTGGGACGGGACCCACAAGAAAGATAATGTTTTATTAGATGTTGATATCAGTTCTTGGATGTGTTGAACTAGTTCATTTGTAGAGTACGGATTTGAGATTGATTTTAGAGCACTTAAAGAGTCACTGATGATAACGAAAGAGTCCGGAGTGGAGGAGGAGGCGATTTTCAGAGCTTCGAGTATAGCATAGGTTTCCGCTGTGTAGATGGAGGTGCTGGGAGGGAGAGCAAATTTGTATTGTTCATGATCTAGAACTGCCGCAAGTCCCACACCGTTGGGACTTTTGGAAGCGTCAGTATATATAGGTGTACTACTGGAGTATTGTTGAGACAATATTTCAGAGTAGAGATTACGGATGATAGTGCTGTCGGTGGAGTGTTTACAGTGAATGGTAAGTTGTGTGTTGATGTGAGGGAACCACATCCAAGGAGGTGATGAGAGAGGTGTTTTGATCAATGATTGTGTTTGGAGGCCAATATTTGTATTGATCGTTGTGAATTGTTCAAAAATTGTACTCCTGTTGTTGTTAGGACTGGTAGCAAGAGGATTGTGAAAATTCTTACTAGATATGTGATTAGGCAAGTTCTTAATTCTTGATATGTATTTAAGTATAAGGCTATGGCGTCTTAGTTCAAGAGGGAGTTCACCAGCGTTGCATAAGATGCTATCTACCGGGCTGGTTCTAAAAGCTCCAGTAGCCAAACGTATACTTTGGTTGTGTATGGGATTAATGGTGTTGAGTACGTTATTTTTTGCGGAATTGTAAATTATAGAGCCATAGTCGATTATCGAGAGAATGAGAGATTTGTAGATTCTGAGGAGGCATTTTGTTTCCGATCCCCATGTCTTGTTGCCGAGTATTTTAATGATTTTCATTCTTGATAGACATTCTCCTTTGAGTTTCTTCGAGTGGGGGCGCCAGCTGAGTTTGTCGTCGAACGTGAGACCCAGAATACGAATATTGTTGGAGAAGGTCAAAGGAGAGTTCATGAAAGTGATTTGAGGTAGGTGGTCTTTTTCCTTTTTGTTGAATATAATGCATTGCGTTTTTGAGGGGGAGAACGTGAACCCAGACTCCGACGACCACTTGGAAAGAGCATTAAGAGATAGTTGAAGAAAATGGGTGGTAGTTTCAATTTGCGATCCGTTGCAGTAGATGTGGCAATCGTCCGCGAAAAGAATGTATTTAACCGGCTTAGGGATTTTTTCGCAGATGTCATTAATGGCGACGAGAAAGAGAGTAACGCTGAGAGCAGATCCTTGAGGAAGTCCGTTGACAATATCGTGGGATGATGAGAGGTGGTTATTGACTTAGACGCAAAACTTACGGTTGGCAAGAAAATTTTTTATAAATCTCATGCATTTTTGTTTTTCGATACGTGATTTGGTTTCGTTATCTCCTAACGGCTAAACTGATCGCCAATATTATGACCACGCGTCACTAATATGAGTATTGTTTTTATCGACACGTTTCGTAGCATTTTCGCTTTTAACGCTTCGGCAATTGGATGTGCAGGAGGAAAAGTGCAGCGACGTAAACGACGACGAATAATATCACATTTGTGTTTCATGCGTTATCCTGGATTCCGAACTAAACGGCATAATGTGTATTACGTATTAGTTACGAATTCCGTAACAATATGTTGTCTTTTTCTCAAACTTTCGTGCAATGCGCATAGTAATGGGTATCCGTGCACACGTTGTTTTTAAAATGTTCGCAATAACGCAGAACACGTGTTGGATCTTATTGTTCGTTGCACGTTATGCACACGATCAGCGTGCGGTACGTATAATATCGGTTGTGCCGAGGTATCGCATTATTATATGAATTACGGCCTGCTCCTTACGTCTGTTTTCGTCTCCCTCCCCTCGTTCCCCTCGGTGCACGGCGCTTTTGTGTTTGTTCTCGGTACCGTCGTCGCGCCGTCGTGTATAGTCGATAACTTGGAACACACGCTCGTCTCTAGTCCCCCCCGTACACGATATAATATTATAATATTATAATATTCTCTCCGCTGTCGGACGAATGCGCGATGCGTACGTTACACCGGCAACGTCATATTCCTAGAATTACAGATTTCGCGTACGTACGTGGGTACCGCAGTGTGCAGTCTGTATCGAGTCCGCTGCACCGGCTTCAACGCGATTCATTTTCATTCTCGAATCGTATTCATTAAATATTCTCCTCGAGAGGCGCACGCTTCGGCGAACGGACCCTTTGAAGTCTCACGGTACTTATACTCTACAAGGTAGAATAAATCGTTTCGACCGATTATTAGAGAGTTCGAATCGAGAATGTGTGCGTTGAAAGAAAAAATAAAAAATAAAATCATAATAAAATTGGTGTATAGTGCGTATATATATAATATATATATATACCATATTACAATCGTCTGAAATCGATTTTTTTTTTTTTATTTTTCAACGATATTTTTAATTCATGTTTTATTCTCATCGTTGTCGGGCATTTGAAAACTGTTGGCCTTTATATATACATACATTTGCGTACATTTTTAGGAGTGTCATAAAGTTATCGGCATCACTGTAAAATACGATCCTCTGTACCAGATTTTTCATTTGTTTCGAACACATGACCCAAACACAATTAATGTCATAAGCGATTTAACTTCCTCGTAGAGAATTTTATATAAGGTAAGGTATATTTCATTGGCTCCCGTTTTGGTTTGTTCATCACGATGGTCAATCGTGATTTATTTTTTTAACGAGTGCATCGTGTAAACATTTTTATAATAGTTCTTATAATAATGCTACGGGTGAAATTTGTTTTTTTTATTAAACAAGTATTATCTCTTTTGCTTTTTATTAAATTTAAGGGTTTTAAATTATAATAAAGATAAGTACATTTAATGGTGGTCTAGGTAATTTATAAATTCTGAAAAATGAACAAATAATTGATTGTGTAAAATGTGTATATCAATGTGGCTATTCATATCTGTAAAAAATGGTTAACAGAAAACTAAATGATTTGTAGTAAATATCTAAGAGTGTCAAACCATAAAATATTTTTAAATTAACTATTGATTTTGCAAGTCTGAAACTAATATTTCAATGTAGTAAAAACTGTAAAAGTGGTGATGGTACAAAAACTAAGATTTAAAAGTAAAAAAAAAAATTTCAAAGTTTCCGCCATCATGTCGTTCACAATGTTAATTTTATTAAGAACGTTTTGTATTGTCCTCGGGCGATACATTGAAATTTATGGTGAACATAAAAACACTAAATCACGTGGTGAACCCTAAGGGCGAAACACAATATAGAGCAATAAAAAAATGATCTACTTGAAAGTATGTTAATAAACCTAATTACGTCGATGTCTATACTGTAATTTATTTAAAAATTCGTTAGTACATAATATACGATTTACGGATAAATAAGTTTGATAAAAACTAAAAAAAGAAAAAATTGTTGCCACAGGCATTTCATTCTACCGATCCGTTCGTGTACAGGCATTAAGCCACATGAATTAGGTGTTGTAGTTATATTGGCGATACAGTGGTGATGTCGATTTTAAGCAATTCAATTTGTAGAGGCGTTAATTCTTTTATTTATTTAAAGTTACTAAGTAATCAAAACTTTTGCCAACATATTATGTTATGTATAGTGTATATTATTAGGTATACGTAGTCAGATTCCCGAGAAAATTGAATTGAATTATTGTCTACTGCAAAGATAATTATTAATCTTGTTGAAACATTCAAATAGTTTTTAAATTCATTGAACTCAGTGTTTGTTCGACACGAAATTAAAGTATGAACATTTTGTACGAACAAAACTGTCCAAATGTCCAATCATAGCTGTGCTGCAAGCAGGTACAATCGCGCTCACGACCGAGAAAGTTATTTCTTCGGATTAATGAAACGGTTCAGTATATTATAAGTAGCAAACGAGAACACAATAATCGCCATACCAGATGTGTCTCTTCTGTCGATAAAGTGACTTATATTTTTAATTTATGAAAAATAAATTCGATCGCCCAAATCATCATATTGCACATTTGCCATATTTAAAACGGAATGCGATATGTAGCTATTTCTTTATCGTCGTTGTTCGCGATGTCTATGTTCTTATATTTAACTTATTTTTTTCGTTTTCCACTTTTGAAGATTGTATTCTTATATTTTTTCCAAGATTATAAAATCTGCAAATTGATGATTTAATTTATCGTTTTGCCAGTGCACTTTACTGAATATTTGTTTTCGATGGTATTCGGAATTGTCGTTATTTTCCGCAACACTTCGACTGTCTACATTCGTCGTGGCGAAAAATAATATTGTACTCGGGATATACACATGAAATACGGACCACGTACGATAACTGATGGAAAATGTACTCATAGAAATGTTAGTATAGATGCAATCGTGGTAACGCTTTTATCGTGTAAGGATGAGGCAGATATTAAAATACACGTCGAGGAAGAAAACGTACTGAAATAATAACGATTTTTTCCCCCTATTTCGCGGCATAGATATTCGGTATTCGGTATTCGATTCGTTTGTGACCGTTGTAATACCATTCGTTGTACATGGATGTAATGACGTATTTTTCCATAATATTTGACAGGGAAAAATGAACGAAAAAAACAACGTTATTATAACATGGCATCGATATGTCCGTTCAGATTTTACCGTTTTAATGGATCCGAGTTCCTGTTTCTTGATAAAGAAAATTTCTGTAAATATTTGAAATAAAATTTTACTGTTATGTCATTGGCAAAAAAAAACAAATAATAAATACAATTTGATGAACACCGAAAGTCAAGTATAACAAACAACGGCCGAACGCATACTAGTGGACGTATAAGACAATAGACGCTATGAATTAACCATAGTATTTTGTCGGACTTTATGTTCTTGCAGGTAAAGTAATACAACGAAACGAAATTCATCCATTTTTATGAACTGTTTTAAAGTGTAATAGAAAAGTTTAAATTAGACCATGCATAGTAATTTTGAAATGTATTACATAATTCACGTGTCCCTTAAGCGTATTTTAAGCGTACCGATACGACGTTAATATTTAAACAAGCGAATTATATGCTGTACCTCATATCTATTTAATTTGTCATTTACATAAAAAAGGTTGGTTCGGCCGTTTTTACGTACAAGATTGGTTTTTATCATTTTTGGTGAAAGTCGGGTTCAAAAATTCGGAAAAATTCAAAAGTACTCGAAAATAAAATGTACTAATAAAATAGTACTCGAAAATAAAATGTTATTATTGTTCTTAGGTTCGAACACATTTTGAGTTAGAATTATATTTTTCAACGGAAAAAACAAAGTGTATTAATATGCTAGTATATAAAAGCAAAAAATAGTTTATTATTATTCAACTGGTAGGAGGAAAACAACAATAATAACAACTAACCATCGAAAATTTAGTTATTTTAACCAAATGTATTACTACACTTTTAGTTCCGAACTTAAGTATCTATATAGGAGATTTTATTTTGATGAATCGTAATTTACCGTTGATCAGACACTTACCATATGTTTAACTTTTCCGTAATTATTAACACTTTTAATTTGTTTATTTTTTCGTTATATTTTATAATATTCAATTATTTTCGAATTTGTATGGTAGCGTGACTTTATTAAATGCAGAGGTTGTGATTTTCCATTATACGGGCATTTAATATCTACTTACGATTGGGAAAATCCCTTTTCGCACTAAATGGCTTGATAATATTTTGAACGAGTTTATGATTTTCAATAACGGCGTGAAACTTTTTGACAGCACTGTAGGTGAACTTCATCGTTTTCAGTAAACTTGGAAGGCTGAACTTATTGGATTTAACTAGATGCAGTTACAAAGTACTTAGTGTTTACGTTGTATCTCTATTATGATCTTTAAACTATACAACTTGAAAATAAATTGATTAAACGTGTATGCCTTTAAACAGTTAGGAATAGGTTGGAAAGTTATCAGTTACGAAATTTGGAAGTATATACCAGACTTGGATGATTTCACATAATTAAATAATAAATAAAAAAATTAACCCTGCGATATAAATAATATTTTCTTTTTCAGTAGAATAATCAGTAGAATAATCTTCAATAAATGTATTGTTAATCAAGTCATTCGGACATCACGAGATTATCATTTTAAAGTCTTAAGATATAAATAAAATTTGTTTAACTGGTAGAAATAATGTTTTAAGATGGTTAGGTGGATTTTGTTATTCGGAATTAAGTGCATCTATGTTTATATTTTCCATTAACTGTTTGGCTTATGTGGAGTAATGTCTGTATAAAGTTTAAGCTAATTGCGTTTTTATCGTAGTAATTTCTTCCTAAAGTCAATCTAAAGTTTAGTTTGGAGAATTAGAAAACATTAATCCAAAATAGATAAGAACCTTTCTGCACTTTACTTCAGCCATTGCAGTATCAATGGCTAATTATCAACATCCGTCGATCCGTCAAAAGCGTATAGTCTCGAAGTTTGTAAAAATCTTTATTACATTCTATGTAGTTCGTACCGCGATTGTAAAAAAAAATTCAGTAACAATTTGTGATTACACTTTCCGGTCCATATAGTGTTTACAATATTATGTAGTCTGTTGATGTAGAAAAAGTGCTCGGCGCGCCGATGATGAGTAAATCGATTTTTTTCCGGTCGGTGAAACGTAGGGTCGGACTAGTTGGACGCCTGCTTATATATATATATTTACTCAGGATACTCATATTTCGGGGTGCAAACATGACATGGCACGACCGTGTCGACTTTTCTCTACAACCCTGTCGGTACGCAATCATCATTCTTTTCGAGTACCTACATTTTCCGTAAAAATTTCATACAGAAATGGACCGAGTGGATTGACGTAGGTCGGACGTCCGTCGTCGTTTTATGTCTAGAAACGAATAACGAACCGGGCAAACGGTTATATTAGTAAACATTCAAATTTCAACGACGGCGGCCGAAATTTATTTATTATACCTCGTAGTCTAAAGTTTTATTCACACAAATAACGGACATAATTTTTTCGAATAACCGGGTGTTTGGTAACGGTATAGCTGTGTCATATATTATAGGTAACGCCTGTCAATCATTTGACGGTTTGTAGGTACTACATACGGGGTATCAGGCGAGTTAATTTATAAAAAAAAAAATAAAAAAATACTTCAATGAATAATCATTTGGGTTATTGTTAAGGTTACAAAGCCGTTTGGGTTACAATCCATTAATTTATATCAAAGCATATAAAACATGAACCCAGTGATTATGCGGCCCAAAATTCTCCACCGTATTAACCAACATTCATATCCCATCGCCCCCGGAGTGTCTGAATACATTATAAATCCTTGTGTCAATTCCATCGTTTAGGTGCCTAATATTTATTTCTCTTCGTACGCACGGCGGTAAAGATGTTTCACAATTTTTTTCCGTTCTTCGAAAACGACCGTTCGCCATAATAACGCGTACCGTGCGCGCACTGGTGACGCTTTTGCCGAAAAATTATCAACGTCAACGTGTTATAAACACCACTCACGCCGCCGCCCCATAGTATAAGGACCACACGCGTTGTTTTGCCAGCGAAACGACTTTTGTGTAATCTTGTGCCTTTTTTCCGCCGGCGAACCTAACCTAACCGTATACCGTGTTGTACGGCGATCGGAAGTTTGTTCCGAGAATTTCTGGATTCCGCGTGCGTAATGAAATTC
Organism: Periphyllus acericola; assembly: GCA_949715065.1. Taxonomy (NCBI): domain Eukaryota; kingdom Metazoa; phylum Arthropoda; class Insecta; order Hemiptera; family Aphididae; genus Periphyllus; species Periphyllus acericola. The sequence continues at coordinate 12,100,099 of OX454270.1, read as the reverse complement.
TACGGGCGTATTCGAACGGCAGCGATCCTGCAGATGTAGATAGATAGGTCCGCGCCGCTTGTAGCCGGAGCATATCAAAGGAATTCCGAACGTTATTTGACAGTTAACGGCTCACAGTTCAGAGCACGCGGCATTAATAATCAGCCGCGCTACTCGCGGCCGCGTCCCCGGGGGGTTTCACGGGGTGAACAATTTTTAAGGAGCACCAGACGTCGACTCATTTATTTCACTTATCTGGAGGATCTGATTACGGTGGTGGCGTTACCTCGGATACAATATTCAGTGGGAACCGTTCGTTTTTGCGCTCCAGATTTTTTAAGTTTAACGCTGTAGACACCGTCGTAAAAAAAAAAAAATAAAAGAGGAAAGAGAAAATAAAGAATATCGCATTTGTATACCATTGAACCAATTTGTATTCCATTCGTGTTTAAATTATAATCATTTTTCTAAGATTGCATCTCATGGTAATAATATTCCCAGGCTAATAGTTTCAGTCGAAATACGAATTTAGTTTTTGTGTGTTTTAATAAACTTTTAGAGCTCGTCTGGCTCGACGGCATTTGGTTGTCAATGGTGGTCAGACCTTTGAAGGCTATATAAGCCTAAATAATAATTCACAATAAGCTTCTATATCAAGATCATAAGATGAGAATTCTGAGAATTCGAGTACATGCAATTTGTTTTTGATTACGTACAAATTACGACGAAATTAAATTTTGTTCTGGCTAAAAAGGCAAATGCGGTCTCTGGGTAAACATATTATTTTACAAACGATCATAAATTTATGTGTTCTTATTTTATCTGCTAATTTTGATATAATATCGGTACATCAATAATATATGTATGTTTTGAGTCACTACGATTTTAATTTATATAATAACACCCAAATAAAGAAAACCTTGTATTTATGATACAAAGCAATTGAATATTGCGTGATGAAAATACTAGACAGTGAAGGGTTTGATTGAAAGTCTTTTGCATTTTTTTGCTTTGTTTTTTGAAGATCCAAAATAAATGCTTCTGAAAAATAATATGAAGAATTATCTAACAATCCTACAAATATGACTGATTTAATGAAAGTTGTATAATAAATGAACGTAACGGTAATAAAATTGATTTATCTTTGAAAAAAATTTAGTTTTGATTTCGGGTTCTGGCATTAAAACAAAAAACGCATTATAGAAAGTTACAAAAGCCAAACTAAAAATCTACATTTTACATTAAAAACAAAAATATTTGAATTAATGGATATCAGTATTTTACTTATTACATACTTATATACTTGTAATTTTCCATTACCATTAAATAATCATATATTATGATAACTACACTAAATACACCAATTATTCAATATAACTTAAACATTTATTGAATTTCCTTTAAACGTATAACCAATAACCATGTTTAAACAATTCTATTTTCCTGGACATTTCAATTAGTTATTCATTGCTTACTAAATACTATTGGGTATCGCGTAGGATAGTTTTATTCTTCCTCATTACCATGTAAAAAGTGTTATTTTAGCAAATGAACATATTTTCATGTTCTGATTTGACATTTTTTCGTAAAGTGAAGACGTATTACAAAAACTTTGTGTTGAAATGATTTAACTTTTTAAAGCGGTTTAATACATCATGTACTGTACGAACGATTCAGTTTGAATTAATTAAAACTGGTTAGCTATCGTTAACAAAACCGTTTGAAATTTGAAACGAAACGGTAGTCGTGTTCAATACTAATGAAGCTATACCGTTGTTTGAACGGCTTTGTTCGATTATAATTTAATAACGATATCAAACACTTAAATTTTCTAGAATCGATTTGAAAGTCTGTATTTTTTTGAAATTGAATCAGGTGGTATATTTTTAACATTTATCAATTATAGAACAGGGGAGAGAATATTTTACAACGGCAGTACTTGTTTCAAATCCTATTAAGAATATGGTTTTGCGAGTAATTTAAATAATTTACACTTTGCAGCCGTCGTTTGATTGAATAAATCCATATTTGACATCAGAGAAATCTCATGTAGTGTAATTCGTACCATACTATATTTTACCTCTACCCATTTGAGTCTAGTCGAGCGTAAAGTGAATTGAGTACACAGCGCGTAATCTTAATAATTCTCTCGTCTGTTGTATACCGATATCATCATGATATTGTGCATAACAATGTAGAGGTACACACTTTTCATTTGCAAACTACATTTTTTAAACAAATTGACTGAGGTGTAAGTTTTGTACGTAAAGTTATACTATGCCAATGCGTTACGTTATAACTTCTTGCCGTACATTTACAGTCGAACAAGTTATCCGATATGAATGAAAAGCGATTCTTTGCAATATCGTAGTTGACAATATGTGTGCGAGTGCGGCCGCACAAAAGCCGATGCGTGCGAGTGCGTGTGAGCCCGCGTGGAGCGCCGACACATGACTGGGTCGTCCGTTGGTATTGCTGTTGGTGAGATAATGTGACGATGGGATGGATAGAAAGCAGATAGCAGGAAGATCTATTGAATTACAAATTTATGGTTAAAAGAGTGGATGTTTATGTATTATTATACTGTAATCGGTCTTTGAATATTATTTTGTTATTATTATTCCAACATTGTAAGTGTGTAGCAGTGTCGAAGGAACACCCACATAGTATTCATTTTGTATAACATTAATCTGTGTGGTGTGTTTAATACAGTCCACGTCTTATATTTATTTGAATTATTTTGCGAATTACACTTTCTTACACTAGTAATAATAAACACGGTCCGGTGCTGCTGGCCAGTGCGGAGTGATACGGTCTTTGACCGTTTTGCCTAAACACGGGATCGCCGTCCGGCCGTTCTCGCGGTTCGGTGTCCAGCACATATCGTGTACGTCGCCCGGGTTGACGCGTTGATGACATGAGGCTGTGTGATAGACGTGAACATTATGAGCGAACAAATACCCGTCGGCACGGGGTTCGAACCCGCGACCCTACGGGGCGCGAGGGATGAATCGACGCGTCGAGATACGCAAGCCTCGATGTTCAGGGCTCGAATTTCGATGAAAAATCTAGGGGTGCTTAAGCATCCACAAAAAATACCAGTTTGCACAGGCTTAGTTATAGATACAAAAGAAAACAGTTAAAATCGTAAAATCAAACAATCCGTCGGTGGCTATCACACATTTGTACGTATACGCATGTAAACCTTCTCCATCGCTACGATTATTTTACGTTGACTATTATGCACGAGTGAAGCTATAGGTAATTCAGCTAGATTATAATAATAGAAAAATGTACTCTATCAGCGCTAATCGTGATAAGTATTTTATTTTTAAATACACAGCTTTTGATACGCAGAGAAAAATGTCACGTGGAATATTATACCTTTGCATCGACAATTTATACATTTTTTAACGGACCGAAAACAAATACTCTTAACAATATTTCTAAAACTATACTTACGTAAAAAAAATTTTCTATCACATAACTTATGTTTATAATAAAAAGTTTACGGCATAAAAACAGAAATAACTTTATTGTTATCAATTTCACTAGTTAAATAATTTTCAACACGCGAAATTGACCAATCGGAAAACCGTTTCGTTCATAGACAGACAACAGTGTATCATAATAAATTACGCAAATGATTTAGTGAGAATACCGAAACAACGGATGGGATTTTGGGGGGCCCGTGCGATCGAGGAGACGCGTGTCGGGCGGGCGCGGTGGCGGATAAAACGTTCGACCGAGTTCGCCCGCGTATCGGTAATCGAAACCGTTCCGCGCAACGAACCGCGCAGCCACACGAGACAAAATGTAAACGATCGGGGGGATTCTTTTGAAACCGGACCAACACGTGCCGTATCGTTTCTAAAAGCTCGTCCTGTTCGGGGAGGACGGGCGGTGGAGCAACGAAACAAAAGCTCGGCGCATCCGAACGTAACTTATGACACAGGGTGTGTTTCGACAAGCGGTTTGACGAATGCGATAGCTATATTTATCGGTCGGTTCAATAATCTCCTAATTTTCTTCTGTGAATAATACAACATAAAATAATGAAAAGAGAACATTTTTTTTTACATTTGGACCTCGACATTTAAAATCTAATTGTATTAATTTTCAAAAATCATATCGTAAGCAATAACGTTTTTCAGAAAAATTAAACCATTTATTTATTTGGTACGACTTTTCAAACTTTTAGAAAATTAAAATTGAATTGTACCAATTAGGTCGAGATTAAAGTGAGATCAGTGTTTAAATTACTCGTAATTGGCCATTACATAACTATCAATGAATAAATAAGAAATTATTAAATTTTCATAAATTTTAAAAAAGTTGAAGGAAATCAACGAACTGTGTTCAGACTGTAGGTGTCAAACAACACTTACAAAAATTCTAGTTTACTTAATTAATTTTTTTTATAAATTTTTAACGAAGAAATAATATTATTATTATTATTGTTTGTTTAACGCCAATCGGCAATTCAAGAGATTTACAATACAAGTTATATACATAAAAGATTATAGTAATAATAGTGATAGAGTAATCATATAGAAAAAACGAGGTGAAACATAGTAGTTTACAATGTAAGCAACTAAATATTTAGTACAAATAAAAACATAACATTATAATACAACTAAAAACTAACTAACTTAAGTAATACAGTTAAAGTATCATGGTTTATAAGTTATTGAGCAGACAAAGCATTCTGTGTAAAGGATGGTTATGAGAGTAGTTGAAACGGTGAGAATGGATAAGGTAAAGAGAGTGATTTCTAGTGTAATGTACAGGGACGCGGAAAGAGTAGAGGAAAGAAGGTCAGGGGCATCAACATATATGTTACTATTTTAATTTCAAGTTAATAAAATACAATTTGAACTAATATAAATATTGCGTGATGTTTTAATATTTATTAAAAATATAAATAAAAAAATATTTTAGCTAAAAACATTTATTACACTTGTAAAATCATGCCCAAACATCCTGTATATTATACCTACTCTTATATAATAATATAAAATTTATATTTTATACATAATATTTGTATATCGACGATTTCGCCAAACCGTTTATCCCTCGTAAACCCGAGGACGACGAGCGACGGTAGCCCGGATAATGGTTTTCGGTTGAGTAGAGTATTTTTTTCAACCCTATCACACACCCCTCGCGCTAGCTCTATTTTCGACGTTAATTTATGTAAATTGAAAACTATATCATCGCATACCCCAGAGAAATGAACTGTCCGGTTACGTGAATCGGGTTGCGGAGCGAAATTGATGAATAAGAAATTCAAAGGACCAATTTATCGGCCGATTCCCATTAAAGGTCTAGTCCTTGGACACCCAATCAGTGCTCGGTGCTCATTATTGTCTACGTGGTTTTCTCGTGAACCGTGCGTTACACCGTTTACTGTTTGTAAATTATATTTATCTTCTTTCTCAATGTGTATTCACATTATAAATTGCACTTTGTCCACGATAAAATTGGTACAGAATATTAATTACGGATTATACAACATTGTAATACCAGTCAATAATGAACGGACAAAAGTAAAATGTATTCCCATTGATACACGATTGCCAGGTCAATATTGACTTTTTCATTGTTCGATTACACTTTTTGTTTGTTTTTGTTTAAAAAAAATTTAAATTGTAATAATTTGTTAATTAACCCTACATAATTGTTTGGTAAAATTATAATATCTGAAATCCTTTTAAATCATGACCGACAGTGGATGACTGTAATGAGATCATAATTGATTTAATGTAAAGCAGTAGTTCTAATCACGTTGGAATATAATTGTTTAGGTAATACGATAACGAGTTGGCTTTTTCATGGACATGAACTACACTCGCGTAATGTAAATACGGCAGCGTTTAATATTCCATTTACGTGCTCTTATGTACAATCGAATGAAATCAGATTATTATTAACTAATTTACTATATCGGTTTCCGTTTTTAATAAATCAAATCGTAAACATTATTTCGACACTCGCATTATTTGGCACACGAGTCGTCGTATGCACGGAATATTTACAGTGAGTGAAATTGTACATTAAAACTAATTTAAACTCGTAATATCGCGTAGAATGCAAATATACAGAGTGATTTTTTAGACATGCTCACCCCCTTTTTTGGCAGAAATTTTTTGAATTTGATTTTTTTTCCAATGTTCAAGTTACCATAAAAACTAAGTTTCATAAGGTTTTTTTTTCATAGTTCATTAATGGCGAAACAAACTTTTGTTATTAAAATGGGAACACCATATATTTTACGTTAAATATTATTCAATTAATTTTTCTGGAATTTTTGATGTACCGCAGTAAAAATATGCCCAATACTTTCGGAGTTATTAAAATTTAAGATTGCTTATAAAAAGTGTAAAACTCGCGTTAGGTTTTCTTGAATTAGTAGCAATTAGCGATAACATTTAGTTATACAAATTATATCAAAATATTAGGTATTATAATGCCATTTTTATTAACACTTGAATAAGAATAATTTAAAAACCACTCGTTCGAATTTTGATTTCGGTACATCAAAAATTGTACAGAAAATTTACCTTTAAATACGGCAGTCGAAATGGGTGTTCCCGTTTTAAAAAAAAAACGTCATATCTCCTCAGCACATACTTGAGATGGAATGAAAATAAAAGTTTGTTAAATACATAGTTTTTATGATAACTTGAATATTGAAAAAAATGTTTCAAATTGAAGCATTTTTACTGCAAAAAAAAGCGAGTACGTCTAAAAAATCACCCTGTATACACAACGTCGTTCCACATACACGTGCGTTTCGAGGAGTTTTATTATAGATGAAAAGTATATTAGGGTAAATAATATACGGTAAGAACGAATAGTGTCTGAAAATGAATCCAACGAGTTGTGCGAGAAATTTGAACAGGTAGTTTTGAAATACGCGTGAAATGAGGGGGAAGGAAGCGTTTGAAGACGCGTCGCACAAAAGCGGGTACTTTTTTTCAGTACAATAGTCGTTATTTCGCTGGACGAACAAAAGCAATTAATATGACATTGTGAAAATGAAATTCACGGTCTATAAGTTTTAAACGTATCCAAATAATCGTGAAATGCTAATGACGTGCGTGAGTATCATATGGTTATATTATCTGCATAATATGATATATACAATTGAAATACCACACACTCATTAGCCGATCAGAGTACAGCCAAAACTACCTTGCTGATTCACTTGAAATGTTGAGGGGATGTACTCATTGCTGTATAGGTGCATTTAAAAAGGAATTTTCAAGGGTCGTAACATCTTTGGACTCTGGAATGGATGGATCAATATTTCTCTATTTTTAGTCACCTTAGAAATATTTAATTTTGTTCAATATGTTGATTTTACCAGTTGCGGAAATCTAAATTAAATGTAGTATAAATAAATATAAATAAATATATTCAGAATATTTGGACTTTTTTCAACTTACAATTTTTAAATTAACCGACATACACTGTAGTTTATATGTAATCGTCGTGGCAAAGTCAAAATGTCATGATTGAGTACCCCTGTCAGCTGGTTCCATCGCTTATATTATTATTATATCACGTAACATTTGCGAAGGACGCGATACGTTCGTGTTTATGATTTATTTGAAATCTCTCGTTGGCTTGATAACGCGAGCACACTATTTGTTTCAAAATTGGCTCATTACAAAAGCTTACGTATAATATATTACTTGCTCATTGTACACTGGTCGACATTCCCTGCACGTTAGCAGGCACACGTTATCTGTACTGCGTTGCCCACGTGAAGCATGATAAATTTGTTTTCCACCCGATCGATTCGATTTGATGGTTCTTTTTGCGCGATTAAAATGTATCTATAACTAAATTTCAAGACGAGATTATAATCTTCATTTTTTCATTAGGTTGGTACGTAATGTTCGTTTTTTCTGAGAGATACGTACTTAAATAAACGACCAAACGAATAGTCGCATTTTTCTATCATGTTTAAATTTCGAGAAAATAACTACGATAAAACGCAGAAAATATATTTAAGATCATCTTTTTTGAAATTGATTACAAGTGAATAGACTCTAATATCAAAAAATGCAAAACCGTATCGATTCTACGGACCTTACATATTTTGCTTTTTAATACATGGATAGTATAAAAAAAAAATAAAAATATTTATACTTATACGTATATGACGAACTCTTAAGTAAAATATTCTTGTGTTACTTCTTGAGTCTCCAAAACCTTAAACTTTTGTAGCGTAAAGTAAGCCACGACGATTTTTGAGTATTTCACTGGCTAGCGTACATGCATCAGTTTTTTTGCGTACTTTGTTCATGTTGCACAACGTTTTTTTTTTTATTTAAATTTTTTAACCAACAAAATATATAACCGTATAAGCTTTGTGGTAAATTATACCCGAGAGGAAATTTTATTTTATTGAAAAAATAAATATTATTGTTAACAGGGCATACTGCTCGTTTGTAGTAATAAGTATAGGCACACATAAATAATCGAACAATGGCCGTGCAAGTGTTATGCGTTATAAATATAGTGTATTTATCATAACATTATGATATGGTAGCTGGGGTTCGGTGAAATAATAACGGTGAACATACAACTAATAAACGTGAATGTTGTGCATACGTCAAGTGCCATTTACTAGCAAAGTACCAGTCGATTCTAAAGTAAGGCCCGTGCTAGCATACGTTGTATTCTATGACGATCGTTGACTATAAAATATAATGTATGCTACACAAGTTATTATGCAATATCCGAGTCGATGTGGTCTTGCCTACTTCGTAACAAAACACTTTATTGACATTATTCTATGGTTTACTTATCTTACCTGCCAACCAAGAAATATCAAACATTCATTCAATTCCATACTTATTTCAATAAGAGTTGTAAATTGTACACAGTTTGTTTTTCTTTCATACTTTTTTCCATATCGCGTGATTCGTATTAATAATTTTGGATTTCTAGGAAACGCATATTACGCTTTTTCGCATCTATAACGGACTGAAGTTAAAAATACAATAGCTTTTTAGAAAATTGAAAAATCAAAATCGCGTTTTTAGTATAACACGTGATGATAAAATGCCGATGATCAGTACTCACTCATACAAATGGTGTGGGATACGGTTCATAAAATATATTTTTAAAATATTTTAAAACTTGTGATTTATAATAACGGTAATAACACCCACACATAGCGTGCATTTTTCACTATTTCGGTCGGAAATGTATAATAACGACATTGTATCCGTAGTTAGTGAGAAACATTTGAATAACGGTGAAAACGGAGTAAGTTGTTCACCGGAGGAATAATGCTGTTTTGAAATATAATTCAACTCGAAACAAATTCCGAGTAAATTAGATAAGAAATACAATAAAAAGAAGACGAGGTAAAGTTGAGTAACGGACAAATGAGAGGGTGTAAGTATAGATAATGCCTTGGGCGAAATAAAAATGATACCATTACTAGAAAAGAAAGAATACCCTCATCGTAATACCCTCGGAGGTTATGTGAAAAAAAAAAGTAAGAAATATAATAATAACGTATACAGTCGTTCCAAATAATAATAGTAATAATAAAAATATCTCTCGAGTTTTCGAAACTTTTATTACGTCTTCAAGGTATTTCTATTCAAGCCGACTGCAATTACAGTGAACGATAGAGTTTCCCCCGGAGCCTCGGCAATGTAGGCTTGCGCGTCAAAACCAACAACAACGAGCAGCAATTCCGAGTGCAAAGCGCGTTTATTGGAATGAGAGGATTGCTGCTGGCTGCGGCACAGGACGCCGCGAGGAGTGCAAAGGCGAACGGAACAAAAACAAAAACACTGCCGACTGTTTGACCTGCCCGGTGATAATTCACAAAAGTCTGGTAATCGTTTTTCGAAAAAAAAAATGTAATAATAATAATAAACAAAACTGAAAACCGACAAGGTCGGCGTTTTTATACGCGTATGCGTATGATACTTTGTTTTCATACACCTGTATGCAATATGCATAGTGCATACACTTGTATTTATAAAATATATTTTACAGTCGTTACGCTCGTGTTGTCGTTGTTGTTGTTATCTGTTTAGGTGCATATTTATATATTAATATAATATTATGTTACGTGTCGGGAAAAAAATTACAAAAAACGCGTAGCCCTTGTACACGGGGAACGATACGCGCACGCCGGTAATACACTTATATAATATTACACGCGTCGTAGTACATAAACATGTTTTTTCACTGTACGATTTTCCCCTCGAAGCGCAAACATTTTTTCCTCTCCTTCGGTTCGTCGATTACACGCACCCCGCACGATAGGTGCTACACGAAAACGGCGTCTCGACCGCGTTCGCTCAAACGAGTACAGCACTTCTTCGAGACGTGTAGCGAACGTAAAATATAACAGTATAACAATACTATGTATAACGTTTGTAATACTGCGATTTGTCTTTGGAGAGAATAAATACATATTTTATACTCATTATGAGTCATGTATACATCATGCGCTGTAATACGTCGAACCGTATTTTACGTGCCGGTAAAAAACAAATAAAAAAATAATACCTATAAAATATTACGGATGTGAATAATCGTCAATATGATTATATTGTTCTGACGATTATTTTAAAACAGTCGTTTAATTTGGACAAAAAAAAAACAAAAAATTTTAAAAGTGCGTTCTAGCATTTAACAGTCACCCGAGAAATGCTCGTGGTCACCACTTAAGCCATAATATTGCTTTTTAAGAAGTAAAAAATAGAAAAAACTTTTTAATGTTTAACATATTGTCGTTATTATGCAGTACGTGTTATAACTATTTACATAATTGTCCAATTTCTATGGTAATTTTGGTCTCACAATAAAATATTATTCCGATTATAATAATATTACAATATGGGTACTAACCTATATAATTATATTAGGTATATTTAAAATGTAAGGCCCCTTCCAGGTGGTAGTTCTCGAATGTTTGAACATTGAAGTGTACGAAATAAGCATGTCGTTATGTTCATATCCGTGCTTAATGAAACATGAGTTTGAATACTTTTGAATTATTTATAAATATGAATGAATATTCATGTAATTATATGTAGTACAAGCAACGTATGTACTCGTAAAACCTCGTCTATAAAATAATAAATGAAAAAACAACGATATTTATATATTTAACTCAAATAACGTTAAATTATTTAAATTTTTTGTTTCAGGTATGTTTAAAACTTCACTTAAAGTACTGAAATAACCATACAAAAGGTACGTGTCCATTTTAACATCTGCTACATAAAAATATATTAAATATATGAAACGACGCGTTTTTCGAGTGCTTTCAAACAATGATTGAAATTTTGTTAAATGTCATTGTTACGGAAGCGTACTTCCTTAAAGGGGGGAGGGGAGATTGTGTAGGTCCATGAAACCTTATGATAAATCCATAAATTCAAACCGAAATATGTTTAATTTCTTATAACGTACGTATCGTGTATCGCAGATTTGAATTAACGAACGATTCTCGAACGAAAATAATAATTGAACAACAAATATAATAATATTAATTTGATTGATTATGAACAGTGCACGATCAAACAAATTGCATCGGACAATTTTATTGCATATTATTACTATGATTTGTACCGATTTAAATACAGGAATTACACGTTTGTCCACGGTTCGTGTCTATTTACCATTATCCGTACTCACGTATTATAAATAATAAATAACACGCGTATTAAATTATTATATTAATTTATTATATTTTTTTCATCACGGTTTATCATCACGGCGGCGCGGGGGTTGTTCGCGTATTATTTTCAGTGCGAAACGGTCGCGCCGTTGTACCGCAGTAGCATAGAGCTGTGAATTATTTACCGAGCACACCAATAATGCACGGACGAGACGCGGACGGCGGAATAGCACAAAACAAGACCCGCGAGTGCAAAGCCTGCACCGACGGCGCGCGTACCTGCTGTCTAAACGTATCGAATGCAAATATATTCATCGCGAACGGCGGCCGCGGACAGTGGCGAAGAGGCACGGGAAAAAAATTTAGTTAAATTAACGTGTCTCCGCGACCACGCTAACGGAGTAAAGCCGCGAGACCGGCCGTGTTCTAGAACATAATTCGTTTTATTTTCAGTTAGTCCTCTCGGCGAACGAAAACCGTATTACGCGTCTAAGGCTGTGGTCACAGTGGCACCGACGTCGGCCGATTCGACCGATTCGACCGACGTCGGTGAAACTCGCCCGATTATTTTAAGTAAAGTAAATATTATAATGAAAGTGGTCTCAGTGCCTCCGACCGTATCGGCCGATTACGCCGACGTCGGTTATCCATCGGACGAAATTCAATTTCGTTTGTTTATATCGGCCGATTCAGTCGACGTAAATCAGTTCAAACACAAATATTATTTTAAAATATTATATTTTCATCATGGACTGCGAGAAATTAATGAGTTTGGTCCATGAAAGAACGAGCTTATGGGACCATAGCAGTAAATCGTATCATAACAGAAGTTTGACTGCTTTTGGATTTTTTCTCTTATATTTTCCAATATATAATAGAAAATTGATTAAGTCATTCTCATATAACTGAAAAAATCTTCCTCCTGTCCCAATAGTCGGTGAAACAATGTATGGAATTCTCCATATTTTTCCCTATCCTTAAAAATGTCATTCGTGTGATACTTTCGCTTTTTTAATAATAAATACTTAATAGCAGGACTTATTTCCAAACACAAAAATGAGGGGACATCCATTTTATAAATTATAACCTGCACTCATTGCATCGAAATGAACAACTGTCGGTCAATTTTATCGGCCGACGTCTGATGCACTATGACGCCTTATTGTCGATTGCACCCGCCGGTTAAATGTGGACTTTCACGTGAAATCGGATTCCGGGGCCGGCTCTAGGTTTTCCGAGGCCCTAGGTAATGTGTTTGTCTAGAGTTTTTCACGAAGAACATGATGTTTGTCGAGCAAACTGTATTTATTTATTTTTTCGTTGGAATAAATATTGATTCTTATATAATAATTATGATGATAAAATATAAATAGAAACCGTGTGCATGACAGGCGTTGTACAGCATGCATGTCCATGTTCAAATCATTATGTAGCGATAGTCCGGTGCCTTTTGGCTTTTACGGTTCCGGTTCCGGTTTTTGAAAAATACACAATAAAGGTCGAAAGAGTTCCGGTTCAGACCAGTATTATTGTGTTCCAAATGTAATTTTTATTAAATTTAATCCGTAGTATTTTTCGATTTACACATATAAAATAGTTACTAACGATATAATGTTTCCGGCTATGAAAATAAATGTCTTCAAAATGTCATTCTTCAAATTAATTATACATATTGACCGAATAAGTGATTTATTTATAAACTTCAAAATTTTAAGAATAAAAACTATATTAATAGTATTTGTACACTCGATATTTTTCATTTTATAATGAGGGTTTCGGTTTCGGTTCCGGTTATTTGAAAATATAAAAATTCGGTTTCGATTAAGTTTAAGTTCCTTGTATTTTAAGGGTTATTGGGTTCTAGAAACAATTCTTTTCGATTCAATTCTAGCCCCTGAGTAACACCCAACTAATAAGTTATCGCTCAACTAGGTTTTTGGGATTTCAACATCTATTGAGATTTAAGGAATAAGTATAACAAGTGAGCGAAAAAATAATTTCACCGATAACTACAAACATTATGTTGAAAGGTTTCGTAGTAGTTGAAACAATACGTGAAATCCTTGAATTTTATAAATATATACGCGCGCTTCTACGGAAATGGACTTGAAAAAATGTCGACCTACGCCTCGTTTTCCGAGGTCCTGTGCTTGTGCCCGGTTCACCACCTTCTGGCGATCCTGGCGTCCTGAACGGTGCAACTGCAGTGGGGGTGGATCTGAGCCGACGCGTCGTCGTAGAGACGTCCCGGTCGTACCGAGTGAGCATGGGGACGCGTTGCGTTAGTTTGATGTCTTTGTCGGATGGATTTTAAAAGTACGAAAATAAATTCGAGTAAACGATCGTAGTGTAATCGCAATAACGGCAATAACGTCGCAGTCGCGGATTGCATAGGTCCTAGGTCCCCAGGACGTCGGCGGTCGTATACCTACTATGCAAACGTTAGATATTGCAGCTCTCCGACCGTGCAACACAATATTATTAAAACGTAATAATATTATTATCGCGTCGTTCGGGTACGAGCGGAGGAAACATTCGTACGTATATCATATTTTATGCGACCGGGTCTGTCACCCCGCCATCCGACCGAAGCGATTAAATATTATAATACGTTGCAATTAAATCATCCTGTTGCAATCAACCCGTGCGGATATTTACAGATTGTATAATTCCGTTTTAAATCGCAGTAATTAATGCACTCCGTGACCGTTTATTAAGACTCAAAGCCGCTGGCTGCACGGTATGCCGTCTGGCCAACAACAACAATAATAACATTAATAATTAATAATAGTGTTTAATGTGTTCACGAGGAATAAAAAATTCCGCAGTCTTACGCGTCGTAGTACGGCGCAACAGTTCTTACGACACAGGGGCTCGCAAAACAAGTAGGGGCTTGAAAAACATTTGAATGAAAAAAAAAAAACAAGAACCATTGAAGGTTTTTTGTTTGACCATCATTATGCAAGTGCTGTTCAACTATAATACGTGACGTGTATAGACGTAAAGCATATTATTGTACTTAGTTTACTGCGAATAGATTATAAAAAAAGCATTCTAAATGTCTGAAAACTCGTAGGATAAGTAATTGTAATGACCGTCAGGAATATTATAATCATTACTTATTATGGAAATGTGATATCAACGAACCTGGATCGACGGTTACAATTTGTTTCTATTCAGGGCCGTCGCTAGGTTTAGCGCCCGGTTTGCCACCCTCTTGCGTCGGCCTTTTTTCTATTCATTTACTTTTCTTAGGGAGCGGGATAACATGCTACGAAACAATTTAATTTCAAACGTTTGCGATCCCAGAAATGTGGAACAAACGATGTCACTGTTTTACAGCGTGTACCGAGTTCTTAAACGGTATAGTTTGACAAAACAATACAATATATTTGGAGATGTCCCAACAATCGAGTTATGACTGGGATTCCAGGGGGTCTGGTCATGTGACTTTTTCAACATAATATCATCTATATTTGTTGAAAAATGTTAAGCTTAGCCATGTGTCACCCGCTCAAGAACACGTCGATTTGTTAACCTTTGCGAGAAAAACTTGGCGATTCACTGAATGCGAACAAAAAAAAAAAGCCATGAAGGAACGTTTTTATCTTAATCGATAAACGGTGTTCTATGAATTTTCAAAATCAGAAGTTCTTATTATTTGTGCAGTATAATCTTATCATACGGTGTGGTCGAATACACCGAAAACTCATGTCCAAAAGACGTTTTACGTCATTGTCGGAATACTTATTGTTATAGTTTAAACATAAAATGTCGTCAAAGTTGACGAACAATAATCTAAGAAAGAAATAATGATGTGTCACCAATTTAGCGCTTCGGCGGTGAATACTTAATTTTTGCAATTACCAGCAACTGCTTTAAAAGTGACTTCAAATAGTAGTACAATGGCTGTATTAAATCACGTAGTGGTCCGAGGAATTGTCTGAAAAATAAAAATCCTATTCTGTTTTAGTATCATATATTTATGTTGGCCATTCATTTCCGACGGTTCCATTTGTCGGCGTTCCGCAGGAAATACGACTAGAACTGTCGTAGTTAGGGATATGAAATATTGTCAAACACTTTAAACCAACGAATGTGACGCACGCTAAATTCCTTTTTAAAAATATACCATTTGAAAATACGCGATGTGAAATCATACATTTCAACGTTAAAATAACATCAATTGTTTGCTTAAGCATGGTCATTTTTTTTGAAAGCGGACTTTTGTGGTTTTATAAATTCGGAATAAAAAATTATTATTATTGTTATTGTTATTACTATTATTAGTTATTATTATTATTATATCAGTATAAATATCCATGTAAATACATTTATAAACGTACTAGATAATTATACGTTTACTTGATTGCATGTAAAAAGTAAAACGCAATATATCGCTCTTCTTTATCATTGTTTCTAAGTTTTACTTTTTTTTATGTTCAATGTATATAAAACTTTCGATTGATAAAATCACTTATATTTTACTTAATACTCATTAGTTAGTTTTCGTTAGTTCTTTATTTTATAAACATTGATTCTGTAAATTAAAAAAAAATAATAAACAACCAAAAGATAACATGTAACATAATATAATGGATCGATTTAGTTCTACAAAAAACATCTTATTCGTATAAGCTTCGTTTGTTTGTTAGTTTGTTTGTTTGTTTCCTAGGAAATGCAATAAAATGTGCCAATTCAATAATGTTTCTTAAATCTGATAAAAAGCGAAGATAAATGTTGTAGAAAACCCTAACTAACATTCAGTATTAGCCAAGTCCACAATGATGGAATGAACCATAATTTGCGGCCAAAAAGCAAAACTATTATTTTCACTAAAACGATAAACTATTCGGATACATAAATTAAATACAGGCTCTATTATTCCTACAAAGTTTTCATTAAAATGTAAACATTTTTCGAAATTCACCGTAAATTGAAAAAATAATACTCGATAGTCGTGACTTGGTAAAAGTTGTTTGCAATTCATTTAACGGCAGTAAATAATAGCAAGTTGCAGGAACATCAAGTTATATTATAATTGAAATGATTTCAAGTCTTATACGTTTTACTTGTTATACATAGGTTATGACTAAAGCCGAAATGAAAACGCGTCGCGTGTAACCGTTACAAGTGCATTTTTTAACTCTGAAAGTATAGAAGAAAACTCTCTGCAATTCAAACGCTCGCGTTCAGACAGGTATTTATTAAAATAACCGCGAGAAAAATATTAAACAGCGTTTTCGAAATTTAACCGAATGAAAAGCGATCTCGCGAAAAGTAAAATTTTACTCATAACCGAATAATTCAAAACATTAACAATTAAGCAATTTTATTACCGCGATATCGTTTTACACACAAAGTACACTCAACTCGACCAAACTCAATTTTTTCATGTGCAAGCGACATAACGTGTTGCGGTCAGGTGTACGGATGTGTATTTGAATGTAAATGGCTGTATTTTTAACGTTTCCGACCGAACTGTGTTGTAACTTCAATAAAACATGCCATTTTGTGTGTTCGTTTTTTTTGGGGGTTCCACTTCTCATATGCCACGGACAAAACACGATTCCGTAGTAATATTACTACGGGTTAAATCGGTATCGCCACATTTTGAATTTTATCGCGTCGCACGCACAACGGTAACGGTAAAGTAGGTTTTACACAAAAATTATGCGCGCGTAAACGCTAAAGCGTGTAACGGAGAACTTTGTGGTCTCGCATGATCAACGAACACGATATTTAAGGGTAAATTAATTTGTTCGACAAATGAGTTCGGGATTTTGATTTTGAGTTATTACGGTGTAATTATTAATATAGCATCGCTCGCTCGTAGTCCATCAATCATTCGCAAAAGTTAGGAGTTTCTTAAAACAAACGAAAAACCGGCAATTTCGATGAACACGTCCGAACGTCTAATGACTTGCACAACACCATTATTGCGATGTACAAAAACCCTCGTCGTCCCGACTCCGGAGTTAGTTTGGTATCGAAACGGAGGACGTGAGACGAATCATTTATAATATATTGTAGTTTTTACTATGGATAAACGCGACGTAAACTATGCCTACGCATGTACCTGCTGTAATGAAAATAATCTTTTCCAACGTGTCTTCGTTATAATATATATAATATTTCAAGTTTATATTATAATTATAACTTAACTTGTTCAATGCAAATGTTGTCGAACGAGACTGGCAAAAACGCAAATCGAATTTCGGTATCGGAGAATTATATAAAAACTAAGCAAAGTCAATGGTTAATTTTGTGTTTTTGGTTGATATTTTTTAAGCCAATCATTGGAAATGGTCCGTTTGCGGCTGCATGCAAATTAACTTTAACTTCGTAGAAAATTATTGGTCCATTAAATAAATCAAACTGCAGTGTAACCTGTATTATTATATTTAGCATACCATGAAAGATTCTATATAAATAACTATATAAATGTCACGTGGGCCGTATAAAATATAATATCGCAGTTTTTTATAATGCCGCAAGTTTTTTCACGGTTAAATGTTAATCTCTTCGTGCTTATATTATTACATCTGCAAGTCTTCTCGAACTACATTTACATTTCATTAAGTTTATTCATCAGGAGATAACGTAGAAATATCCTGAAGTCTTGATGAAAAATAATTTTTTTTCATTTTTGCGCATGGTTAATTTATTATAACTTTTCAGTTCTCGGTATTGCGGTAAATTTGTATAAATTATATAGAAATGAAATAAAATATAGCTACCTACGGCAAACATTTTTCCACGGTGTACAACTCATTTTTTCAGTATTTCCATTTCGTTTTCTCTTTATTAAAACTGTAGTTTGACCAAAAGGTCACTTCGATAATCAACGTTTAATGTGTTTTATAAAAAGCTGGTAGAGGCGATACCATACAACGCGAAGTACATTGAACTTTAAATCAGTGCATGCAATACTGTTCGATGAACTTGAAAACTAATTAGTTCTTGATCGTACATCGGAAACTCATAATGTGCTTGTGAGATTTAAAAATTCGAGGCGTCCAATCGTCGGAAAATAAGTAAAAAATGGATCGCATAACTTGACCAGGATGCACTTATATAAAATATACGAATAATAGTCACTCAGAGCAAGTTAATATAAATGCTGTGAAAATAAACTCTGCTCTTTATTGCCGATACCCGTATTGTTATTCTCTGACATTCGATTGATTTCGGCTTAAAAATGTGTATACGACCGAAATAGTATTAAATTTTACTGCCACAAACATCACGTTATCGATGGATGTTTTTCAATGGCAGTAGGTCTTTCCTCAAACTCGAATTGAAAATAATAAAGAGAGAGAGAGAACCAGAGGGAGAGAGAGAACGAAGTCGCAGAACCATGCGTAATATTTACTGTAATCAGATGCCGAAAAGGAATAAAATATATTTGTATATTATCTTCTGAGCCCTTGAAACGGTATCCTCGTTTCCGAAAAAATCCTCTCCGGGTTACTCTTAGAAACATAGCCGAACAAAGATGTTGAAAACATATCAGTTGCAATTAATTTTTCGTAATACTTACACATTATTGGTATGTGTATTTAATAGAATTGCATTGGTGAACTCGAACCTTTGGGACAACCATGAATCATTTGAAAATTATTTGGTTCACACGATATAAAAGTTTTAAATTATCAACGAGTTAGAATACCATTTCCAGTCATAGCTACGCGAGTTCTTTTTTCATATAAATTAAAATAAAATAACGAGTAATATTTCGTGTTGATTTCTAAAGTTGAGAAAACGTTAATTTGCAGATATTTCTGGAACAATTGTTAAATGGTAAACGACTGGTAAACGGGAATACAAACAAGTGTTTTTATGTGTCTTATATGTATACGAATTTCAATTAGGATAAAGTGACTGTAAAAGTTTGTGCGAATCGTCTGGTGGGACGGAGTGCTGGATACATTTTCTGATGGAAAATATTCATCAAATAAGCTTGATATATTTAAACCGTCTGGTGAAATTGTTGTCCTTTGAAAAACATATAACTGCCGGGAGAGTGTTTAGCCGTACCACGGCCTGTAACGAATTGCTGAGAATTTTTTTGTTTTTTTTTTTATTTATTTTTATTTTTTGTCCCGGATTATAACGCACCAACGACAATGGCGTCTTGTATTTAAAACGTTTTGTCGAGTAACATGAACGTTTGTACATCGCATCGTTTACCCTAGAGACGCGTAGACCCGTGCAAGTGATGTACAGTCCAAATTATCTTAAGTGTTCTTGGATTCAATGCGGACAATAATGTTCTTCCGTCGGATAACCGTAGTTATATTACAGCCTCGACAAAATTATACCGGACCGGGAACGCGGTATACAATCAACGAATACATTTCGAAAACAAAATATGACATTAAAGTTATCGACATCATCCGAGTCGGCTAATCATTCGTGTACTCCGAGAAAATGAGAATCCTACCAATCGTATTCGTTCAAATCAAGTTATACTATATTTGCATTAAACTATTAATATACTGAATTATGTTTTATTACCCAGCGTACTGGTTGGACGGGTGAGAGGGGGGGGGAGGTTGTTAAAGAGATTAATGGCAGTGAATAATGTTATGAACAGAGATAAAAAGGATAGGTTGATAAAAAGACTAAATTGGAAGAATAAAATCTTATGACGAATCAAAAGAATTAAGTGCATTATTATAAAAATGAAAATGGGAAAAAAAGAAAGTATATATCCGTATGGATTTAAGTCCGACTGAGGGAAGCAAAAGAAAAAAAATTAGAGCCATTTCGACACGTTGACGGTGGATTAAAGCATCCGAAAGTATAATGAACTCATATAATCCGGGGCGTGCGAACGAGAGAATGTGACTAGACGTACAATACAACCGAAATCTCACTTATAAAATAAATAATATCATATCGACAGCGAAAAGTAATTTGACACTAACTAATAACACTTTTGAAGTTGACTATAATAGTATAATACTGACGTCAATACTTCAATACCTACCATCGTCGCTTCGTTAATAATACTAATTGCATTTATATACTTTATTTTCCAATGCGTTTATCTTTTAAATATAAATTAGATTTTCGAGCGAAACAGCAGTATATTTTTCTTCGATTCGTGTAGAAAACCATTACGATACAATAAGGAATCATTTACTCAGATTAATAGAGTCTTATCGTTTATAATTAAAGTAACGGTAACTAACCAAGATTCTTTCCGCTTCACAGAAAACATCGAACCATGGATAAGTCTTGCTAACCTAACTTATGGTAACTTGGTGACATAATTCATGTTTTATTTACTGTATCAGGTGATCTGCAGTAACGCGAAGCCGGTCAGACAAATACATGAGTTTGTACCCGTAGCAAAAATATACCCATGTTGAAAAAATCTCAACATCTCAAATATTCCCAGTTAATCAAGGTTTGGACTGAACACAAGTCTTGATTATGATACACGATCGCTTACAATGTTTAGTAAAAGTATTTGATCGACACATAAATAACGACATTTATTTTCTAATTAGAAGTAATTTTGATTTATATCCGATGCATCAAAATACGAAAGTAAGTTAGTTGGTGTTGCTTGAATTTTCCGTTTCTAATAATACAATTGAAGATAGCATGCTGTTAATACTGAATAAATACTTGTCTTCTCAGGTGTTTAGATGTTAAACTTCATATATCAGATCTCACAATTATTCCGATCGAGTTAACACTGCTTATAATATAGTGAAATATAATTTGATTTGTGCAGCAGTCCAAGTAATGAAATATTTAAAGTTCTTATAGATAGCAAAGAAAAGAAGAAAACGAGTTAGCCAACTCTAATTTATTGAAATTTATTAAAAGTCGAGTCAGAAACGAAGGAAATAACGACATTACAACGGTCCTTCTCGAAAACTTTGTTGATAAGATCAAAATACTGATCTGATCTGAACTAGTTGGTTTCGACAAATTCTTGATGGTAAAAAACAATTTTAGTTTCAACTCAGTGAGGTTTTTTTTATTATTTTACTCACGCTATTGAGCGATTTCAGTAGGTGTCTTATTTTTAAGTCTGAAAGCCCAATGATTTGTCAAGTTGTATCCACTTTCAGTGTCGAAAATTTTCCTCAAGTTTGTATAAAAAACTAAAGAACATGTATTTTCCAATCGATCATTACTATACTGTCTATACTACGCCGAAGACATTGATTTCGATTGTGAAGACAAAATGTTGATCATTGTTGATAGCCAATTAAACTAAATAAATATCTCACATACGTGTATACTGTATACACACGGAACACGTTGGGGATCCAATTGGTTTCAATTTACAACGATCACAAGCTGCGAAAATATTGCTCCACACTCGATACGTATAAATAACGTCCGTTACAAAATTATATCACGAATGGCATAACTTTCGTAAGCCATACTTTAATAATAATTCTTAAAAATTATACAAATCGAAGGGGAAAAACGTCCGTTAATACGATGATACTAGTTTAATTCAATTTAAACGCGCCAAATAAAATGCATTAACGAGTTGATGGCGTATAAATTCAACTATAATAAATTATATACTTACAAATACGGTACCTACAAAGAGTACCCGATTTACGAGAGTAAAGTGATTTGAAAATATATTTTTGCAACAGTCCAAAAACTATTATTCGCGACGTGAATACTATAATCTATAAAAATGTCTCAAATGTTTCTGAAGAATATAATTTATATTTTTGTACACAAATAGTTTCCAAATAGAAATGGACGGAGGACTGCCAGGGCGAAACGTTGCAGGCGTTTGGTATTATGAAACTCGATTTCTTCTCCTTTCTTCTCTTTCGAACTCCGAGTTCTTCGATATTCCGATTTACCATTAAAGTATCTATTGTTTAATGCGCAATGGGACTTCCATTGTTATTATCCGAAATCGCTGACCCTAGAATGTAAAAATCGTAAAGATCTTCCTAATAATATAAACATAAATATTATGTATATTATAGCCATTATTTGTATAGACTATATGGACTATCGTGAGATGTATGAAACGGAGGAATGATTGGTCAGAGCAGAGCTATATTATACGTTTTTCAAGTTTCAGTAATAAATTATGTGTTGTTAAATGTTAAGAATATTAAGCGACCGGACGTCGCGTTGGCACCGCATACGTATCCCTGGTATAATTTTGATTTTGAGTGAAATGAGTAATGTATTGGTTTTACCATGATGCGTGTGTATACGATTTATACCAGAAAAGTTACTCCGATCGTCATAGTCGTTGGAGATTTTCAATAGGGAGTGCTACTAATTGGTATTTTGAGTGGGACATTTATTTAAATTTCTACGCAGTTATTTAATTATAATAATTATAATAATTGAGAAAAACTGGAAAAAAAAATTGCAATACGTTTTAACCGAGCTTGGGTTTCGAACTCAGTACCAACAAATATTTTCCAACGCGGTACTCCATTATACTATAATTTAGAGCACTTACACTAAAATGTTAGTGACATTTTATAACTTTTGATATTTTGATGAAGTTTGTGTTGTTTATAAATCATAGGCACGTGAAATTTTCAATTTAAAGCACAACCTTTTTTTTTTTTTGCAATTGAGGATTGCTCATTTCCTGAGACGTTAAGTTTTTGGAAAGTGTGGCACTTTTTGATGGCACATCAAAACGATTTTGAGTTGTAAAAAGGCTTGTCAAAATGTTTTGTTTTTCTTTGGACCTTGGGGGGACTTATTCGTTGATTAAGTCTGCTGATGCTTGCAATTTTGTTTTTATATCATTGATACGTTTTAAAATTTTTGCCCGATGCCCAATAGGTAGGAAAAGCTCCTTGACCATTGTTTCAGTTAAACAATTAAAAGCTTCTTCATCTACTCCTTGATCTAACCCATAAAAAAGATAATATTCAGTTAGAAATAGAGTTGATATTTAACTTCTAATAACAAACTATGATTAAAGATTATTTATAAATTACCTAATATTTTGTCATTGTTTTAGGTGTATTTTTTAATTTATTATATTTTACAATTTAAGTTTTAACGATATGCGATGTTAAGTTATATTAGTTTAATACCTAATTTTTGGATTATTTCTAATACTTAGTATCACTTTTACTCTGTAAACAATATTATCTATACGATTTATACAATAACTAAGGTAGGTAGATTAATGTATTACAAAAGAAAAATGTATGTAAAAGGTTATAATGTTGTATTGTCTAATATCTAGTTATTAAGTTAACAATCTAATAATTAGACTAATCTTAAACTATATTAATATTAAAAAACTTGCCTGTAAATTCTTTAATTATATTAGTAAGTATATTTAATTCCATTAAATGTGTAAGTACATATTGGTCCATCGTGGTATTTAATTGAAAAATTAAAGTATTAAAATTTACACTAACCACACGTTTCAATAGTATTGCACTGAATGATTGAGAAATGTTAAACGGTAAACCATATGATATACTCAAACCGAAGAAGACAGCCATTATTTTTAAAAATATAGAAATATGTACAATCAAAGATAATACCCCTATTAGATAAACACGTTTCCAATTAATTGCGGCACGCCGCTCTGTCAGACTAAATCCCACATAAAACTATTTTTAAATTGTTATTTCTATTCGTATTATTGTTAGTTGTTACTTAGATAGTATTCATAACCATATCACAATGTTAGATTCTATCTATAAAAATATTTAACCATATAGGTACTGTAGTTGTAAATACTATTTATTTCCAAGTTCATATAATTCAGACCAACTAAATACCTTTGGTTCTATCAACTATACATTTAGGTAAAGGTAACACTTAATTTAGCTAACCGAAATAAAACAAACCATTTACTATAACCAAATTATTTTTTTCCGTGTATATATATGATTTTTCTTACCTTGGGATTTTACGGATAACCGTGGTTATTGATGTTCGGAACACTGAATAGTCCGCCTTTTTCCAATTCAACGAAACTAGTTTTGTTGAAATCGATAAAGAAGCATGTATGAAACATTAAAAAGAATGACCTGGACGTATATGTATGTGAAAATGTGCATTCGGTGAGAGCTGCACACAAACCGATAAGATATTGACGAGTTCTACTACTATATTATAATAATCATATTTAGAATTATTATGAAGTGCTCCCTGATGAGCAATAATATAATAATACATTGGTTTTTAGTTTAAAAACCAGTACTGCAATATCGTTCACTCGTCCCCTGTATCTCGCCCGTTCTTAGTAATACATTTGAATAGCTTGAGTCGCTCGCCCAGTCCGTGCGTTCCATGAGCATTTCGATGATATTTTCGAAAGTAAAGTGAGTTTTACGGTGATATGCCGATTTGGTATGTAGAAATATTATTATGATAGGAAAGAAAAAGGCTGTTATACGTTTTTGGCAAGTACAATGTGTGTACTGTTTGCCCGTGGTTACGACGGAGGAAAAAGTTGACGAGGGTATGCTTCGCGTATCAGAGCTCTGTCATCCGTTCTACCGATTTTAAACGAGGTAATTTAATCAAAATGAATAAAAACACGTACTACGAGACGGAGCGACGGTTGGTCGTCGGACACCTTGAAAATAATAATAACTCCTTGAGTTTCTGTTGTTTACTGATTTAAAAATATGTACATAAATAAAAGGGGAGGTCGATCCTTCGCAGCTAGGTTGAAATCTGGCGACGAGGGCAATCGGAAGGGATTTAACTTTTCTGGCACAGCCCAAGGTATTAACAACTATGAAGTTACATGGGGAATACAATGGGGCGAGGGAGCGCCGGTGAGGTACGTGCTCACTGCTTTATAACCACCGAACGTGCCCCAAGCTTCGGCTTTCGGGGAGACAAAAGGTCGCAGTCAGCAAAGGCATCCCCGGCTGAACGTCTAGTCGGCAGGTCGTGATATCGGTTAGTCGGCCGGTCTTTGCCAGGATTGACTACAGAAAGACCGACGTTCTCTCTAAAACGGGTTACGTACAATTTACCAGAAAACCCCAGTTTTAAGGGGAAAGAATCGAACATCACTCAACCGACAAATGTACAGCTGGTCGGTCGTCGAAGAGAGTCGTCGGTGATTGTTCCGCGAAGGTCCCAAATCAGATGATCAGTATTATTAACGCATAGACGCCGTCGATTTGAGTATGTCTGATGGAGTGGCTTGTGGGATCAGACACCCGTATTATTGTGTTGCGGTCTATCTCCCGGACGTATCTCATTAGTCGGTTATTTCGTATTATGAAAATATATAATAACATAGAAGCTTCGACTTTCATCGGTGGTAATGTGCCAATTTATAGCGTCATACTATGTCGTTATTCGATGGTTTGAGTAAGTTGTATTTTTCTGCCACGTTAAAATTACTTGCATGGAAATTAAGATATGTTTCTACATGTATAAAGCATCGTGACAACTGCAGTCGAATAAAAACGAATACGACGCGTAGAAAACGTTTATTTGACGGGAAAAAAATGGCATCTTGTTACGTTTTGAATCCAAATGAACTTTCGCGTACGTGTTCGTTGATTCTTCTTATATCTAGGTGACACAAACGCCTTACGCGAAACAAACCGATTCAATCGTAGAACAAATAATATTAATTCTGATAAAAAAAGGCGGTCTCGTCGAAAATAAAACGAAGCATAAGTATTGCATCAAAAACGTAATCGGGTAAAAAGTGACGTGATAAACAATGAAGCAGCATTATTATTATTATTATTTTTTATCGGTTTCTCTGCTACCGAACGCACTTTGATTGTTTTTCGGAGTTTTATAAAACGTATTAAATTGCCGTTGGCGTTATAAGTTTAGATAAACATGTCAGTATAGTTTTTTTTTCCGCAAACATGCTATGCCGTTTAATACTTTTTGGTGTCGAATATTTTTGTTCATTGAAAAACCATCGATTTAAGATTTTTATCGAACTGACAAAAATTAATCACAACAGCATTTACCAGACAAAGGTTTTATTTTTGTCGCAGTGTTCATAATACTAAAATAGTCCAGTTATAATGTTTTCAGTGTACAACCACGTATGATCTGATTTTTTTTTCAGTAAATAGGTATATTTTTTTTAAAGAGCTCTTTTATAAATTAACTAGAAAAGAAAAATCTAAAACAATCGATGAACAACCAAAATCATAGATAACTAAATATGTAAATAGGATATTTACAATAATAATTTGTATATAAGCAATTTTAATTTTAAATTAATATTTCTCTGTATATTTAAAAATGTAAGCCATTGCACTTATCATGATATTATTTTAGCTAAAAGTAATGATCCATGATTATTTATTAATCGGATAATGTTTTAGAACCTAAATATATTGAGAATAAAATAACTACATTTTCAAAATATGAATAATCATTATAATATTAATTCAAATACAGTCTGCATTGATGTAGTTCACAAAATTAAAGCAATCAAAGAAAATTGAACATGATAAACATTATATTATTTATTTTTATTTTTTTAACAAATTTTTATTTTAGTAATATGTTACAATATACAGGATGTCCCACCTGAATTTACACAGAGTAAAACTCACGTATTAATAGAGATAGTAAAATTCTGTATTTTTATGAGCACCCCTGGGCAAAGGCAATTTTTCCCAGAGATGCTCATGAAAAACACAGTATTTTATCATCTCTATTAACATAGGAAATATGTATCTGTATATTTCCCTCTGGAACACACCCAGTATATATATATACAGAATTTTCACGCTTAGAGGTACCACTACAATTTCAGTTCGATGACTTATTTGAAATAGGGGTTTCGCTGAATAAAATATAGTACAATACACATTTTAAAATACATTTCAAATTTTCAAATGTTTAACACTTTATTGTAACTTGAAGATCGAAATCCACACCGGTCTCGAGAAACTAACTCTTAAATAGTTTGGGGTATGTGTGATATGGATTAATTGGTGGAATACTTGTAGGTCCTTATTTTTACGACGGAACACTTACAGGTAGAAGATATCTGGATTTTCTCGTTAATCAGTTACCGTTACTGTTTTCCATTAGTTACGCGCAAAAATATGTATTTTCAACAAGACGGTGAACTAGCACACAACGCCATCATTGGTCAACAATATTTAAATTCAAATTTTTTCCAACCGATGGATTGGCCGACAAGGTGCCCTGGCTTGAAAAATGGTGTTACCATTTAAGAAAAAGTAAGTTGTATTGCGCATACGCGTATCGAAAGTGTTTTAGATAAATTTTAAATTTTCAACACTTTTGATACGCGTATGCGCATTACGACTTACTTTTTCTTAAATGGTAACACCAATTTTCAAGCCAGGAGACCTTGTCAGCCATAGAATTACTTCATAGGTACCAATCCATCGGTTGGAAAAAATTTGAATTTAAATATTGTTGACCAACGCCATCGTTGTGTGCTAGTGCACCGTCTTGTTGAAAATACATATTTTTGCGCGTAACTAATGGAAAATAGTAACGGTAACTGATTAACGATAAAATCCAGATATCTTCTACCTGTAAGTGTTCCGTCGTAAAAATAAGGACCTACAAGTATTCCACCAATTGATCCACATCACACATACCCCAAACTATCTAAGAGTTAGTTTCTCGAGACCCGTATGGATTTCGATCTTCAAGTTACAATAAAGTGTTAAAAATTTATCGAAGAATGTGTATGTACTATTTTTCATTCAGTGACATTCCCATTTCAATAAAAGGTCATCGAACTGAAATATTTAGTAGTACCTCTTAGCGTAAATACACTGTACATATATTATTATTATGATTATATACTGTATATAAATATTATTATATTATACTGCTGTTCTATCTGGAAGTTGATATTTGTTGATACTTTCCAGATTTAAAATCCTGAAATTTAGAATACGTCATTGATTAAGATTCTGAGTGAGCGGCTCGTGAGTGCCTCGTCGGGAAACATATGTGGAACTTATATATTTTTCATGGTTAGGTATTTGTTAGGATAAACTAATACGGTGTATGATTATTCGGAAAAACTCACTTCTAGTCCAATGTTAAACGATTTACAAAGAATTTCAATTTCAAATTGTAAATTTAACTTCAAACCCGGTAGATTGTGCAGCTCCACAAGCGTTTTCAGTACACTCTGTGTCCACGAACTTTTCGGTCCAAATACCTGTTGTATAGTTTTTGAAAAAATAATGTTAAAAAAGTAAACAGCATACAACAAATATCACTGTAGCCCGTGGGCACATTAAAAATGTAAAAGTGATCCATAATTACTGGTAAGGAAAAACTGTTGTTGAGATTTCAATTAATTACAAAACATAAGAATAAAGTCTAAAGGGCTTCTACTGCGGGGTACTCGTAACGTCAAGATGAAATATATCATTAACACGTATGCTTATTGTAAACGATAATATTAACAGACAGCACATATTATACTTTTCAAACTGATAAACGTTGGAAAAAATGTGTATATAATATAAAAATATAAACCTATAACCGTACTTTGCTTTTGGCACAAGACATAAGTATCTTAGCGATAAACGGAACAATGTACATCATTCTTTCGGTTTCGGTGCACGCTTTCATCAACAACGTGTTCAGATAACCGGTGGTAAACGGTAAGGGCTTATTTTTCGCTAACGTTATAACGCCCAACCAGTGACCTAAGGTTTTCAGTAAATTCCTCTTGTCCATCGTGTCACCGTCCAACAACGCCTGAAAGGATGAAACGTTATATATCATATGTTATGTAAACGTTTTTCAATTCCTCATTTGCGCTCGGTAAAACATTTCCATCTGCACTAACTCTAATGTTCTCCACGGTTATCGACATCACATGGAAATTAAGGTTTTCGTTCGCTATGCCATCCAACAGGTCCGAGTATAACGCGTGCAAATTCAACTCGGCGCATACACGTGACTCGACCAAATACTCAGACAGCCAACGAACGTTTTCGTCCCGCAGTATCGCCCTTATTTCGGCACACTGAAATTGATCGATAAATATAGTATAAACACGCATACACTACAGGTGCGATTCACGTACACTGAAAATATCTCATACCCAAGACAAAAGTGCCACCACTCAAAATGTATGGTTTTTAGAAAAATAAATTCCAGTTTTAAAACTACGATACTGGACTAATGAAATACTATACTGATAATTGGCTAAAAATGTAAAAATGCAATTTTCGGCGGCCCAATGAAAAACTATAATTAATAAGACGCCGATGCATTATGTATAAAGCTAATTTTTAACAACCAGAAAGCAATAATACGTTAAAACTAACAAATTTTTGTGGCGGTCACGTTCTGCAATATTTTCTTAGGTATAATGTACTTATAGTATCGCCTCGGCACCAACCACGCGTTATATTAGTATAGTTTAACGAACAAATAATCACCTTTTCGCGTAAATTCTCTGCGCTTAAATTGTTTATAATGAACGTTATCTTTTCTCTATCGTTCGGACACCGGTCAATCACTTCAAAGTCAAATTCTTCTAGCTCAACCGGACGCGTGTCTACGACCGGTGCTGTCTTAGGCGAGCACAATGAGGTCGACTGAAGTTTGAAGTTGGCGGATTTGTTGCGGCTGTCTTTGTTAACGCGTGCTGGTTCGTAGTATTTACAATCCTCTACCCACTGCAAACCATTTTTATAAAATGTATAACGTTATGTGTATTCCGAATAAATTGTAAGTTTCAATGATTTAAAAAAAAAAGTATTGCCAAATCCCGCATGTAAAACTTAACATGTGTACATGAATAACCGTGTACAACACATTGATGATTTGTTTTCATGTTTTTTAATAGTAACTTACCTCGATTAAATTCCGGGGAAAGCATTTGAGATGCGGTATTGCAGATATTCTATCGAAATATGCGCGATCTCCGAAACGTTTGTAGAATCGGTTCAACGCTGTTATGCCAAAATCGAACATTTTCGTATTTGGTTCTTTTTTCAGAGCGAACAAGACAAATTGTAGTGCTTCGTTCAATACGACGGGATCGCTGGCGAACAAACGTTGTAAAAATCGTATATATATTCATAAAATGAAAACTTTCTAGAAATAATCATCAAAGATTACTTACGTAATAAGACCATGTTCAATTATACCACCGAAAACATTGGCATATTTCTTACGTAACTGGCATGGATGTCCGAGGAAAAATGACCACTTGATGAGCAATTCACGTATTATGCACGAAAATACATCCTGTAGAATTTTGAACTCTTTACACTGTCCATTATTTTTAAACTTATAACTACGTCATCGTATATTATGGCACTAAGATACCAATAGCTATTATGGAGTTAAATACATTTTTTTTCAAACTTCAAAAATGAAAATGTAATAAAGATTTACTATTTAAACATAAATAAGTGTATGAATACCAAAACTATAAAGTATGTTTTATGGTTTGTTAAAAATGTAATTGTTTAATACGTCATGAATAACATGTACAATAAAAACATTTCCATTATACAATAACTTCAAAAAATATTTAAATTAGAAACATACAGTATAGACTCCATGTTGCATAAATAAACTACAAATTATGCAATTAATGAGTACCTTATTATGTTGCATTTTCGATTTTTTGAATTCCTTCAAAATATCTAGAAATTCGTCGATTGATAAACTCCAACCGGGTGACAAGCTAATGACCTTTTTCAAGTAATAGCGTGCCTCCTCCATTATATATCTTGGCGCCATTGTAGAATAAGTTCACCGTTCACGTTCAACTGTCGAGAAATACAAGCTCAACAGATCCTGTCTTGATCAACTTTCGATATCAAAATTTGTACAGTTAAGTATAAACTATGATATAGTATAGAAAATGGATTAAGTTTGTCTGTTGATTGAAGAACTTCGAGAGGAAACGTTAAAGAGAACCAAAAAAATAATGGATATAGATCAATTATAAATTTCTTTAAGGCTCTTGAATCAGAATGAGGTTATTTGATATTTATTCCAAACACACGTTTGGAAATATAATCATAATCTAACGTTGCTTGGCAACATACTCTGAACTGTTTTTTTTTATATCCAAATAATTTTTATTTATGAAACACTATAGCACGTCAAATTATTAGTTGTTCGTGTTTAGCCCAAAATTGGGAGGGACGATTACAAAATTTGTAATTTTGTTTTACAAATATCTGTTTGTGTTAGGGTCAATCGCATGGTTGAAGATAACAATAATATTATATCTCAACATTACAAAATTATTTTTATCATCTCATCCCCCGTACTTTCAGTAGCAATGTTAACTCGAATAATTTACGACTGGTGACTTTGACCGAGACGCAATCACGTAGCGGAACTTCAAACAAAATTCTAAATCGTTTAATTCCATTAATCTTAACGCTACAAAGCATTACTGCATTTCCATACAATCGTGTTATAGTTATGAGCAGTTATGATAATTGACTAAATAAGTAGTTCACTTTCGACGAACTATTACGTTCAATTAATATAAAACGATTAGCAGATTTCAAATATTTTTCTTTATCCATTAGTGTTTAAAAAAAAAAAAAACCGCAAACGTCTATTTGTTGTATCTTTTTTTTCATTTACATTGAAAACGAGAAAAATTTAGATAATATATTATTTTTCAACTGGATTGTCCGAAACCGAACCCAACATACATATTTTATTCTGGGCACTCACTTTGATTTTTCACAATACGAGTATTATTTAGAAAAATTGTTGATCAAGACTTTCGTCGGAACTAGAGTTTCAATCAAAGGCATTCTATTTCAGATCTATTTTCATACTGTTTTTATAATTATTAATGTCTGGATATTTCAAAAAGGTAAAACGCGTAGGTAGTATTTTGTTTTATAATGATGTCTTCTGCGAGAAGAATAGCCAAAACAAATTGTTCACACCGAGACTTTTTCGTATATTATTTTTCTCTCTGTTCCTCCTGTAGTGTATATTTTCTTTTGATTAAAAACAAGGGCGAGAGAACCAAACAACTTCATCGACGATATTACAAATATAGTGAATAATTAGAAAATTCAAAGTCGATTTTTTTTCCAATTTTTTTATCAAAAATCATATTTTTTTTTAGTACGTTATCCTTTTTCAATAGTTATTGTATAATAGTTTTAATATATTTAAATTTTAAGCCCTTTGATGGTCACATTATACTTGAATGCATAAACTCTAAATGCTTACCAGCAAATAAACCGTTATAATTAAACACAATTTTAAATGAATATGATAAGAATATGATATGAATACGAATGAATATTATTATAGTGGACATGATTATTTAATAAAAAAGTTTAAACGACAACATTTTTTAAAAAAATATTATTTCTGTAAAACTATACTACTCATGTACATTATAATGCATTTTGAATTTCTATATGACGTTTGTCGAATAAAACCATATCGAAGTTATCCATTTTAACTTTGCTCATACTAGATATAAAAATTAAATCAATAATTTATCTCAGACTGCCTCTATCATAATTTTCGCTACATTTTAAAAGTAGCCTGTTTGTTTATAATAACGATAATTTCAGTGCCATTATGTACTATAGTCTATATGTGCATAACATAAAAAAATTTGAAAAAAAAAATAAGGAGATATTTATTTGATACCAACAATATCAGTCGAATAAGAAAAATGAATTATATTTCTGATTTCGAACTACTGTAATATATTTATTGAAAAGTTTTTAATGACATTATAGTTTACCAAATTTCTGCGCTAAGCTACATTTATCATATTGAAAAACGGTAACTAAAAATAATGATATATAAAATATGTATATTTATTTTATGCATACTTTAAAGAACCATCCACACTAACTGTTATAAAGAAAAATAAGTTCTATGAGATAAAAAATTAAAATACATCTGAAGAGTAAGGTACGCGTAGATTAAATTGTATAATCATGTCTCATCGGAATAAAATGAATTGAATGAGTATACTTTTTATTTATTTTTTAAGAGAAGATAAAACCGTTTCAATTAAAACTAAACAAGTTACATAACTTTTGTGATCATTTCGTAATCTTACCGTCGTTGTTCACGGGATGAACAATATCACGGCAAAATTAAATTAAAACGCCTCAAACACAATACGTACAGATAAATAGACATATCAGATGAACTTATAGATAAATAGTTAACCGGCGGAGGAAATTTAATTTCAATGGGTTTTTCATATTATTCCAGTCATACACTCGTTTTGCGGTATGCGACGTGTTTTTGCTGTTTTAATGATACAAAGTTTTAACTGCCAATAGTGTATTATGCACTGAACTCAGATCTCGTTGAAATTTCCTAATAAAAAAATGCATTACATTTCATCGGTACATACTTTTGTATAAAAATTTTTTTTTTTGCACACCATCGAGGATTAGAGCGTTTTTATTATTTTACTGTTTTATTGTTACACGAGTAATTAATAATTATGTTTGGAACTGAGCAAGAGGTTTTTTTACCATCTCAAATGATTTCCGTTTATTTTTATAAATGCAAACACATCGAACGCAATAAAAATGACGGTTAAAGAGGTTCGGTAAATGTGCACCGGAAGGTATACATGTATACAGTCTGGTCGATTACGTTTGCAGTATATTACGGGGCAAATTGTCTTGGAATGGTTACGCAAATTACCAAATAAAAATAAACGACAAATACAATTTAAAATAATTCATTTAAAATGTTTTACATTTATTTACTATTTAGCACGCTCATGCAGCTCACGTACAGTAGGTACCCACGCAAAGTGCCATTATTAGTGCAAGCTCGTCCGACAATTTCAATTAGGGGTTTTT
Organism: Periphyllus acericola; assembly: GCA_949715065.1. Lineage (NCBI taxonomy): Eukaryota > Metazoa > Arthropoda > Insecta > Hemiptera > Aphididae > Periphyllus > Periphyllus acericola. The sequence goes on along the minus strand of OX454270.1, from coordinate 12,065,668 downwards.
TTTTATTTTTCAAAAACAAAATCTATAAATTAAACACATCCGCTACCTTGTCAATGGTCACATCATGTAATAAACCAGTTGATAGAGTGACCATAGTGCGACCATAGTGCACTGTGGTTCATATTAGTGTTACAAACGAATAACATCCTGATCGGTATGATACATTGTGTGACACGTATAACAATATGCGTAGGAACTCGTTTTGAAAATGTAGCGATGCGTTAATTAAAATTAAAAGTCACGCATAATACCGTACGGGATTTATGATGAAACGCGTCATAAAATAATAAGTTACAACCAGAGCGGGCGATTTTACTATTCCAGATATATTTTCGTTGGAGATCGTATAATTAATATATCATGATGATATTATGTTCCAGGACGTTTTCGCCAAGTGTAGGAGTGTTTCAGATGTTGTTATTGCATTTGGTCATTAATTAAAGTTTATAAAACCTCAGTTAGTCTGCATGCTCACGTATGTTTTAAACTATAATATGTATGTATAAAATGCGCATAATAATATCGAAACAGGAAACTTTCGTTTGCGAGGAAAAATAAATTACATTTGCGTGGACACATTTATATAAAATACACAAAATATGAGGTTTACAGTTTCAGACGTATATTATTTTAGGGTTACAATTTATCTATTTTACGTATTTGCACAACAGAGTGTAGACATTTTCATAACGGACTTATTTTCCTGTAATAATATTGTAATCACAACTCAAATCAAAGCTCTCATAAACATTAATTATTATATTAACAATAGAACTGTTTTGTTCGTTAACTACTTGGTATTTTGATACAACACGTTGCTTTTGAAAATGTTTGATACTCTAATCTACCTAAAGTGGGATGAATTTCAGTTTTCTAAACACCATCGTTAGTAACGATAATTATTGCCGTAGTGCAGAATGCAATTTTATTTTCACCACGCGATGTTATCCACCTAAACATTAAAGCTTTAAAAAAAGTATACTATTTTAAGACGTCATTTTCAGAAGGTTTTTTCATATCAAAGTTGATCATTATTATAATTATACATTTTTCAGGCAAAAACTGTAGACTATAACTTTGATGAAGATTTTTTTTAAAAAATGTTTTAGTTATGTCGTAAAGAAAATGGTTACGTAATGCAGAAACAGATTTCGAACGTGTTACTTATAATTTAATAACTTTTTGTTCCCCAAATCTGTCAGCATGCACGCACGAATGTTTTGGTAAATATTTGCTTGCTACAAAAAAGTGACAAGTTTATGTGATTTAAAATATTTTGAAACGATTCATTGTAAAATATCCATAACAGCTCAAAAATCTAAGAAAAAAAAAATCCTGGAATTATTTGAGGGAAGAGAATAAAACTTATTTTTTCACTACGTTTATTGTCGAACGTTATCGAACTTTGAAGTTTGATTAATCCTATATTATCGCGTAATTTTTGAGTTAAGTTATTTACTTTGAGGAGAATAACAGTGGCTTCTGCATTAGGTTGGGCAGAGCAATTCAAATGCAAAACTTCAATGCACCACGAGAAGAGTTATAACTTGCCAAATGCGTTTATCTTGCGTTGTTTTCATCACTATAACTAGTGTGTGTATGTTCATGTGTGTGTGTATGTGTGTGTACGTGAGCGCGTGCGTACATCGAATTTAAATTAGTTTAGGAAGCAATTATGATTGTATACAGTGATTCAAGTTGTATTATGGTGCCGCAGTACAAAGCCGCGTAGAATGCGCGTATTTTATAGTACGACTATGGCGGCCAGGAAATTGTGGGGTGAGTGTTAAGTATAAAGACAGTTGCGCTGGAGGTCGCCCGGAAATGTGATACACTTCAGAGGTGAAACGTGTGTAATGCGATAGGCCGTTATTCGCTCGGGATAATATAACGCGTTATTTACTTGATAAACGCTGAATTCATAAATAACGCGTCATCTTTCCGAATACACCTACAGCGCCGCGCCGTGATTAATGAGGGATGCCGCCTAAACGACAACTCGAGTACACGTCCCGTAGCAGGTACATTATAATATTATGTCTACGACGAAATCGTTGAAAACGAAACGGGGGAAAATCTGAAGATTTCACTACGAGCGCGTGTCTCGTGCGTACTGCTGTTTTGTCCTTCCCCCGCGAACAAATGGACAGGATATTTTTTTCTTTTGGCAAATTTCGGTGCTGTACGTACGTCCTAACTAGAGATTACAATCCCGGCCCAATTTTATGATCCCGGGATTACGGGATATTTAGCTATTAATCTCGGGATCCGAGAAAGAAAATATTTAAAAGAATTATGCACAATTTTGTTTTATTTAAATATTTGTATTATTATACATAAGAATAGATATTAGTTAATAAAGTTTATATTAGTTAAATAAGTTTATAAATATACATTGGTTCTTATTATTTTCAAAATATGAACGCAGGAATAGTAGAGCGTCTATTGTTCCATCTCCCAGTCTGCTTCTTAGCTTGTTTCCAATATAGGCTGCTGCTGAGAATGCACGTTCGAACTCGATACTTGTAGGAGGAATAGACATTAAGTACTTAAAAGCTAGCTGTGATGCCCGTGAGTTCCTCCATTTTTAAATAAATTCATCTCTTTTTTGATTATTTTTGTTAAATCAGTTTCTTTTTATGTTATAGGATCAATTGTTCTTTTACTTTTTCCTATTTCAAGCTCCAACTTTTCTTTCAATGTCAATTGAGTGAGTGTAATAGATTCACTTTCTGTTTGTTCAAAACAATGTTGTTAGGACTCCTAACGTATAACGAGTGAGGCGCGTTCTACGTTGGACCAGAACAAAATCATCCACTGTTATGATCGTGAGTGGTTAACGTGTTTTAGTGACCACTACGGGAATATTACTGCGATATTAAAATATTAAAATATAAACCGTAATCGTGCTATCGGGGTAGAGTAATGTAGTATTATGTGATATCATCGCGAACGTGTTCTGGTGACCACTGCACGACCAATGACGAGAGTCTGTAGTCATTGAAACGTATGACTTCGTTATTATTTCATTGACCAACATTTTGACGATTACAGAGGTTCCTAACGCGACAATTAATTAAAAAGCCGGTTTAGGCAAACATCTATTCATATGTGCATCTTTCGCATCCCGTGTAAGTAGGTCAAAACTCGCTCTAGCAGTGCTTAAGTAGTCCTCCGTTCGGAAAGAAATGAATAATTTAAATAATGTTTAATACGTTTAGGTTAGGTTAGTTTTCGTACATTTATCATACGAAGATGCGACGGTCTCACGAGGTTTCCGGCCGCGGTTATAGCAGAGCGGAATGGTGTTTTCCTAAGAAAGTAAATATAAAAACATGTTTTTCTTCCGAACGTATGAAAACAAATCATGCCCACCGGGATCAAATCTAGAAGTGTCTTTTTTTTTTTGAATTATGAACATTTTTGCGTTGCCGACGTCGAACGGTACACGATTTTTCCCGGAGATTCTACGCCGTTATTCGCGTTAAATAATACAACATATTTACGGACGTCTATACGTCTTGCACGTTGTTGTTGCTATTGAACGCGAAGAAAGCGCGTACGTTGTTGTTCGTAACATTACGTTCGTGTACGAGTAACGTTTAACTCTGTATTCCGCGTAAACAAATTCCATACGTATAGTACAACGCGATCCGCCGTTTGTTATCCGTGTTAATATTGGACTCGGATAACCATATGACTTACGCGGGATGCGGATTCCCCGAGTTGATTTATCGCAAAGGCGCGGCGTGGGCTTAGCTCGAAGAACATTTTGCGCTGTAGCCAGTACAGGTTATTAGCGTATAACCTCAATAGAACGCAGTAATATGACCGTGAGTACGAACGAACGGTGAAATGGATCTGGTCTCTGGTTATTAACTTAAACGTATGTGATGTACGTTTATGCGATAGTGATATCGTCGAAACGGTCGATTGGCAGAATTTTTGTGATCAACTGCATCTTCGGTCGTCCTTTTATACGAAGCTGCGAATCATACTATAATATTATGTATTCAACACAACAAGACGCCATCAGTGAACGTCTTTATCATGTCTCTCGTGCAAATGACGAATATTAATAATTATACGTACTAAATATATTTACGCATATTTTAAACGCTCGTTGGGTCGCGGGAAGAATTCATAGAGGGAAATAGAAAAAAGGCCGTAGTTCGTATGAAATTTACGTGAAAATTGCATGACATTAATTTTACACGAATCGTATTGGTATTTGTGTAATAATATATTTATCGATTCTGGTTCATAATATATTAGACTTTTTAGACCTACTAAACCATTTTGAAGTTACTACATGGCACTTATGACACATATGATAATTTTTTTATGCTATATGTACATACATTTTATCCACGGATACTTTTATTTCATGAATTAATAAATAAAACATAAATGTTTTAAATATAAACGTCTCCTGGGAAATTAGTCTCATCGTTTTTTCCCGTTAAATTCGCCTATCATTATAATGGAGTAAATTTAGTTACGACTATATACTATTATATATTTTTTACAAACGGATTAATTGTCATCGAATAAAATAATAATTTATGCACTACTTTTAAATATTTAACTATAAAGTATTAATTGTTATAAAAGTAATTATCTTGAAAATCGTTAGGTACGTATTGAAATACGTAAATCTGTAGCGCTGTGTTTTAAATACCATCAAGCCTTTAAAGCAGTACAACTAACTAAATAAATTAATTTTAGTCAATAATCAATATCTGTTATATAATTAATTCCCCTATTCCTCGTACGAAATTTAACGTTTGGTGATTCTCTTCCCTTATATCTTTGTAGATTCAGCGGCACAGGATGCCTTAGTGAAGTGCGACTTTTTTATATCAACGTAAGATCATTGGAATAAAAAATTGTAAGCTTATCGGTATCTGAGTATGGTTTTATTTTAAAACGTAAAATGTTGTTTTATAGAACGCATGGTACTGTTTGTTGGGATATTGGTTCATGAATAATAAATCATCACGATTCAAATCAGACACTATGAACATTTTATTCGAATATGAGCTTTCCTAAAACTTTTAATACGAATATTGTAGTTGAGAAATATCTGGAAACCGATGATTTAAACTGCACAACAATCATGTTAATTTAACTAACAGCTTACAGTTTTTTACGAAAAATGAGTCCGAAAGCGTGTACTATATCGTATACTCTATCGGTACCCGAACTATAGTGACTTAAGTATTGTTTTTACGTTGTAAGAAAATATAAAAATATAATATTTTTTACTAGTCCTGCCGTTGCGTAGGTTTTTTTTCAAGTAATTTTTACGCACATAGCACGATATGCACAACTTCTATTATTTTTAAGAATGTATCAATATACTTTGCTTCAACTTTTATCGTCCCGTAAAATGTGTTGCAATTTATGAGGAAAACGACTGATGTATAGATTTTCTTACGTGTTCTAAATCGTATCATTTTTACTCGATGCGTAATTTCCTTTGTTACGAAAAAATTACAAATATATATATATATACGTAATTGTGTTAAGTAGACAGGTTGGAAGAAGATATCAAAATTTAAAAATAATATTTTGAGTTATTATTTTTATGTGCACAAAGCATTTTGCATACATTTAAACAGCCGGGGGACATATATTGCGGGACGAGATTATTATTATTATTATTATATTTTTTTTTTTTTACTCTCTCTGTGTGACTGTCTCTTTGGATCTTTTACCGTGGAAACCAAATTACAATAATAAACTCCGACATATTTCGAATACGACAGTTTCGCCCGGAAACCGTGGAAAATGTTACTTGGTACCTGGTCGAATGGTTTTCACGTGACATCGAACAGTATATTATTTGTTCTGGTCAAACGGTAAATGCACTACGAGTGATATAAACATTGTTACCGGTGTGTTCGTATCGTAAGAAGGTTTTCTGCCATCGGAAAAAAAAAAAAACATTACCCCTCCCACGTACTGTTTTTAAAGTCGGACACGACGAACACGCGACCGAGTAATAAATCATATACGTTTATAAAATTAAAAACAGAACCGACTGAATTAGGTCTCGCTGTCACGTCTATTTATTAGAGTTACCTGTGCTCATTTGTTACATAATCATAATAATAATAGTAATAATAGTAATAATAATAATAGTAATATCTGCGCGGCCCTCACACAATCGAAATAAATCGCGGGTGACAGACGGTTGCTTAAACCTTTTGTCGGGTGGTTCTAATCGATTACTTTTAGTAGTGCAGTATAATATACATCGTATACTATATTATGTGAATACAATATATTGTGATTAGCTCGCGATGGGGTCGTGAAGTTTTTAAAGGCCGTCCCGAGAAAGGATATCCTCCGATACAGTTATTTTCGTTTTTTTATTTTTTTTTCCCGGATACCTACTATATTTTTATCGAGTCGCTAATTTTTTTTTTCCCGGATACCTACTATATTTTTATCGAGTCGCTAATGGTACTGAGACAGGTTAAAGAAAGTCATACATGTTTCAGAATACCAAGTCTAAGGAAAGTTATGTTATGGAAAATAAAACTTTTAGAATGCCGACTTTAAGAAATAATAATTTTTTTACTTCTTTCTCGTGTATACTTCAATGATTGTATAACTATTCATTCATTTTCAAATAAAAGTATTTCATTGTTTTCAATAAAAAATATATTATCAAATAAAAAAGAAATATAATTTTTAATACTTAAATTTATTTACAATAGCTCTTATAAATCCGTCTAATTCATAATTAGGAATATCAATTATTTCTTCACATATTTGTATTTTAATATAAAATCCCGTCTTCCCGATCACAATTATGGAATTTTAGGATAATTCTATACCAATAATGGAAATAATAATTTATATTCTAAAACACAGTTTTTTTTTCGAAATATTATTAATCTAAAATACAGATTTCTTAAATTTTGCAAAGTTACCGACCGCGGTGGGCTGCGTTTGCACTGGGTTTTGAAGAAAACATTGTTTACAAGACGGCAAAATCGATATTACAGAATATAATCGCACGATCCGCGTATTAAAATACTTCCTGGATTGCGTTTACGCACAGTCGTTTCGTACGTATCGCATGCTCCGATACTCCGATACGGATTTCGTTAAAAAATATTTTCATCCGACGTCCAGGTACACCGCAGAAGGGGCGCGGAGAAGCTTAAACGGATTTATTTCGAATTAAAACGACCGTTTGAATAAGTTTTATGGGCGTTTTATTATTGATCCCGTTTGAATTCACGAGACGAAATGATGTGTGGTCAAAACGACAGGCTGATCGTGACAGTATTTAATTACGTTATATGATGCTAGTTTGTTGTAGAGTGTTGCGCGGTAAATTTAAATCCGAAAAACAAAAATTATTAAAATCCTGACGAGTATAAATCGTTGCAATTAAAATTTAGAGGAAAAATAATAACCATCGTACGGTATATTTTGCTATTTAAAAATCGAATTAATTCCCGCACATCGGAGTAGTGTTTTCAATAACACCCGTATATTAATCATTCATCACCGAAAACGATAAAGTATTTCGCGGGGTATTTTATTTGAGTAATGTCATTGATGCACGTTAGCACTGAGTTACGCAATGTGTGTGTGTGTGTGTGTGGATAAAATTTATATCGCGACAAAAATCTCTATTTATATAATTTGATACCAATATCACTTAGCAATATTTTATATTAAGAAGACGCGCCTACCCGAATGCGTTGTCTCTGTCTTACAAACGCGTACACAACTCAGCAACTCTGCGTTCGGCACCACGAAATCTGTGTTGTTAGCTTTAATATTAGAGTAAACTGATCTGTTTGTAAACTTAAAGCGAAGACCATTTTTTAAAATAATGCAATTTAAAAAAGCTCATAATTCGCTTAATTATCTATGAAAATGCACAGTTACAGTTCTCTTGCCTTTAGATCGATAACAGCCAATAGGTCAGATCAGTGATGTAGCCAGGAATCTTGAATGGCGGAAGGAGGGGAGTGGCTAATTCCCACAATAATAAAAATTATAAAAAAACGATTATTAATTAAAAAAAAAATAAAAATAGGTCAATAACTAAAATTAGTAAACAATGATTTAATACAATCTATAATATATTTATAATGTTGGTTATATTTTTTTGATGTGTACTACTTCATTAAAAATCCACGAGCCTGTAATGATCAAGTATAACGGTTGTTGACTTACATAAATACGGTCAATGGGAGGGGAGGTATAATCCCCCCCTGGATACGCCATTGGGTCAATTGTATTACTTATATTATGTTTAAGCTAAATACACAAAATCGGTTCCGCTGAACGCGCAGATTTGCTACGTTTGCAAGCTTCGTATATATGTAAGCGCGTACGTTTATCTGACGCATGCGGGTATGGCGTCATCTTAAGTTATATTGTCCTCGGTTTTCAGTAAGCGCTTAACCTTTTCCTGCGGTGTACTAAATTTGTGGATGATAATATTGGTGAGAAAACGAGGGACAAAGAGACAATAAAAACGCAATTATTTTCCAACATGGTCAATGGTTTCATAATATGACCAGTTTCAGTTCGAGTTGTATACCAAATATTGTTCAGTAGTGTAGTCATCATGGTACGTTTTTTATCGTATATACTATATTAGTTACTTTTTATGTACTCTGTCCTTATAACATCATATCGCAATTTAATAACGCTAGTAAATGCTCAATTATTATTAAATTTAATAAGGATTTATGTACAATAAAGGAATTTCGTTTTTTTTAAGAAAATTGCGATTTATTTTATAATGAACAACATGGTTTGACGAGGTAAAAAAAAATATGATAATAAATCGTTTGAAAACCTTTCATGTAGAAAATGTAATTTAATCGTAGGATCACGAGTCAACGTCATACGCGATACGCATACGTCAAAATTGGTTTCTACAAAAGCCTTTCACCCCCCCCCCCCCCCCTTTTTTTTTAATATGATTTAAATCGACTTACGCGCATGCAGGATAAGTGTAAGAACACTAGTCACTACAAGTGCGATCGAATAGAAACTACTCAGCGAGGATCATCTCGCGTCTAAATCGTTCATGTCTGTCGGCGTCTCGGTGGCTTACGTTATTCGTTATTCTGTTTATACACACAGCTCATACCATTATATCGTTATTGTTATTGTTATTTTTTTTTATCAAATAATGTCTCAGCGGTTCGACTGTATAGTGGATCCACATAAGGGGAGACGTTTTGTCCTCTTTGACAACACGTTAACGCACGTTTCGCCGGGCCACAGCTCGAAATTGAAATGTTAGCGGCTACGTTCATTCGATAAACCGAACAAACACAATAAAATCCCACACGTGTGGGGTGTATTGCCTGCTGAGACTTTCTTTTTTCACGTTTGCATATTTTTTTATTGAAATAAACCCTCGGCAGCGGTGGTCATTTGGCGGTATTCTCCATATTAAATTAAAACAGAAAAAATGACGTCAATAAACTTACGGCGGTGCACAAATGTTACATTGCTGATCACTTAAAAACTATGGAAACGCGTGGAGTTGTGCAGTACATTGTATATTGTCGGGTGGACCGGCTGTGACAATGCAATTGACCGTGGAGCATAGGGAGTGTTCGTATGTTATGCTAAACAATTTTGTTGGGACCAAAAGGAGTATTGCAAGTTTTAATCTTTCTCGATGTTATCAAGTACGTCATAATATTAAAAAACTTACTTTTTTCACAATACCATCTGCCATTATTTTAGCGCCCGATTTATGCTTTCCGATCAATATTTAAGTCTTCTCAACTTTTTGATCGTAGTCGTCGACCAAAAATATTCTGAACATCTATAACATCAATTCTATGCTGAGTAGTGCACTAATATTTTTGTGGTACTCTCAAACTACTCGCCTTCTGCCACGCTAACCTCAATTTTTTATATTTAATGTAGTTTTCCAATATTTCATTTTTTTCGTCGACATTTTTAGAAAAATTTTCCGCTCCAAAATGCAAAATTAAAAATATACGTTGTGTTCCAATAAAAACAAATATTTATCGAATCTATAAAATGTTTTGTTACTGATCGTCCAAACCTATAAGAGTAGGCATTCAACAATAATGACATATTTCAAAAAAGATTATTATGTGTCTACACTCTAAATTATTGAAAGTATTTAAAACCGTAATAACGCTGATACATTCGTTAGTACGTTTTGTGGGTTCGCATAATTCTTAGAATTCAGTGTTAATATAAATTTGAGTGAATGTTCGTCATAGCGGAAAACATATATTATTATCTAGTTTATTTATAATCACCAAATTATCGTTGTTTATTCGAGGAATAACTTACACCGTGCGTCGTTATAAAATTTGTTTCAAGTCCCTGTTTAAGTTGCGGTTCATTCTTTCAAAGTATAAATTTAATGTACCTATAGGCGAACAATCACAGTCATGGTTTCTTGAAAGAAAAACAAATCAGCTTTACATACTTCAGTGTTTTCAATTTTAAATGCATTTTAAAATTAATTTTACAATCAATTTTAATTAGTTTACTTTGAATAGTTTTATAACCAAGTATGACTTAAGTAAACTATAAACTATACAGTTATTTGAAATCTTCATTAGGATTTTCTTTTATGTTTTTTCAATATTGACAGTGTTTTTAAATTAAAGATAAACTTGTTTTACAACGTTTATTAATTAATAACTATTCAACGAAGATATTTTTGAACTATGACTGATTTAGTCTGGTCGATGATTTATTGGGCAGTGATGCCATTTTTTTATATTTCGTTAGCTCATATGGGCAGATAATTATTATTTCTCTAATTTTTACGTCGTCAATTGTTAATGATCATACAAGGTTTATTGGTGATAAAAAGTTATGAAAAAATTTCCAAAGCTACTTTTACAGTACATATAAAACAGTGTTTTCTCGATTTAAAACGTACGATGAATCACACCACTCAAAAGCTTTGTCGGTTGTGAGTGGGTTATCGTTAACTTAGTGGTCGCTGAATACACGTGATCATATGAATGCTTCGAAAACGAATTTCATAATGTTAAAAAATCGATGTCAATCGCAAATCGCATTAAACGCTGCACAAATTGTCTGCGCCGTGTACACAGAATTATTTGCTATCTCATTCGAATATCAACTATGCCGTATGCATTTTAACCACAACCACTTAAACATCGTGACTGAAACGGCGCGGTTGTCTACTTTAAAATTCTCGCTACAAGTGAAGTGTGTCAAACTCGGGTTATTTGCATTTGAGAATACTAATGCTTTGACAAATATCAGAATGTTGGTGATCACTTTGGTACGTTTATGCTATCTACAATGGTACGTAGGTATCTGGAACAGTTCTTGTGTGTTCAGCCCGAAAACCCTACAAATATACATTTGCATAAATTAATGAATTAAATACTCGGGGAGCTTAACAAAACACATTGTTCATTAATGGCTCAATGGCTTGGTCAGAAAAACCTTTTTGATTGTGATCGGCAAGTTCGTTCTGAAAATTACTGGAACAGATATTTTATTTCGTTTTTCCCACTAAACATTTACCGTTGACCGTTGTAACATGGATCCGACGAGGTTGTTTGTTTTTAAGACTCCTTTGCGTTTTTCGAAGACGGAAATTTGGGACATATTGTATAATACCAAACGTATAATGAGTATAATATAGGAAATTCGAGCTAAAATATTTGACTAAAACCGATCTACTAAAGTATGTTAGTAAATAATTATGATGATTATTGTCTCTACATGAATCGTATGCGAGAAACTCTATTACGCTATATAATCACATATTAAAACACCGAATCACGATGATTTTATCGCGATTAATCATTGAATTATTTATCTAGATCAAACAGATTAATGTACGATGGCTGTGCGTTTATTTTTGATCCCATTCCGATGTAACGATAGAGCGAATGTTCGAAGATGAAAACAGTGACGAACAATTAATGAAGTCGCATTGTGTAGACCGCGGTCAGTAATGATCAGAAAATCGTCATAGGGCGGTGAAAAAGGGTTGATCAAACAAATCATGGGCTGCATCTTTGTATGTACCCACAGGCACACACATCAGGCTTATTTAACGACGCTTTCCGGCGTAGACTATTATTGTAATGTAGAACGGACCGGCAAAGTCAACAGCCATTAGAAAGACTCTAGATAGATGGGTTGGCATTTGACATTGGCATGCTGCCCATTATAGGCTGACAATACCTGAAGCGTATTTAAATCAACATTTTAACATCGTTGAGATTATAGTGGAATATTGTCCTTGCTGGTTTTCAAGTTGTTTTGCGTAAACGATTAAACACAGATTTACCATCATTTGAAATTATTGCCATAATTCTTTCAATTTTCTGTATTATTTAGTACGTGCCGATGTGTTACAATTTTGTTAAGTTGATTGGACAATTGCCCATACTTGATGGAGTTTTCTTTATTTTTTTAATGTATACTCCATTTATTGATGTGTCGACCATACGAGTCTTGAAAACAATGATGAGTGATGAATTCGTTCCGGTATCATACTGTTTAAGAGACTTAACTTAAAGTACGAATTATTTAACAAAGAATAATTACCATACAATCTTGGCTTTGATATATTTTTCTCATTATTTTAAATTTTACATAGGGATTTTTTCATCATGAAAAATATTTTCATAAAATATTTACCACAGTTTTTATATCTTACTATTTTTCTTCATCAAAATATTTTCATTTTTGAAAAGTTGAGAATTAATTTTTGTGTTTTATGAGTCACACTTATTTTGGGCTTACAAAATGTAATTAATATAAAGAGTATAGTAAAATACTTTAAGTAGTTATCTTAAAATTACATTTAATGTTCAAAATCGTATGTTGATGTATTTAAGTCATAATAATCCTAGTTATAATTTGAAATAGAAATATTTAATTTATGGTATACATACGAGTACAACGCAACTCCACGCATTTCTCGATTTAAAAAGTGATTTTCGGTTTGAATATTGTCATTTTACAAAAATGTCACGTTGACACATTCGATAAACCGTGAAACAACCACACAATTAATGGCGTACAGCTGGGGAAAGTAACAAAGTATCTCCATATGGACACAACTAGTATGGATGTGGACTTTATCGCAATTCACAGTTGGTAGTGTATATAATGTTTCGAGGCGTGTCCCCGTAAACAGCGGATTCGCAATGGCGTAAAAGGTTTTTCTAAAATGTGTTATTACAACTAAAACAACTATATAAGATTTATGTCGATGCAAAAAGAGTATCTCAGAACAATAAAAAAAAACCTACAGGCAATACAAAGCAGGCTGCATGTTTAAAGCTATAGCATTGTTTCTCACTTTTGTATTGCAAACAAAACAATATGAATGATTTAATGGAAATGAGTCCATATGTTTTCCGTGTGTTTAAAGAAATTTTTTTTTTGTACTTAGTATACGATTTGCTAGAAAATAAACTTACATGAACCTATATTTCGTTTTAACATTCAATTTCCTGTACGCTAGCACGAAAAAAAAACTCAAAAAGTTTTGCAAAAAAAAAGTACCAAAAAAGGATTTTGTATATTGTATAGTATAAAATATTAAATAGGTTTAAGCGAAAAATCGTTTATTTTTAATGTACGTTTTAATTAGAATTGTTGTATAGTTTATTTTGGGCTTGATTTTTTCAACAGGCTAAAGTCGTATTATAATTAATGTAGTAATTATAGGTAATATACAAATAATCAATGAGTATAGTAATATTTAAATAAATTATTTCCATTCCCTTACGATTAAAATAATATCAATTAAAATTGGGTTGAAGCCTATGTAGTCATAAAATAAAAATTATATTTTGCAAATTATACCTTGGAAGTAGTATTCGTGTAGAACGATTTAAGTGTACTTGAATGTTAATACAGTATTTATTTTCGATTATCTATAATATCAACATTATTTTTTTATTTTTTTTTATTTATATATATAAACGGGTATATTCCCTTTAGAATGATTAACAATAGTACAGTAATAATTAATAATTAATATTTACAAATAAAAATGACAATTAAGAATATAGTTTTGATACTGATATTAAAATAAAATTACAACAAATTAATAATAATTAAAACATTTATGACACTGAGAATTGATGAGTTTACAAATAATTAACATCCGAGCTTAATGCTACATAAACATTATGTTTAAAAACATTACGCGACATAAAAAAGAAGTCGATCTGATAATTATTAATGTTGTTAGCCCAAGCAAGTACTCTGGGAAAGAAAAGATTATTCGCACGATAACTATTTAAAAAAATAGTAAAAAGTCTAACAATAATATAATGATAGTTATGTTATAACTATAGAGATTCAAAAATGTGAAACCTATTTAACTTTAGTGATTTATAACTTTGACTGCAATTCATTGCAGGTATTTGGTTCAATTCAGTTTAGAATACCTGTGAGTCGGTCCGTTAAAAGTTAGTACTATGTTCAATAGCTATTATATATGGAATGATAGAAACACTGGAATTCGTCCAAAGTATAGATTATAGTCGAGTAGAGCTACGTATAAGCACGCAGTGTAATTTCGGTTCGTCTTCTGCATCACACTAAGTGATTTACTGCTGGATTAGGGGAAAAAAACGATTTTAAGTTTATTTCATTAATTATATGTTGTTACCGATAACACTGTTTTTCTACCCATGCAATTTAAAACGTTAAACTTGCATCAATGCGAGTACCATTTATGATTATATTGTGCATTTTCGAAAACATTTTACGAATAATGTTGTGTTAGGTATACGTCTTCCAGCGGGAATGTTATAAATATACGAGTATAATATATAATATAGTTATAGGGAATTTGAGATATTATTTATATTTTAACCTCTTGAACTCGTTGTTTGTAATTACTAATTACTAATCACAAATCGTACTGTATAGAATACAATAAAATGTGCTTTAATTACTTTTATTTTCAACGCTGATCTAAGTACAGTACTTATATTATAATATATATTATAACGTTTAAATATGCGTATTTCGTCAATTAAGTTGACAGGTGAAGTTAGAAATAATGTACTCGTATTATCCGTACTCAGAGTATGCGCTTCTATTATATTAATGTTTATGTATGAACATTTTTGCAGAATAATTAATTTTAACCGAGTATTCTTATAGCTGTAACGTTATTAGTTGTTTTACAATTTGTTATATTTTATGTAAAGACATGGGTAAATTGTTAGTTATTGGAGCGGATTCTGTTTCAGACACAAGACTTTATTATAAGTTTCTTTAGTGCACACTGTTCACAACAAAACACAACGTTCGTCTTTTGATTGATTTAAATTTTAAATTAACTTTACAAATACTAAATAATTTAGCTCGCTGATTTTGAAATTACGCTGTTTTTACCTCTATTCCACGTTCCCTGTTAGACAAATGGAAAACTTCGCCTGAGCTATAGGCTGTTCCTATTATTTTTGCCGCTCATTAAAAAAAAAAAAAAATGAATATATCAAAATCTAAAATAATATGAATTGGAGTAACCATTAATTAAAGGATAGCACATTTACAGCACAATGTGACCTATAAATTATGATACTGTCATTATAAAGCTGAAAATAATACTAAAAACTATAGACTTATAAAATTATTTTAAACGTTAATAATTATTGTAAAAAATTTTTTCCTACGGATATTTTTTCAGTTTTTTTGACTATTCACAGTATAGTATAAGTTATATTAAGCTTGGCCATGATTGGTAAAGTTTACCAAGGAGCGTGTTAACGATTCTAGATTTTAATTGTTTAATATTTTACATTATACTAAAGAGGAGTTACTTTGAAAATATGTAGCATTGAAATATTCTTGAATCCTTTATTTATTTATAAAAAAAAAATACGAGTTTTCCGTAAGATTATACATTATAAATACATACTTATACAGGGTGATTTTTTAACCATGATCATCCCCTTTTTTAGCCATAAAAATGTTTATATTTGAATTTTTTTTATGTTCAAGTCACCATAAGACCTAGGTTTTCTGTTGCATTTTTCTTCATGGCAACTTAAGAATGTCTGGTGGCTACACACATTTTATTTCACAAAACGGAAGCACCATATTTTTTGCGCAAATTATTGTTCAAATTATTTTGTTGGAATTTTTGATGTAACGTAGTCAAAACTTGGACTAATACTTTCGAAATTATAAGAATATAAATTTGCACATGAAAAGTGTACATTTTGCGTTATCTCGAATCTGAATCGTGATTAACGATTACATGTAATTACACATTATACCATATAATATTATGTATCTGATTCTTAAATCAGAAAAATACATTTACTACTCATGCAAATTTTAATTTCGATACATCAAAATTTACAGAAAAATAACCTAAACAAAATACGGCAGTGAAAAAAGGGTGTTTGCACTTGAAAAAAAGTTTGTATCGACACATTTTACATCTCATTTCATAGAAAACATTGCTTATATATATACTTATATATATACTCGAACATAAAAAAAAAAAATAAAATAAAATTTCAGAAATTAAACGGCCAAAAAAAGGGGTGCGAGAGGGTAAAAATCACCCTGTATTCATATTTCACTCAGTGCAATAGAATATTTGTAAAAAATGTTGAACATTAAACTACATTAAAGCGAGCTATATTATAATTTCATGAACAAGTAATTATTTTTTTTCCTCCGTGTATAGCAATAAACTGTTGAGTAATATTATATAAAACAAAGTTTGTGTTCTGAGCTAATATAAAAATTACTAATATAAAGAGTACGTAGAACTAATATTGTTACTGAGCTAATATAAAAATTACTAATATAAAGAGTACGTAGAACTAATATTGTTTTTCTCGGGTATTATTCTTAGTATTGACTGTTAATTTTTTTGAACAGAATTACGTAAATTATTTTTAGAAATGTGGTGCAATAAATAATAAATTATAAATCGAATCGGGATCATCAAATTTGTCGAACGAGCAGAAAATTAAAAACGTTGCGTTATTAAAGAAATGATGCCTAGATAAAATGTTTAACGAAGTGATTATTGCTATAAATAGAGGTGGAACGTTCACGAATCGTAACGTGTATATAGATTACACCTCGACCGCAGATTTCACCTGCTGTTGAAACGGCTTTTCCGCACGATTTATAATACGGACAGTTTTTTAATTATTTTCGTCCAGTCCTCGGATCCGGGTGCTTAATTAAAACGAATAAGCCAAAGCACAATGCTCTTATATTAATGCGATAAATATAAGCGAGTGTGGGGGACTTTAAATCGCAACGTTTTTAACGGAAACTAATGAACGTCTCCACCGTCGATCACGTTAAAAGTCGCCAAACGTCAACGTGTAGCACGATGCGCGGTAATGAAAGCACCACGTTGAACTATATTATTGTTATTATTACCACGGTAGACGGTAATTATGCGTTAGGTTAAAGGTACGAAAAGCATTATCATAACGTGTTACATTGCAGTCGGGAGAATTGCTCGGATTTCCCGTGGCTATTATGTATAACCATTTCGTAACACGAAATGTACGATTGTATACATATGTATACAAATGGAAAATAATGAATCTACTAACATGTTGACTCGTTTCGTGATGGTATTACACGATGCTTAAAATATTCACGAACCGCGTAAAGTGGTTTGAAAAATGTGTAATGAACGAAGATCTATTTACGCACAACGATGGATGCCGGTACGCCTAAATTTACGAACTGGATCCGTTTGCTAGATGTGTAGGCAGAGTATCTGATGAGGGAAGGGTTGGTAAAATGTAAAAATCGTTTTCACATTTGTTCTTTTTGAAACTATTCTTTTTGAAATTAACTAAAAAAATATATTTACTCATAAAATAATACAATAATTATGAGCAGTTGTAATCCTCGCGATGCGAAAGGGTGGTTCTCGCGATGTCACTAACTTCGGTTACATAGTACTGGGAAACGTTAGCGATTATTTGCCCGAGATAATTATTTTACAATAGCGGTACTGACGATTAAAATAAATTGATGCGCTTCAACTCGTATATTGCTGCACGGTTGTTGAAAACTCCGAAATATACCGTTATATCATTTATTCAACAACAGTCGTCACCATGGACCTAATATTACATTTCGCGCAAAACAAATAAGTGATGCAACTACTTTAAAATGCCGTTGATGTGAGTTTTCGCTGAGGAAGTTTTGTGCTTTGTGTAAAACATTTTCGTTTTCTATATTTATTTTTTTATTTTTTATTTTTTTTACGATACAAAATGTCTTTATGCCGGTCTACGCTTTTTTATTGTGTCAATAAACTATCAGCGTTATATGGAAATATGGCCATAAATAAAAAAAAAAAAACTTCCGATGATTGTGTACGCTTGTTATTTCGGCGCACCGCAGACGAGGACTCCTCGTCCTTATCAGCCGAACATTTGGACCATATATCCCTTGGCTCTTTAGAAAAAAAATATATTCAGGTTACATGGTCCCAGATAAATAATATGTACGATCACCGTATCGTGTTGTCTTGTTCGTGTATAACGATAATCTGTAAGTATGAGTAGGATACCCAAACATAAAAAAATAATAAAAGATACGTATTTCTCGAATTTTCACGTCTATTGATGTATTTTATTTTTTAAGTAAAATAAAAGCCTTTTTATCGATATACATCGCGCTAATATTTATGACAAAAAATCCGTTTATTAAAACGGTTAGTAGCTCTGATTAGGTGATAAATAATTTTTTTCGTCTACATACGCGCGTCCGCCCAAAATAATAATTTACTCTGATCCGTTAAATTGCATAACATACCCGGGTTGATTTTATTCACCTGCGGTTTTTTTAATTTTTTTTTTCACGAACAATTTAAATTTAAACAACTCGACGGTCTGGAAAAGCTGGAAGAAACCCGTTAATTTCGCTCTATCAGCGTTTCCGTCTGAGATTAGTAGGCGGGGCGTACACTGCATACGGGTGTAATACGCACAATAATACATTATGCTGCGTAAAGGAAAACGCAAGATTTATACTGCTGTGCGAGTGGGATTCGGCAACGGGATTTGAATTAAATACAGAAACGGTTTCTCCCCCCAGTGAATGTATTTTATCACAATCGTATATATATACGTCTTATATGTATTCAAGTGTACAAGTTTAACAGTGAAACGGCTTTTCCGTTATTGGATTTGTTTACAACTGTAATCACGATTATTATAACAGTGGTGTAGTGAGAAAGCAGTGTACAACTAATAAAACCGAAATACAATAAAATATGCAAACATAAATATCTTGGAACGTTATCGAATAGAGAAAAAAAGAAAAAGAGTAGAACATTATGAATTAAAGCCCGTATAATTGATGGAGTTTTTTAATAAAACTTTAATGGCCATTTCACACGCATGCCTGTTGTGTTATTTCGAAACATTGCATATATTAATACGCGTATTACACGAAAAATTTCGCATCTATAAGTATAACAGGGGACAAAAATTAATAAGACATCAGCGCACTGCAGTTACCTGTACGTATGTTATTACGGTGAGTCTAATGAATAGTTAATTAACGAAGGAGAAAAAATAATATTTACTTTAGTAACTCGCGTTCTCCTGTTAATTATATTTACAAAATAAGGTTTGTCGACGAGTTAAATAATGAAAAAAATAAATATCCAAATCTAGAAGAAATTCTCTTTTCAATGGAAAATTACAAGTTTCTTTTTGATTTACGGGCAATTACTTAGGGGCCAATTTTATATCGAGGAAATTCTCAATCGGAAATATCGATTCATATAATAGTTTAAAGTTTTAACAATTTCATGGTCCGAGAACGAAACAAATATGAATAATTTAAGCTACACCATACAACCAAAAACTAAATCTTCTTCCGTACACCATAATTTTTTGAATAATTTCCTAAAAAACTAATGTTATCGTATTACACGAACATCTCTCATCTGCTCGCATATGCGTACATGGGCGCGTTATTTATTTTCCAAAAACATTTTCTAAAAGAGTTCTTTTTCATAATGTTTTTGATTGGCCTCGACCTCGGAATCTTAAAATTTTATTTTTTAGTGAATTTACTTCATTAAAATCGTGGCCTGTTACGTTTTTAAAAAGTTGTCCGATCTGTATTATTTTACAAAACGTTTCCCTCGACCTGCGAAACCATCCGTAGCCGATATTGTTGTAATATTTTATAGTTAATGGTCACGTTTTGCCTATCGAATGGGCTGTATGATAATAATATTAATATGTTCCTGATATTGTTGTTCATTTCATATCGGATTCGAAAACAATATAACGTCCTCTGAGTTTCTCGCGAATCACGTAACCGTTTAGTGTATCCCAAAGATATATGGCGTTTCTGACTAATGTTAAACATTAAAAATATGACCTCAATAGGTTCTCTTGTGAGGTATTGCAACGATTAACAGTCGCACTGACTCGCAGTTATTATACGAGTATGTCCCTCGACGGGTTTCACAAGCCGTGTAAGAGTAAGGAATACGAGAACGAGAATATGCGCGTGGTGCACTTAAGACTTTGAAGCGTTTAGAAGACATCGAACCACTGATCGAGTTAATATTTCTATTGTAATCTATGTTGGTATGTCGAACCGCCTGAGTTCAATTGTTGAACTCTTAGTTTACTACTGGTGTAAAAAACAAACTATAGAATCAAATTTGAGCGAACATTCCGAACTTGACTTTATATTTTCACATTTTCAACTCTTTCGATGATGATATTATATAAACACCAAAAGACCATCACAGATAATGATGAAAACAGACGCCGAATAATTGTTAAATTGCATTTCAATCCATTATGGTTTGGTTAGGTTTGATAACAAATTTAATTTCTCGTTTCCACAGTTATCGTATTTTATTGTTCGGATCGTTATTAAAATAATGATATACTAGGTATATGCTCTCTATCATAAATATGTATTATAATGATTAACCAGCAGATATTTCTTATGCGTTTAGGCATGTTATTGTGGGCGGATGTTGTTCACTTCATTTTAAATAATGTCGCTCGACTCAAACAAGAACAATTTCACGTAAAATTTCACTTGGTCACTCGGTTTTTTTTTTCTATTATGCCTGCCTGTTTGATGGCTCTCATTTAATCACGTGAACATTATTCTGCGGAAAACCGTTTTGCGATACAAAAACGTTTTCAACCCCAGATAGAGCCACGAAAGTATGTTTTAAACTATATTTTACCACAAGAGCGTGCTGCAGATCCGAAATGTACGATACAACATAGTTTGAAACCGTAGCCATAGAGGTCTCTTCTTGTACTAACTCGGCTCAAAATAATATCAGCTATGACATTTGCCTATATGAATATACGATAATCTTGGACTTGTTTTGCTTATTTTTTACTAAACGTCGATGAAAATTCGTAAAAAATCTCTGGCAAAAATTTGAAAACCAGTAAATACGATTAAATTTTAAAACTTCTTAGTATTTGAGAAAAATAAAACTTTGACGAAATATGTACACGTTTAGAAGGGACTAGATGAATTCCAAGAGAAAAACTATTAGCTTGTTAAAAAATGAGTTTAATTTAAATTAGTCTGTATTCCGATGAAATAACAACAATATTATCATTATTCACTATTATATGATTATTATTCTAGGGGTAATTTCAAATTATATTAGATTTTGTTTAGATTACATTTGGTCAAATTCCATAGAACACAAGCAACTATTTTATATAACGTACGAAGAACAATATTCTAATTTGTGTGTTGTGTTCCGAGAGTTTTGAGTATTATTTTAACTTAAATCATTAAGTCATAATTTATAGTTTTGGCAGTTAAACGATTATCATTTTTTTTTTTTTTTATATGATTATAACAACCCTGATGTTATTTGCGCTATATTTTTTCTTTACCTTTTATTTTTTATTTATAACAATCGGTTGCTATTGTTGTTGACACTTGTGGTGAGTTCAAAATTATATTAAAAAATAATGATTGGCTTAACACTGGTCTCTAGTTGATATACTGACACGTTCGCATATTTACGATTTTATATTTTCTTTTTCGGAAGCGAAGAAAAAATTAAAAACTTTTTACTTGAAAAAGTGTTGGAATCTAGCCAATTTATTCTCAGGTTGTTACTTTAAATCAACATTTTAACTAGTTACACGAACATACGATATAAATATTTAAATCGTTCATATTCTGTGAGTCTGCTAAAGTTTATTGGATGTGCATATTGTACAGTGGTGCAAGTTTTCGTGTTTTAGTTGATAATAATAAATTGTGATCATTACGTTTTCCGAGAAGAGATAGTAGATTCGTATGGAAATTCAAGGAAATCGATTGATTATAAACCATATCCAGTTGCAGATACTTGATTATATACATTTTTAAAAACGTTTCAGAAGTTTCTAAGACTCAGCGAAATATTCACCGAGTTCGAAAAAAAAATTATTTTTTTCATTGCCAGTCAATTTGTTATCGTTTCCGTAGATCAACCGTTCAGTGTAGTTAATATTCTTTATAAGTCAAACATAGTATCCGATTACATAAATCGGTTTACTTACGAGTAGTTGATAATTTGGAAACTTTGGAATAGAACTATATTAAAATTTTCTTTTATGTAATTTAAATTTCGCAATGCTGTGAGATTAGTGGAAGGCTCAACGTGTAAAACCATAGAAAAAGATATTTTTTTAACCGTAGGTAATTGTATTGGAAAGAAGGATACTTGATGATTTCATTCTTCATCCAGAAGTATTAGTACGTTAATTTGGGTCCGCAAGAAGCGCCTTAATGATCAGTATCATCTTCTTCCGGCGAAAGGTTATTTTTTGTTGTGGAATTTTCTTTAAAAACCAGACTTACGATAGGTTATCCGTGGAAAAATTCACGTAAGCAGTACAGGATAAAAAAGCGTAAAAAATAACACTGCTATTTTATAAATGCATTTGAGTTATCTGAATTCACAAAACCGTATA
The DNA here is from genome assembly GCA_949715065.1 of Periphyllus acericola. Lineage (NCBI taxonomy): Eukaryota > Metazoa > Arthropoda > Insecta > Hemiptera > Aphididae > Periphyllus > Periphyllus acericola. Next base: position 12,042,686 of record OX454270.1, on the reverse strand, counting down.
GACATAAAATGTTTCTAAATGCTCCAGGACTTTAATTTAAAGATATTACTAAAACAAAAAAATTATACGATTTTTTCCGTAAAATATATCGTTCCGTGTTTAAAATTATAGTTTGTGGTTATTCTGATAATTATGTTTTAGAAAAATTGGCAAGTTGAAAAAAATTTAAATTCAGTATTAGGTTATACAAATTAAGACGACATAAATTTAACTTAATAATGGTACTTATTGGATACCGACAGTTTATCTTTATGAGTTATGACTATTAAGTATGCAGTTGTCATATAAATTTGACCAATAGCTGTGATGATATAATTTTGTACGCTTAGTGCTTTTATTCAAATCTCAGAATATAAGTTTTAATTTATGTAAATGCCAAAGTTTTATTGATTATATCTATATAGAATTATGTTTAATAGTATCGGGACAATTCCTGTTCGTTTTTGAGAGTATCGCAAAAAATAATAAATATTTGAATACAATGAAACTTCAAATGTCTTCACAAAATCTTCCTTCTTTTAAATTTATTTCTTTATAGTTGACATTTTTAACTCTTCTTTGTTCTTCATTTCACTGTGTAAATAACTATTTTCCTTGCTACCGATATTATTCAAGATTTATTCTTCAATAAGATACAGATAATTTCTGTGTCATAAATGTTAATGCTTACATTATATTGAAGCATATTTATAGTATTATAGTGGACGCTGTTTCGTAGTTAAAACAGTGGCATAGATTGGGAATATTTTTGAGGGTAAGGGAGGTCGAGCTACTGAATGTATTTAACGTCAGGATAGATTTTTGCTATGAGTACAACTGATGATATTTTTCTGACCGATTCCGCGTTACTACAGAGCAGCTGATTCAACAAATACAGTATGATTAAAGTTACCGTACCATAGTCATTGATAAAAACTTATCCATAATTCCATGTTTTTCTGTGAAGCCGAAACATTTTTAATTGTTTATACATATGTAAAATAAAATATAGTTTATTTTATTGAAAATCAATTGAAGCGAATTTATCAAGTCGGAGTAAAAAATATATATTTACATATACATAAATCTGAACCCTACATACTCGTATAAGCATCATTTATTTATATTTTAAGTACGTTGTTTCAATTAAAATGTACAGAGGGTATCCATATTATGTTTTAAGATTACCAATAAGTATTAAAACAATTTAATTATGAAGTGAGACATTGGTTTTGTGCATAAGTAATGTATAAGTATTATTGTAATGGAACCGATACAAGACACGTGTACATTTTATTCTGTATTTTCGCTCTTTATCATTTAAACGATATTGAATACTTTTAATACTTAGTACAATAATTTTCAAAAGTCTAATTAACTTTTGTTATCTCTAAATAAAAAAGCATTTATGCTTAAAAAATCCTCTTGTTAAATCAAGAATGAATAACATTTAATTACTTTTAATTACATTTAATAGTATCAGGTCAACCATGTATTTATCTTGGGTATTTTTTTTCTCAAAAAGTCGATTTTGACCTTTTTCAAGAGGATGAAAAGTGAAAACGAGTAAGGGAGATAAAAAATAAAATTATTAATAAAACAATGTAGGTGTCCGGATGTCATTTAATTTTATGCAGTATTCATTTATCGTAGGTACTTCCGTGTGGATGCGTAGTGGTCGACGTTGCTTGCTGGGGAATTTATTCCTCATTCTTTGAAAGGATTATTCTGGTTTTTCCTTGGGAATCTATGAGTTTTGTAGCGTGAGAAGAAGAAAATATTGGCATGATGCAAATGAAAAAATTGTCTCTTATCTTACTTGACCTTAAAATAGGCTTGTTCAGTATGGGTTTGGAGTGTTTGGAACCAGATAGTTATAATGATGATAAACAGTATCTAACTCATAAATATAAATCCATCAAAGGTAAAAAGTCAACGATGAAATTAATTTATTATAATTACTTGAGTAACACTTTTGATGGTAGTTAAACATATTATCTAAGAAATTTAATTAACTATGGACTTTTAATTTTTTTGTTCAAAGATAATTGTTTGATATTTTTATTCGTTTGTATGGGTTAGTAATATACATTTTTTTATTAATTTGGGTTTTTTATTTAATGATTATAAAAATAAAATAACGATTCATTAGAATAAGTTAGGAGTATTGAGATTTATATTAATTTTACATTAAACTATAAAATATTTAATTTTATTAAATTTATTTGCTTTAGTGCATAAGGTTTGAAATGGATAACTTGTTATTGTTTATGTGATTAACTGATCCGTACACTTTTTTTTCAATGTAGGAAAATCATTTATTTTAGTCTGTGAAAGAATATCTGGACATTTTGATTTGATTAATAATAAAGTGATCGGTAGTCTCTCATTAAAAGCATTTTTAGAAATTATCGTGTGCTTTATTATCATCAACGATTGGTTTATCCATCCAAAAAAAGACTCATGTCCATTCATGCGTAGTTTCCTTCTATACTATCATCAGCATTATGCAAAGGTTATTGGTACAAAGGCTTTCGTCACTCCTTTTGGGTGGTTTATCCATTTTTTTTTTTATTATTCAAATAAAATAAAAATATATTTTGCAAAAAATATCCGTTCACGAAAATCATAGGAAAATCAATATTAATACTGATTGAGGGTAAAAACCACAGCGAACGGTAGAACCCGAGGCCAAGGGTAGTGTTAAGGCCGTGTGACCTACTTCAATACTGTTCAATTCAAAACTTATCTAATCTACTGGCTATCCCACTAGCTCCGATGCCTTTATTTTCCGGCCACCAATAGCATTTTTGGTAAACTCATCAATTTTTGTTTCCTTTGATAATCCCGCATAACCGACCCCGTAAACTCGATTCTAAACTAGTCCAAAGACGGCCAAATAAGATTATTCGAAAAATTGGATTCACTATTGATGTCAAAATTGTCAACCCGTAAACCCTGATCAGTTTAAATAATACGTCGTTTCCATTTTATTTGATACCATATCAATATTTGAACAGTCTACATTTCATCTTTTTATTGCTCGGCTTGTGGGTTACGTTTAATACCTTATAATATGACTTCGAGAATATACAGAACTATAAAAAAAAAATGTATTCGAAAAAAAAACACTTATTATCTTGTGGGCACATCGGAGTGTGGTGAAAAATAATTAAAACCATAATAGCTGTGTACATAGGCTACATAGAATTTGACCGCGTATGAGTATACACGCTGAACATATAAAAGAAAAAAATTAGTACACGATGTAACTACAATTTATTACCCAGCAATTTATTCGGAACGCAAATATAATCTAACGCACTTTCAGTGGACGTAATATTAAATTCGTGTTATTTTATTCGAGGCTTTTGGATTGCGTAGTTAATTAAAACAACGCACGCCTTAATGAAACATTCACCAACGCATTTCGGTCGGTTCGCGCGTTTATTGTTCCATTTAAACGTGTAAAGTACACTCTACTACCGTGAGTAGAATTGGGACCGCGGACAGATGGAAATTAAATGAGCGCTGGACGTGTTTCCCTCGGAAAACATGAACACGTATCAATGTATCTAGGCCATCGCGTACACTCGGAAAACGGCTATAGTACAAGGTTGCACGATGGTAATTCCATAATTGTTTCTCGTGCGTAAACCGTGAAACACCTGGTCATAACGTACGCATGTGTATCATGTAGGTGTTGAGAATAATATGCTAAAATATTGATAAAATATATATTTAGAACGATACAGCGTTCACAGCGTAATCACCAAAAACTTCAATCGGTATTGGAAACAAGTATGCTTTGTGAACTGAACAAGACCAATAGTTGTACTACAGTTTAATTATTTCTACTAAATTGAATTTTCTTATTACTTTTAAGTTATGAAATCAGTCTGAAAATACCCTAGTTTTCTTAATGTTTTATATTTTAAATTTATTCCCGTTTAAAATTATAAACCATGTATATTATGTGCTCTAACCTGTAAATTATTCAAAATGTAATATGATAAAATCTCTGAACCGTAAAACGAATATATTTATTAAATAATGCTTACTATTAGGTTGCATTTTCATTGCACGGAAGTATATTGTAACGCAATGTATTTCGCTCTGTATTTCTATATTGAAAGTATAATATTCATATCGATGAACATTTTTTGCTCAACATTTTTACTGTACCTTGTATAACGCTATGTGTTTAAAAATTATCAATCAATTTCATTGGCATTTTTTAAAATTTTATTCCATAAGTCGTAACGCATTCGCTTTCTCGCCGTTTAAACATTTCGGGTTAAAAAATATTGGCTATTCACATTGATATTTATATTTTCTGAACGGTCCGTTTGGGGATAACATTATCGTACAATACTGTAAATGTATAGGTCTTGAATACACAAAAGGATAATGTTCCGTAGACATTGCTAGCAATTTTTTCTGAAAAAATGATTTTCGCGTTGGCGAAGTGAAGGATGCATTATGTCTCCCCCGCCTTACACTGCGAATACCATTCGCTAAAATGTGTAAAATCGCGAGTGAAAGATACGAAGTGGTGGTCCAGTGATTGTACTCGTATAATGACTACTATTGGCGCGTAGGGCCGCGTGTTCAGAATTCGTACTGTCGTAAATTTTTCCACTTAACATTTTCACACCTAAGACACGGTCTCACGTTATCGACAAGACTATAGAAATACAAAAATTTCAAAAACCATAAGGTTTAATTATAGATTTAATTATATATCGACTTTCTGTGTGGATCCGGCTTTACGTAACGGTTCTCTGGACGTATACGTCATTGCAATACAATCGGAAATTCGTTTGATCTTTATAATTAGGTTTTATTATGGAGAAATACATATGTATGTATAAGGCGGCAGTTGTAGTTGTTCGAAGAAAACATCACACACTCGCGTATGCACACACCACGTTGAATATTATAGTTAGGCAATCGAATAGCATATGCGTAAAAAAAAAAAAGGTTATGATAAAATCGACTTTAGAATACGAATGCGTGTCGAACAAGCTTAGGTGTTTTGTTACGGGAGAGGTTATTACCATTACGTTCAATGCAAATCTTAGGTATTCTTGATGTACTGCACGTGTCATACTTTCTATAACGAGAATGTTTTCACCCGAGAATAAAAATGTATCTTATAATTTTCGGTTTCTAGATACGCGCGTGTTTGCTTTCGTGACACAAAACTCCTGTATCAGATTTCTCATGAAATATCGATTTCAATCAAATTACTTCTTTCTTGCTACTTTAACTTGATAATTATAATTTATAATTGGCTACATCGTACTATAACGACCCCACATCAATTCAAGTTAATTATGCTCTACTAGATCTCAATACAATTATTCTCATTGAAAAAGCTCGTGTTTTATAATTATTGTTTCCTCAATATATTGTGGAATATATATATTCAATATAATGTAATGTTACATTATATATTGTTTTAGTATATTAATAAACTAACTACGAGTATTTAAAAATCAGGCAAATAACTAATTATTAAGTTACAAACAGTATTATACTCGTACATAGTTATATAACTTAAAAGTTACTTTTTTTTTTCAATCACTTATTGGTGATTAGTTACAAGAAGGCCAGCTACATTTCTATTTTTATTTTTGCGATAGATTATAACGTAATATTTATAAAACGTGTAATATATTCTCGATCTGATGAAAACATATTTAAACAACGGGAGCATCATGTTTTACGAGCAATTCCGCGAGAATCGATTAAACCCACACAGTAAAACATTTTAATATCGATCTCATGTTCTATTAATAACTAGCTGGAATAATTTGCGTTGTGCGGACAGATTCTATCGAAACTGCGTTTTACATTCGGTGACAGAACCGGAAAACAGTTGACTTGTATTTGTTGTACAAACATTTACCGCTATAATAATATTGTATTCCAAAGGTTTTTTTGTTTTGAACTGAGTGTATCGGCAACATAAGCCATTATTACATCCCATCGTGTGGGTTTTTATAGAACGGCAGATTTTTTTGAATGGTTTTGTTAATTGGGTGGTGTAAAACACGTTGGGTTATGTAGGGATGGTAGCCGTTTCTTCCCCTGGCACGGTCATCCGGCCGGAAAGTGAAATCGCGACCGTAGCCGGATTCGAACCGGCAAATGTGCGTTTATACGTAGCCTATTTATTCCGCTCGGCCATGAAGCCTCTTGTTCGGGTAAGATTGTGTTTATTGTGCTCCGTGGTTTTGTCCAATATTTACCGATGAAATACATAGAATAAGTTGTTCGTGGTATATTAATAATAGTATTTTAACAATGGTTTTTTTTTTTTAACAAAAATTTTCCGCAGTTACTAGCGACCAATCACTTATTTTTGAGTCACTATATTTGCTAGAACCTAGGAGTTTTATGGATCGAGTCTATTGTTATAAAATATTTATATATCACGTCAATTTAATTGAAATAACAGTTAATACTGTAATTACAAATTATTACAAAAATAACAACATTTATCTATCAATGTTTATTTACTTATTTTCATTTAAATAATATTCTGTCATTGCTTACTGAACACATCATTTTTAGCTGAGAACTAGGTATCACATAATATTTATAAATTCAAATTTTATTGAAAAGCAACATATAGATAGATTGATAGAAAGCGAATAAACTACTTTTATGCTTTTCGCAATGCAATTTATTTATTATTTTTCATTATGAACGGGATTAACGACTTTCTAAAAATCGTAAAAAATGGCTGCAATATAACGTTATGCATATTCTATTAAAAGAGATTCGGGTCTTATATAAGTTAAAAAAAACCGATGTAGAACACAACACAATACTCTTTGATTTTGATGTGATATTATTGTAAATTATCATACACGTGTATAATAATTGCGATTGCGATGGTACACGGACAGAAATAATGATAGTTTCAGTTTTCTTTTATGTTTTTACGCTGTATGCATAACAAATTGAAAAGGAAACTAATTTTACAATTTTTATTATTAATATTATAAAAATCACGACAAGAATTCAATAAATACACCATTGATCTGTTGGTCTTTTATAAAAACGCAAACTATTTTCTACGTCTACTCGTATATTGAGTCTTAAAAATTATTGAATGGTTTCCCATGTGCCATCTCTTTTGACTTCACCAAAGACACGTCATGAACCACTAGACATTTTTTATCGGGTAAAATTAATTTTTCAATAATATTATTGACCTTGATTATTATTCATATATTGGATTATCTGCTATAAAAAAGTAGGATTATGTTAATACCGTATTTTGTTATAACATTTTCACGCCGATTGTTTTTAATTTTGTGTACAATATTTGCCGCGACCTGAAATAATAATTCAGCCACCACTGCCAATAAGTGTTATTGTTGAGTGATAACTTAACCATGTCAATCAAGTCAATATTTAATGTTAATTCACAAACATACTTATTTTAAAATGTTATTTATAGATAGTATGTACTAAATGATAAAAGTTAAAAATAAATGAAATATACGTTTATTAAACCTAGTGCGATACTTCAATAATATAATTATCCGGCTTTTTACTGCCCTAGGCTTGCAACCACTTTAAACTGGATTGTAGTATAACGTATTTATTTATGAAAGTGCGTTTAATAGTTGGGATTTCCTTGCTTTAGGGAATTCAAGCTTATAAACTTATTGTGACATCGATCTACCGCAAAGTCACGTAAGTTGTACAAGTTTGTGCCGAGTAAGTTGCATCATGCGCTTTCGGTGCAACTATATCGCAAGTAAAAATTGAGCTGATTGTGATACACTCGCGGCAAGTTATTATTTGCAGGACTCGATCTGAATAAGAACTATGAGCTTTAAAATTTTTGAAATTCTACAGTATGTCGGTTGCCATATTCTTTTCCTTCCATTCCCCGTCAGTTAAGACATGTAATTCACTGTATCCACTAGGGAATACCAATTTTTCCGTGTATATTTTATTTTTCCATCACATATCATAAATGTTTAGGTTCCATAATTGCTCATATCATATGTATGATTCAAATTTTTGACTGGTAACGCCGGTTATCTTAATATCGCAATATGTTTCAGTTCTGTTCAGTGAATTCACGGTAAAAGTGTACTTCACGAACAATTATATTGCAACATTTTTTCCAACTTCCGAAGATGCCGAAGAAGCCTAGATTAGGTTTTTTAGAAAATTATCATTTAAAATGTAACTACTAATTTTAACTAAATATCACTACAAACTAGTTACAGATTTTCAAAAATGTATTCTTTATACAATTAAATAAAAAAGTAGATAATAATTATATTCATATTTTAGTTTTGTCATCACACACGAAAACAATCATAAAAATAGTTATAATATTATTAATATGATTCGGATTTTGGAGTGATGTTCAAACCTTTGAGGGGGTGATGAGGATGAATCGGTGGCAGGAGGAGATCGCGTAATGAAATGGGTGAAAAAAAAACGAAGTAGAGAGGGAGAGAGAGAGAGAGAGAGAGAGAGAGAGAGGGATGATGATGACGAAAAAGAGAAAAGGAAAAAGGAAAACCGAGAGAAAAAAAAGGTGTATTACCGGGGGCCGGAAAACCCCGGGGCGTTCGGCTGGTCGGCGGCGGTCGACCGGGGTCGTGCTGTGTCGGGTTTCCCGCGATATCGTCGCGCCGGGCGTGCTCCGTCCGGCGAACGGATAACTCGCATTTCGGCAGCGTACAGGAGTGTGTCGTCCTCGTCGTCGGAACACTGTGCGTCGTCTCTTCTTGATAGTGAGTGAGCGGACGAGAGGAGAACAATCGAAATATTTTCTAACTCGCGGTTTTTCGAATTTTCTCGTACCGTTTCTTTCGCCGTCCGACACGGTTTTACAGATCACACAGTTAGCGGTGTTTAATTTTAAAATTAACAATTTCGTTAATTTAATTTAATAACAATTAATTCATTATCGCTGTCGTGCTCGTGCGCGGTCGTTTAGTCGCGCGGCTATGATGAACTGACCGCGATAGTCAGTCGAGATGGTCGGATCAGTCGAAATCCTACTCCGCCGCCACCGTCACCGACGCCGCCGCCGCCGTACGCTCTCCGCCGTTGTGCCGTTGTAACATGGACGACCGGTTCCTGCAGGACGTAAGGACTCGCTATTACATACCCCGCTCTCCTGTTAACGGTCACTTAACGTAACGTTGTTAGCGTAATATCTCTCTATAACTGTTTGTTTGATTGTTTTTATTATTTTCATTTTTTTTTTTTTTTTTACCGTACTTGGAAAAAAAATTGTAACCGCCGAGCTCGTTTTTTTTTTATTATTTTTTATTTCTCTTTAAATATTTTTAAAATTTGTATTTTTTTTTTCATTTGCTGTTTGACACGTTTAATCTCGAGCACAACTAAAGTGACGTATAATAGAAGTAGTGAAAGAAAAAAAAAATTGGCTTGTATCACGACAATTTCATACATTAAAATGTACATGCGCTTGTGCCGCCGCATATCTCTGTATGTTTACACGTCTACGCCGCGACGCTGTAAACTAGCTGCCGCCGGCGTGCGCTTTTCATTTTCGACGCGGTTTGATTTCAGTAAACCGGGTTACCGGTATGCCGCGCGGGGTAAAATATACTCTTGCTGTCGAACCGCGTCGGGTCGTATCCCTGCTTACACCGTTTCGCCATACACTGATTAACGTACCCCTCCCAGGCGACCACGCTGCTGAAATAGAAATTGCATTTATGATTAGTTTGGCGCCGTAATCATTTTATGATGACATTGTCGTGGTGTACAAACAATATTGTTAAACATTAACGAGGTACAGATGATGTAAAATATTCTCAAACAACAATATTAATATTTTCGATACCTAAAGTAAGATGTTTCGGGAACTGCTCGAACCCGTAGAAATCGGTGTAGGGAAAGTATATTATAGCGTTTAACAACACGCTTCTATACTTTTGTTATTGTTTTCGGATTCTGGTCTATATATATATATAGTAATATAAATCAACGTGAGTTATTAAAACTTTTCAATTCCACACATTTTGATTTCAAGTACGTTCAATGGTAAATTTATTCGGCTACAGCACAACAAAATAGTTTTACAAATATGTATCCATAAATAATTTAATAGACAGAAATCGGAAAGTGTTCATTTTTTTTCAGATTAATACTAATAAAGTACCCAGTGACAGTAATACGCGTACAGTAATATTGACGATTCAAAGTGTCTACAATTTAAAATAATTAACCGTATCTTATCGACCAACGTTCGGAATTTGAAAAATAAAGAATTTATAAACAAAGAACCTCGTAAACGTGTTTTAAAGTGAACTAATCCACTCATTAATTGGACACTCAGTTAGTCTTATATACATGTAAAGTAATAAGTCAAATTAGACAAAAAAAAAAAATGAATCAACTTATTATTATTATTACTGTCGGAATAAAAAATATTGACGTTCGTATTTATCCTTGACATTATACCTTGTGTGTAAATTATGAATAATGATTGGTCGCTAGACCAACGAAACGCAATTTTTCATTAATGTCCATATAAACGGAAGTGAACTAAAATATCAAAAATATATTTCACCTTTGAAATTTCCTATAAAATACACAATACTCAGTTTTATTATATTTTAGTTTTTATTGTGTAGTTTTGTTGCAGTTAAATATAACGGTTCTAACATTTACTTTAATAAATAGCATTTATTTTTCACTTGTACTTTTTAGAGCCTGAAACTAATAACATATTACTTTATTACATTGATATCGAAATGTTTACTTTTGAAAATGAAAATATAATTAATTTTTTAAATCATGGTAAGACTGAGCTTGCAATTAAATAAATCATTGATAATGTTACAAAATAAAATTGTTTATGATTTTTTGAAGCCATGAGTTTTTTTTTTTTTGTTTATATTATTTAATTTACTCAAATATTGTTTGATACCCACTCTAGTATGATCAAAAAACTGAATAAAATAAATTTATGACTTTAATAAAATTATTTCTCACAATTTTGAGTTAAAACAATCTTGTGGTACTTAAAAATTAATAAAATACCTATGCTAATTGAAAGATACAGTTTTAAATTAAATCATCCGAGTGAGCATCAAATAATTATATAGGAACTAAAACAATTCGGTCCATAGATTCAATATGTAACCGCCGAAACTTACACCGAAACCTACATTATTAACAGCATTGGCACAATACGCACTCAGTATAAATATGCAAATCTCAAATACGTAATCATCCCAGGCTCACAAAGGTACTCTCAAATGCAGCTAACCAATTATAAATAATAAATTAAATCAATAATATACGTACTGAATAATACTACCTATTAATGATTTTTAATACTGTTTAAAATGCCTCGCGAAGAAAATTAAATATTTATTATCACTGACAACTAAAAATAATTTTAATCAAATAAACGTTCTTAAACTATTTGTATGAACGCTTATAATAAAAACAAACGGTTTAAAGTTAGTATTCTAGTTAAATAATATAATACTTAGAAACACACAATGAGACACAGTGTGTAGGTAGGATAGTAGAAATAAATAATTCTTGTGAAACGTAAATGTGTTCACATAAGTTTTATGTACAACCAATTTAATCACGGCAGACTTTTTAAAACCCTTTAAAACATTATTATGCTTGTACAAGTTCATATGCACATTTACAAATGCCTGTAAAAATATTTTATATAAAAAAAAAAGCACAAGGTAAATAAATTGTTTAGATATTGTTATATTCTTGCATAATGTATAAGCAATAATCTTACCGCGGTTTATATAATCGCCGAAAATCTGAGAATATACTTTATAAAAAATTACATACCAGAACATTTGTATACCAGTGTTCAGATCGGTGATCCATAATAAAGCAACATAAATGGTATTAATAATTGTCATAAAATATTTTGTATTTTGAGTAAACTTCTTAGTGTCAACATTATAATACTCGCGAAAGGGTTATTTATTATAAAGCTCAACATATGTTCTTAAACTTTAACAGATATTTTCTGCCGAATTCTTCGAATACGATACATGCGAACATCATCTACATTATAAATATGTATTAATCACTTTGTGCATGAATATTCATCACGAAACTTTTACTTGAACAAACGAGAGTTAATATTGTTAAGTTTCTTTGATGTGTCAAATATGCATCATCGGTACGAATAAAACTGAAAAAGGACTTAATGTTTTAACAACGAGAAAAAAGGCCATTGTACATGAAAACTTTTTTCCTTAAGTTGTACTCAAGTGTATTAGCCGTTTTAAAGATGTAGAGTCTTTTATCTTACATGTAGTAAATCAAAATGTAGTTCAGTGACTCACTGTATAGGATGGGTTCTTTAACATTTTTTAGTTACTGTACTTTTAGACGATAAATACTCAGCACTTATTAGAAATACAGTATAATATACTAAACACTTTTATAGAGTAACAACTATATGTATTTAGTTTTATAAAGATTAATAGCTTTTTAGAAGTTGAAAATTTTAGTTTTTTGTATTTCTCGAATATGATTTTTTTTTTTTATATAGTTCCTTCCGCGTGTTCATTATATAGTTATACATTTTAAGTAACTACGATTTTTATAGTTTTAAATTGTACTATATTACACGACCAATATTCACCATAAAACGTTAATCAAACTTAATTGAGCAATTTTTCCAAAGTATTTCGTGCATCCGGTTATTATAATAACCGTTGTAGAAGGAATACGAACAAGTTATTATCCTCTAGCGTTCAACAACGATACACGAATCATGACTTCCGAGACGCCAAGCATTATAATGTTCATTTTGTAGAAACGCACAACAAATGTTCAGTGTCTTTCCATGAGCCAACGACTTTGCAATAACACTCGTCGCGGGTTCACGTGGTGCGTATGAAATACACGCGGATGTGGCTACGTGTACGGAAGCCATAATAATATGTCGAAGCACTAATTGTTTCGTAAAGCTCACTGGCAATTTACACGCGACTTGAATTCACGCGCGGGTCGATAACCGTAAAGGAATATTATATTTATCCGTATTTCCGTCCAACCGTGGTTGCGTACTTCACGTAGTTGGGTGTCTATAATTGCGCGATTCGTTAAGTTAGTCTTTCATGTACATATTATTTTTATTTTTTGAGAGGATTTAAAAGTTTGGACAGCCCGCGAGCAATGATAGATTGCCTATTAGCCGTTGTTAGTAAGGGGAAGCTCATTTCGGGAATTTCCGCGCCGTGCGCTCGTAGGGGTGGAGTAGGTATTTTTTGTGGGCCTGGTGATGGACGGGTGCGTACATGTGGGGAGGAGGCACGCGTGTGGCGCTCACGAATCGATTAAAACGTGTGCCGGCCTAATGCGTCGCAACAGCGGCACACGTATGAGACGTTCGACTCAATGAGATCGTATATCCGACCGGAAATATCTGTGGAAATAAATTCGCGAAGAAAGTAACATGCACCGTCCCGGAAGACGACGAGAAAAGGAGGATATTAACGGCGGAGGAAGCGGTGCTTCGATGATTTAAATAACCGGAAAAGGCTAAAAAAATTAAAATCACATTTTCGACGTGATTAATTTTCTTCTTTTAAATTAAAAATAAAATGAATTCGCGCAAATAAAGAATACACGGCAGGCAGGGGATCATGGTCTTCGTGTTCAATGCTGGCTACGCCACTGACTGGCGGAGGGTTCGCTTCCGCCCGGATGGCGTAGAAAATGAAAACACGACCCGCGCACAAAAGTTGGGCGCGCCACCGAAACTGAATAGTGTATCCTTCATAATTTCACCCCACGAGCATGGTCGTTGTTATTCGTGAAATCCATCAATTTTGCTTTAGTTTGTACTTTTAATAAATAAAAAATAAAAAAAAGTACCGAGGATGACAACTTTCAGATTTTTAGTATCTTTATTATAATGACATCGTAGTACGATTTGTCCATATTCTAAGAGTTCGTACGCAAACTGACTTATTCAATAATTCAAATTTTGTGTTGTTGAACGAAAACTACAAAATTGCTTCTAGAAATTCGGAAACATCTAATGGAATGTGTTTCAGAGGTACCATACGATATTTCTGATATAGGCCTCAGTTTTATTGCTCGAAAACGCTTGTTACTAACAAAACCAAATATTGCGAATAACCGTTGTGAAACCGATCCGGTGCTAACCACTCGTTCGGTCACCCGTTCTTACCTCCGTCCACCATCCTGTAGCGATAACGTTCTCGTCGTCTCCTTTCCGGACACACGCTGCATCGCTGCATCACTAACACATTAACCCCATGCATCATACCAAGTGGTGGTCGTGTAGTCGGTAGAGCAGCGCAATGAATCGCGTGCGCACAGGTAGTGGAAGTGGTGGTGGAACGTATGGCTTAATGCAGTTGTACGGGTTTTCCCGAGGGGCGCCGACGGGGAGGGAAAGGTCAACATTGACTTTGCGTATAGTGGCACACGTTATGTGCTCTCTCGCCCCGGGGGGGTGTTTTCGGTGGTGCGTTCAGAGTCAGCGGTGGTTGGTCGTGTTACGTTGGTGGTGGTGAGGAGGGAAGGAAAAGTCACTGTATGTCCTATGTACGACGGCATTTTATTAGTGCATGCAGTGACGCTAAAAACCTCGTGGAAGTCAACCTCTCTGCTCCCCCGCACCACCCTCAGATAGGACGACCCTCTCCCGCAGCCTTTCCTTGCCGGACACCTAACCTACCCCCCGAGTTTTCGCTCAAACGAAAGTGTCTCTTTTGTGCGCGCGCGATGAGGTCTCTCCGGGTTCGTCTTTTGTTTTCGCCCGACGGCCTATACCACACCTTGCCGTCCATTAATCACTTCACAACCCTTTGCGGTCCGGTCCGACTGCATCCTCCTCTTCGCCACTGCATAGACCGCTGCAGTGGCCGTAACGCACTCGCCCCGAAGTGACTGACGGGCCGCCGAAACCCACCTTCGTGGTCCGCCCACTAGACACAACAACCCGGCTGCCGACCGTAAGGTTTACGACGTGTAACCGCCCGTGGACCTGGTTACCGTGTGTTCAAGACGTTTCGCCGGATAAACCTCGTGTGCCGGTCCTACGATGATTATTCGTGAATCACAAAGGGTTTTTGAAAATATTTTCTACGGGTGAATCCATAATTGTACTGGAAAATATTATTTTCACCCTGCACGCGTTTCGGAGCGAGTACCTATACTACAAACCTTGATGATTTCTTTTTAGAAAACTCAAGTATGTGATGACAGAGGATATGGCTTGCTGCATTACTAAATTATGGGTGTGTGTCCCGTCCGAGAACTATAATGATTTATAATTTCTCCGATCAGCACAAACTATAATGTTTATTAAACATAATAAATATTACATTTACCTGTAACAAATTTTGAAAATAATATTTCTTTTTTTTTAACGGGTGATCCATTTTTAATTGTATGTTACAATGTAATACAATTTCATGTTTTCGTATAAATTCAGATATCTGAAATAAATGCGTAAGTATTTAAAGTTTAAGCGAGCGTATAGCAGTGTAACTCAACTCACGCGTTACACTTTTCAATCCGTTCATTATTACTTTAAATTCTCATATAAGTTATATACGTGGCGATGACATCGGACCTATAATACAATTGATTTTAAAAGACGTATTAATTATGCGAAATAACGAGTGTATCTTATTAAAAAAAAAAAAAACCACATAAAAGAGATATAATAATTGATTGTAACTTATAGCAGTTAACTTGAAGCGTAATGATGTACCGGAGAAAGTATTCAAAAAATTTGGCACTTTGGAGTAAAAGTTATCTGACTTTGACTAGTGGATATGTCATTGGTTTTAATTCGTTCAAAAACATTGAGAGGTTCGAATGGGGTACAGAAAAACTGGGTGTAAGTCTGTGATGAAGTTGGCCGTAATACGTCATAACTGCATAATAATATTCTTTTGTTATGCAAGAAACAACATGGGTGTTAAAATGCAATAAAAAAAATTTACTACAGCCATATCAGTCATTATTATCATCTACACCTGTGTTATTTTTCAGTTATCCGTTTCAATATGGTTGTTAAAAAAAAAAATTGATAAATGACTTTAATGCTGTACATTTTAATCATAATAATAATCCGGTTAATGATTGACGTGCTAGAGAAGATATTTTTGATTTATCGTATAGAGGTACTGAAATACCTACCGGTTTACTTGTCACTGTAAACAAATATTTTCTTTCTTATAAACTAACTGCAATACTACGGTACATTATAAATAAAATTAGTAAAACTATCGTCCTTTTTTGGTCTTTATAAGTAATGATTTAAATAAACACTGATAATCATTGCATCTACTGGTGGTGAGCTATAAACAGGTAAATTTATCGAAAAAAGCGAAAAATATGTTAATGACTTAAAGATCATCTTGTATGAAATATAAATTGTTTAGTTCTATTTAAAAATCAATAACTAATAGTGACCTGATCAACATAATGTAGGGGTGCAAATATTAACCTTGACTTTTCCATAGACAGTAGAATTGAAAACTGGTAAAAAAATTGTATTCGTTATGCATTAAAGACAAAAGAATATTTTCCGAAATTTTAGTTGATTAAAAAATATTCTCCTTTCATACTAATATATTTTAATATGGAAGTACTAGAAAACAAAAATCGTTAACATATTTTTATGAATATTTTACACCGAACGCCCACCCATTTGTATATTTGTGAATAATTCTTCGGTTTTTTTTTTTTTTATTCGAATTGATGCGAGATTTCGCGCCACTTGCCTCATCGTCTACGAAAATATAATTCAATCCATCCACCATGTCATATACGCGTCAGGGTATTCGTGAAAGCTTTGCCTTAGGGAATGAAATATATTTTCGCCTCGACTGCGTTCTGGTCATAATATAATAATATATTATAGTGGAATGACGATATTATTGTTTCCGAAGCGCAATCGGTGCCGACCAATACTACTTTGACTGATTGTTATGTTCCCTTCGAACACGCCAGGGGCGTATTTATGGAGTGGTGGAGTAGCTAATGCGTTGCCAACCCTCCGAGAACTCAGGGATATTATTTTTTGAACTAAATGAGTAGGTGACTAATCGTTTTCGTAGGTCCTAGAAAAAGGAAATTTAATGTCGGTAACATTACACTTATAAAATAACACAAAAGACAAATGTAAACATTTCTGTTTTACTAAAAACGCTCCCATTAACTAAACGTGAAAGGGGGTTTTTTTTAACTGTAGATAATAATTAAAAAAAACTTCTTTCATACAGCAATAATTATTTCGTATTCATTAATATTTTTGTTTGAAATTGATAGTATAGATCGTTACGAAGTAGTTCAAATTCCGAAATCCTTAAGAAAAACATTTTTATAGCCGATGAAATTAATATTGTTTATATTTGAAAATTTGTATCGGTAGAACTGACGTTGAGCAACCTGAGTTCGACCATTGTGGTTGAGACTCGACGACGTATTATTGTGTAAACTTACATATTTTGTTTTAAACTAGCTGTAAGGATTTGCAAGAGAAGAGGAGGATTCCTAAAGTCCAATGTATTGGAACAAAGCTCACTCGATTGTTTTTTTTTGTTTTATATTTCTCTTCGCACCAATCCCTAGCATAAAAAAATAACACCAAAATGCGTTATTGGCATACGTAGTTTTACCAAGCAATTATTTTTTTAATGTATTCCGTCACGTGTGTATCGTCCCGAATCCGCGCATAATAAAAATTAAAAAAACTAAACCACCTCCGAATCAAACTCCCGTTGTTATTAATTCTCCGACGAACGGAAGTGCTGACATAATATTATGTGAAAGAAACGAATTTAACAGTCATCCGCAGTGCATTTAGTCGTATCTGAATTTATTTCTTCGGCGCACGGAACAGTATTAAACCCGAAAAATATACGTCCCGACGCATCGGTTCGGTCGTGATGATTAACAGACGTACATAAACCGGCCGTCGCTTCTCATCGTTTTCACGACGTTGTAAATCATTTTATCGAGCGAATCCACGCCGCTTTTGTCCGTGTACAAGATATTCAAAATTATTACTGTTGTTACGGTTGCACCAACATTGATTTCATCTCAATCATTTTCTTTTTTTCCCCCGACCGACCCGGGGTTAGGATACTTTTTGTTTATCCGAAGAAGGCAGCACGTCATGCGAATTTAATAACTAAAACGCCACGAACAGAACTCGAGAACCGATTTAACGTACCGTACAGTACCTTAAAATGCGCACAACACGTCTATTGTTGTTGTTATAATATTATATATGTTGACACAAAACAAAAGTGAAAATAAAGTTACGCAATGTCGAGCAAGCTTATCTTTTTAAACATATTACAGTCATAAGTTGCTCCTTCATTATAGTATATTACTAATAACGATTATGCCGGAATAAAGAAACAAAAACACGACCATGTGTAAAAAAAAAATATGTGCATTTTCTGAATATAAATAGAAAACTACAAACGCAGCTGTTCAAAGACTAGAATCTGATTTGCAATAACACGAATATGATTTGTTCGTCTTTTCATAATGAAACTATAGTTGAGTTTAACAGCATTTTTTTTGTATCAAGTGCCTCTGTGTTTTTTTTTTTCATGAAAATAAAAGAAGAATATTCACTAAACACTTTTTAACCAAACGTTTTACAATTTTGAATACTTACTTAAGTTGTGCTCCCGATTTAGAATTTATAGCCTCAAGTATAACCATCGGTGTCATTGCTCTTAAATAGATAACGATCATTTAACATCATGTCGACGGAGTCGCACAAATTTACATCTTTGAGACAAGCTAGGAAATCAGTCTCTATTGCAGAAAAAGAGGTAAGATTATTGTTTAACAACCCATAATTATTTAAGTTCCGTGTTGATTTGTACAATTCATCATACGTTTAATATTTCTCATAATACGGTAAATACAATTGTGAGGTATGAACATAATTAATATTAAGAGTATTTAAAGTATCGAAATATGATTTATTTACAACTTAGTATTTATTGAACATAACTATATTAAAATTAAAATATTTCTGGATAAACTATTTTATAATCGCGTTCCTATATTTTAAACTACTATAATATTATCACATTTGAATCATAGTTGTACGTATAGTTTGTGGGTCAAATACTCTATGATTTGTTATGAATTAGTCAATGATACATACAATTAATAAACATAAACATATAATATAAACCCATCCATCTTTATTAGAAGGATTTATATTTTTCAACGAATAAAATAGAACAGTTTGAAAAAAAAATATAGTTACAAAATTTGTTATTTTAAGATCATCATTATTTTGATATTTGTAATTGTTGTACTTATGTTGTAACTATTTTAAACGTATTTTTTTGAAATATAATTTAACTATAAAATAAATATAATAATTCAGGATTTCATGATACTATGTTACATAATTAACAATATTTAGAGTATCAGTTTTACATGCAATTTATTGTGTAAAATATAGTACATATGCACAGAGGCTGTACCGTAACTATACTATATTTACTAAAATATTTTCTACATTTCTATATATCACGATGGTGATAGACTTTTATAGATTTTTATAAGATATTAAATTATAATATGGTAGAAAGAAATGCTTTCAACCGAAATGATTTGCTCCAAGTAAAACCTTAGGTTATGTCAGTTTTCAAACTATGATTGTACATATTATGGATTATGGTTTCTGAGATCTAAAATAGTAATTATATCGTATATAATACGCGTGGTATTGTAATGTCGTTAGAAACAATAACAGCGAACCAATAACCATACAACTCCTTAGTTTATTCAATGTAAGACTGATGATATTAGAATATATTTCAGTCGATCGGTAAAATAATATAATATTATTGTATTGGTTATGTAAATATAATTACATTTACCGTGGTTACTACATAAACACCGTAGCTGTACGTTCGCTGAGGAGAAAACCCTATTTATTGAAACTATAACAGTACAACCGAAGCGTGTTCACTTTATTAACTCAAAAATAACTTAATTACAGTATTTCGAAGACAGTTGAAAATCACCTGATCAGAATTTAATTATGTAGCTTTTATAGTCTCGGAAAACCCGTGACCGGCGTTGCGGCGGGTGGAAAGCGGACGAGAGTTCGTTTTGTTTCCTCCAACAATATGGCAATTAAAATTTACTGAATTTTCCGCTATATTACCCGTTACGTCTCTGAAGACTCGGTTTAGCGCGTGATCATAATGTATTTCTTATTCATTTTATTTCTCAACAATTTCGAAAAGTGTCTACTCCACTAGGTATTTATTACTTTATATGCCACGAAGCATATAAATTATATCAATACTTATTCAGAAATTAATTAAAAAATATATACCCGTTCGTTAGATGTCTTGTTTATTTTATAAATGAGGTACAAAGAGGCTTTGTGGTGCCGTATGTTTTTGATATTTGCATTTTTATAAATTATTTTTATAACAAATAAATAGTGTAAAAAAAATTTTAAAATATTATAAAAATAGCATTGCACGGTTGTCTATTAAACTCTTGGGTTATTATTCGATTCAAGTTTTAATAATCATATTCATGTTAATATTAATAGATATATGTATGACAAATTCATATACCTAGTTAATAAATTGGAGTTGAAATGCATAGGATTTTTAGTCATTCGGTTGACTGGTTTTTGGTAACTTTAGTTAAAAAAATGGGAGGGGTAAAATACAATATTCTTTTTCTACAAAATCATTTAAAATGTATTTAAAATTCAAATTAATTACAAGCATAGACTGATTAGAGTTATCCTCTCATGGCTCTTAGTGTAAAACGGGATTTACGTATTTTTTATTGAAGCTTATATTATAACACTGGATCAGACTTTTGCTATAGGTACTATATTAAGTTCTCATTGAAAAGGTTAATGATAAAACCAATCTTGGGTTAAAGCATTTTTAATGGTGCTAAAGGTCACACACGAAACATTTACCCCTACGTTCATTAGGGTTCTAGTTGAAAGCTTCTCCCTTATCTGGACCCACGTGATGAAGAGACGCTTTAAAATAATCGAAAATAACACCGAAAACGATAAGAAAGTGATTGTTTTCTTTTTTTTAATTTCGATAAATGATTAATGGATATGAGAAAAGTGCTCTAGTTAACTGATCATCGTTTACAACTATTATTGTATACGTTTCAAAAATATAAAATAATATCGAGGATAATATTAAGCTAAATGTTTTCCATTTTTAATAAATTATCCGCAGTTTACACTAGGCTTTTCGTTTTTAAAAATAAAATAAACGTTATTATTTTAAATGAAGAAATTACAAATTAACTAAGCAAAAAACATTATATTTTTAACTTAATTTGATTAGTAGCTATATTAAAATATTATATATTTATATGATTATTATCGAATATTTTCATAGATATTAATTGTTTCTATGATAACGTAATTGCAGGTGATTTAGATTGTCAATCAATACACATTACACGTGTGTAGATTATTGTCCTAAAATAAATATAAACGTTTTTAAATATGTTGAACTGCTCAATAGGTATGGGTTAGGCACTAAATTACGGGTATTATTCGCTATAATTATGCATCGTGTACGTTTATCTTGAAATTTCGTAATGACACCATACTGAATCGTAGCGACTGTACCGTAATAATGACATAGTTGGCACGAATGTCTAATTTGGACGGATAAAGTCACGTCATATGGCCATAATGTTGAAACAAATTAATTTCGTTAATAGGATGTAATACGGACGTTTTTATAGATGGGTCGACTCTGATATACTCCTGTTGTTGCGTTCAACCACGATTTTAGTTAATACATTTTATAGACGGATTTCAGTGTAATTAACGGTAATGTAGTGCCTATAGATGTTTGCGAACATGTAAAAAATTTACACTTTTAACCCACCAAATGGATAACCAGCACGCGTTCGCACAGAATATATACGAACATTGTGTTCTTTTGCGGATTCCGGTGGAAAAATATCGTATGGTAATTTTTAGAGTGTAGAAATCTCATCAGCTGATAAAACAATCGAATTTCATAACTACTGCAGTTGTAGATAAACGGTTTCAGTTCGAATTTGGTTTTCGGTTTTTTACGATTCGATGTTTATGCGTTGACGGAACTTGATACGAACAACGATATTGTGCAAGTGCCAGTGTGCGGTGTACGCCCGGGTACACATATCAGTTTTATTTACTCTGTGATTATCATTATTTATTTATATTTTATTTACACCAATCCGGGTTTCCCAAGAGTGCTCTGCCATTTTATAAGGGTTCGACCTTGTGAACACTCGCATTTTATTTATTTGTGCTTCATATAATCTGACGACGCAATTTCTGTGGAGCAGTCTTTTGGGAGCACTTTATCCTCACAACGCACGCTCTTTCTGGTATAGTTATTATATATATATATATATAACTTGAATATAAGTACAGTTTGTGTAATTTCGACGTTTAAAACTGAATATATTAACCGTAGGTTTGCGATTATTGTCATATGGAGCTTAGACGTTTAACAACAGCTTTCCGAAAAGGAGTTTTTAAACCAACTAAAATCGTACGTCAAACGTCGTCGTGCTTGCTCTTTACCGAAAAAATGGTCTATGTCGTCGAACAAACTCATATTATGGCGGACCAAAGTCCGGTCACGAATTCGGTATCCCAGTGACGCTCGCGCGAGGTGAGAAATTCACAAAGCGATTGATTGAACACACGCGAATCCCCGTTCGTCCCGAGCAGTGTGCCATGCGCTGTTCGCGGTTTAATAGGTTTTCCAGAAGGGCGAGAAGAGAAAAGAAGAATCCAATACAATAAATGATATTATGCAAAAGCTGCAACTCGGTCCGGTGGCAAAAGTCACGGTGCGAACTCGGTGAACTGCTTCGTTGTTATTCTGTTCACGTTTGGACTCCACGCGCGTTGGTACGAGTAGCTGTACGAGGGGTCAAAGCGCCGTCGTTACTTCAATCATTTTTAAATACGTGTACACACGTTCGTGGCGATGTTCAAGACGATGTCCGACGGTGAAACCGTTTCGACGTAATTGCAGCGAAGGTCAGGTGCGATTTGAGGAACTATGTTCGCAACGTAAAATTGCGTGTATGCCAATCGGCCGACCGTCTAACGAAACAAAAAAATAAAACAATAACACTCTTCGGGGTGTTTTTTTTTTTTTTTTTGGTGCGAAACGCGTACGACGTCGGTTTATAAAGCTTGTGATCGGTTTGACCGCAGCAGTAAATGATCGGGGCACCGATAGCCGCGCGTAATAACGTACTGCGTTATAATGTAGTCACGTAACGATGTCTCTCACACGTGCGACGAGGACAGCGATACGTACGACCGGTGGAGGGATGGAGGTCCAGAGGGAAAAGGGTTCAATCGGATTTCCCGTATTTCTCCGCGTTTCTCGTAGGCTCTCACATCGCCTTCCCTCCCCTCCCCCCCGCCGCCGCGTCCTCCGATATATCTGGTCAACCCGCGACCCCGCCGCACTCACTCGCCGCGGTCGCCCACCCCCATTTCACGACAACACCGCGCATCGCTGGCCACGGGAATCGCGTAATAAACCGCCTCGTTCGCCGCGCAATGTCCGCACAAACGATCCACCGCCCCGGCATAGTTTACGGCGATTCGCGGGTGGTTAATCTAATTTTGGCGAGTTGTGCTACGCGTGTCGGCCGGTACCTAATATTGTCAACGGATTACGGGTTTGGCGGCGACGGTTAAACAATAAACCCGCGGCACACCGTCCCGGCCCGAGTATGATCGTAGTGCCGGCGGGCTGGGGGACGAGAAGGCGAGCGGAGCAGCAGGATCGCTGAATACTCCGACGACTATTGCAGTCTATGATATACAAGGGAAACGGTCGTCCGTGTACATATTATATTTTACGCACACGCTCAAACACAAACGCATACACACGTCCAGGCGTAATACTCGTGTGTTCGTGAAGTGAGGGAAAAGTTGGCCAGTGAGAGTGGAGGCACATAGAAGGCTGAAATTTATGTACAAAATAAAATTGGTATCAAACATAGTGAAGAATTTTCATGGGGCATTATTAAAAAATGGCGAGTTTCAGTTAAACAACTTTAAATTTACATCTCTATTGATGCACGCATTTGATAAGTAGATAACGCGTTTTTTTGCTTAAGACCGTGATCTCAAATTTATTATAGTACACCTATGTAATCAACACAAGAATCGGAAACAAAATGATTTGCTCTAATATAAATACCTACCTACGTAATCGTGTGTAAGTACATATTTTTAACATCTTGAATGAATAAAAATTGTACAGTATAATAATGGCCTGTAAAAATAAACATATAAACATAGAAAAAAACTGCCTGCCAAAATTGTATTTTGAAAGCTGTTAAATTCCATATCAGGTCAACAGTTGATCACGCTGTCGGGAATTAATAATAATCAAGTCATAAAAATTGTTTTTCTTATGCATTGATTGCAATATTGTTTTCAATACTTCATAAATGTTGCCATTCTTTTTACTCTAAAATCTTAATCTGAGTATTTACATTTTTTATTATATATTTAAATAGCTTTTGGTTTTTCGTTATTTTGAAATAATAGTTTTTTTTTATAATATATTTTAAAAATGTTGAGGATGCTGCTAACCTTTATTTTATGGGTCGCCGCACGAAATAAGGTATTCAGTTATCGATAAAAACACAACCTATAACGATATATAGAGATTTTAGAATAAAAAAAAAGAAACTGATGACGACAAAAATATGACTTTAATTACTATCATCTTGTACCGGCACCTCTCCTTATGGAAATGTTCGGTACGCCGTTACATTATACATTTAATGTATACCAATTTATTATTTGTGCACATTTAGTTAGTGTGTGACGTTGACGTTGTGCGGTTTGGGTCGACAAACCCCCAAAAAAACTCAAAAACTCTGATGGGCAAAAAGCCCGTCGGAATACATAAACAGTATACGTAATAATAATAATGATAATGATAATACGCGCACGCTGTATTATATTATCACGAATTCGTGTACATAAAATTATATTATTAGTATTATCGTATACAACGCTCTCGTTTGTATTTTACGTGTTTGAACGTATATATAGTGTTTAATGGCGTGCAATCGTATGCAATATTCGATTTACTGCGTTCGAAATGGTCTTGCACTGCGAATATTACGTAACGATCCGCACGTTATTCGTATGCACATACTATTATTATGTACACTCGGTGTTTTATTGTTATCCTGGCTAACGTGATCAGGATTACGAAGTGGGTGGCACGGGGTTCCATTCCGTCGCACTTACGTCACATAATGTAGTAGAATGTTCGTTGTACCTTATTATTATGTGTATACCATATTATTCCGGGAACCATGAATCTCTGAAGTTTGAGACGAGAATTTGTTTCTTTCATATGAAATCTAGTGTGATTTCGTCCTTTTTTTTTAATAAAATTTTAACACGACTTCAATCTTAAACTGTTACAAGACGTCCAGGTCGATCAAACTAAATTTATTATGTTACTCACTTATGAGTTATTATACACTATTGGTATCTAGATTTTTTCAAACGTGTGCAAGGTAGAAGCACGATTAAAAATATAATTACATTTCTAAAACATTCTAAAACTAAAAAAAGAAGTTAAAATATAGCACACACAGATAATTGTTATTCTATCATTATTACATATTACTATTTAATATAAGGGGTATAAAAAAACGAGGAAATCGATAAAAATATTTAGACTCTTGGAAATCATTATTGTTTTTTAATTTCTTCAATACGAGTATACGGCTGAACCGATATTTCTTCGAAGTATAGAAGTACACGCTTTATTTTTTATAAATATGTTTTTCGAAATTAAGTCAGTTGTATATCATATTTTAGTGAAAGATATTTTCATCTGTGATGTTGAGATATCAACTTAGACATCATGCTCAACAATTTTAAATAATTCCTTTTAACAGCTTAGCCTTATTCTGGCGGTTACCTAACATAAAGTGGACGTGCTACTCGTTATTCTATTTCCGGCGTTTTCGTCCGTTTCACAGGAATTATAACGATATTTTACTACATAAAATCATAATTCTGATATCTTAGTTGAATATGGCAGCTAAAGGTTTTAATTTTAAACGAAAATATTTCCAAAAAAATGGAATATTCGTTTTTTTAAATTTGTTTATGGAAGCAGTTAGATTTATTTATAAATAATGTAATAATATAAAAAAATGTTAAACGCTGTAAATATTATAATAACATTAAATGTTAAAAAACATTTTTTTTTGGAATTTTCTCGAATACTTACAATAAACATAAATTGTTAGTTATTTTTAATCGTCAGTATATAAACGAGGTGTTATTTTTAATTTTTGTTTTCTTTATCTATTTTAATTTTCACAATAGTATAAAATACCAAAAAACTTACTTTTCTATATCTACTACTACGTTGGCAACTTAATATAAAAGTATTATAGTTTTATTTACCTCAGTGAGTCAACAAACGTAAATTACAATACAATACGAGTATATGGTTATATATGTCAATATTTTAGTTTTTTTATCCACTATGGCAGGGGTGGCCAACAGGTCGATCGCGAGATGAATTTGAGTCGATCGCAACTCCCTTTCGCATTTTAATGAATTTTTTTCAGAAAACAAAATAATTGTTGTACCAATAATAATATAACAATATAATAATTTTTTTTTTTGGTTTATTTATTTATATACAACCTTTTTTTTTTTTTTGGTCGATCGCGACGACCTAGAAAAACTCAAAGGTCGATCACAAGCCTATTAAAGTTGGCCACCCCTGCACTATGGTCAAAAACGTCTGTTGATTTAGGTTTGCTTAAGACATTGCAATGCTTTAAGGATATTTTTTACAAACCATTGTATTGATTAAATATTTCTTAAAATATTTAATTTTTTTCATACAAATTCACTGTTGATCATAATATATTTTTTGGTCTGATCATATACTTGATTATAGAGCATTATATCTCAGTGACAATTATTATAGATAGTGAAAAGACGTGAAGAAAGTGTAGAATGCTACTCGATATTTTTTTCTATAAGAGAAATTCAGGAATAATGTATTATTGTATATATGGTTTTGAGTATATCCTGTCGATGTGATTAGAACTTGTTTATTATTGAATTGCGTTTCTACAGAGCAAATATAGCATTAAGCTAAATCGGTTAAGCGTATTTGGTATGAAAAAAAAATAGTTGCATCCAGTCCAAAAAACACTTCTATATTTATGTAATTACTTTATACTAATAAGATTGAAAAATTTGCTGAAATAAAAATATTTTATTCGTGATTTCACTTTATTATAGGAGAGCGCTGTACAGATAGAAACAGAAACGTGTCTTGACACGCTCTTAACAATTTCGCGATAAAAAAAAAAAGAACCATTAAGTAGTCACTCGATATTTATTTTGAAACGTCGCGAGTTTTTAGAAATGAAAGTATCTATATTCGAGGAGTTGAATGTTTAGAAGCAATTTTGGAAAATGAAATTTCTCGAGTATACTCCCGTACCGTATATGGAGAGAGCTAGAAAAATTACGACGAAATATTGTAACATTATTACTACGGTGGTGGCGCTTGCAATTAGCATTATTAATATAATACCGACGGTTGCGTACCGCTCTTACAAGACTGCTATGAACACGCGCGTGCACACCAAAACTCATCTATTATACATATAACATACGCACACGATGGGTGAGTGTGTATGTGTGTGCGCGCGTGTGTGTGTTACATATTATATGTTCGTGTACTACCGTCTGTGCGTGTTAAGGTGCGTCAAGTGTGCGCGTGTTGGAGTACGTTTGCGTGCGTGTGTGTACGCCACGAGTCCGTATTTAATGCACTTGCGTAACATGTACATCGTATACATTCATTATTATTATTATTATTATCATCATCATCATCATCATCATCGCCTTGGCTTCTGTTAACTTATTTACGCACTCGCGTACACACACGTTCGCCCCACTCGCATGTGTGTAACTTTCAAACTTTCCGTTTAACACGCGTTGCCCACACGTTCGGCGCTAATTGCGTTTCGTCGCCTCACGAATGCCGTCGCAGGTAGCACAATGCCGTTTCTCGCGAACCCTGACTCAGCACGACGAACCGCCCGCGCCGGTCGTCCCCGAAGTGTTTGGCGCCGCGGCGGTACTATTATCGTTATTGTTATTACCATCATCGTGATATGATTTTACCGTTCGTTTCTTCGGGACTTTTGCGACCGTGCGGTAGTCGTATCGGGCGGCAAAACGACCGGGTTCAAACTTCGTGCCCGGGGTTATCTGTCTTGGTGGGGGCGGGAGGGTGGACTCGCGGAAAGTTTTCCGGAAAATACGTTTCGACGCACGTGAAACGAAGTGTAACGGTATCAAGGAGGGTGGGCGTATGAGTGGCGCGCACGACGCTTAATTCACGGTTTGTTTGAATAATTTCGCCGTCAAACGGTAAACGGCGGTTCGCGTGAACGCATGTGCGTGTGTGTACGAGACATTTTTGGCGGTCGACGCGAATATTCGAATAATTTCAAACCGTGCATTACAGTCTCGCGAGAATACGCGTCCGACCGCAGGACGATTTGTACTTTCATCCCAGCCACCGCCGGAGAGCTGTTTTTGAGCGCTTGCGATTAGGGCTGATAGATGCTGCGACGGTGGTGGTCGTGGCGGTGGGGGGGGGGCAGTAGGTTAGGGGTTGGTTTGACGCGCCTGAACGCGGGGGGCACTGCGTATAATTATTGCTCCACGCCGCGTGCCGCCGTAAAAGTGGTTTTTCCGAAATAATCGGCCGACGGTTCGACGACGGGGTTGTTCTGCGAGGGGGTGGGTTTATAATATAGGGTGGTGGTTAACGTTTCGATCGTGATGAGACGCGCGGGGCACGGCAGTGGACCGCGAGATCCGTTTTCCACGAAATCGGTCGCGTTTCCCGGGAAACTAGCCGCGCGACGTACACAACAACATTACATTATTATTATTGTACGGTGGCGCGCGCGTGGAAGACGAATAACGTCGCCGTAACTTTGACAGATGAAACGGATCCTTTGTGCCCGGGCACCGACACCGCCGCGAGATTGAAGTCCTGTGCTGTACATCGCGGCGATGACGTCGGAGTGAGTGCCCGTACGTGCGCGCGTGTACGTGCGGTGCTGTCTGAAACACGAGGCTCTGCGTGTACAGATCGAGATGGAGGGGGGGGGAGGAAAAACCCGAACGAACGCGCATTGTATAAACGAACAACGGGGTTGTGAATTATTTATATCGAGTGGCTTTGTCAATATCTCGCGGAAAAGGCTGCGCCTGAAAAACGGGAAATTCCGTTCTCCGTAACTATTATTATTACCTACCGCGTGTTACGGATCCGGTGAACGCACAAACCGTCGTCGTCGTCACCCTGTCGGTCGGCCGGTTAAGGACCCGCGGGGGTCTTTAACAATTTAGTGTTTGCGCTTCGGCCAGTGGCCGTCATCGTAGTATAACATTTCTATCATAATGTGGTACGCTAAAACGGGGACTTTTGCGTGACAACCGATAGAATAAATCGCGTGCAATAACCGCCGTCCAAAAATAAAGTTGATTTCGTCTTGAATCTTATAGAGTAAAGACAATGCCGTTCGATTATTCTGACTGTTTGAATCAATAAACTTTAACAGCTCACAGTGCTGATACTTATATGTATCCACAGATCGAAACGTTTTCGCTTCGTATTCGACCTATAGTATGCGGCACCATATCACTTGTATAGCTCACTTAATAGTTTGAATAAACAAACAATGTACGTCAAGAGTTCAAGACTATTGATTATACGATTAATGTATGTATAGTGTATACCAATACGTGGTGACCGATAATTATTTTTTTCATTTTTTCCCCGTTTACATGAATTTCAAGCAACGATTAAATAAATACAAATTTTAGTTCGTAATGACTGCTTACCCCCGCCGTTGCAATGTTTACATGCGTTCCCTGGGGATGGAGGCGTGACACTCAGGTTGGGAAAACACTGCGATACATGGACGAGAAATTATTGCCGAACTCTCACCGTTGGCGTGCATAATTGATAAATGTCAGATTTTCGGTATTTAACTAAGTATATATTATTATAGTGTGTACGTGCGCGTAGAAGCATTTAACACGAGTTTGGGCTAACGTCTTTTGTACACGATTAATTTTACGTGTTCGTTCGCCTACGTGAGAGGAAAATGTTCTCTTGCCGCACAAATAAATTACCATAAAATAAATTATGACATGCTTTGGTCAAAATGTTATTTCATTCATATATTTGAACAATCAATAGTAATGCTATCGCCACGTCTACGTTGAATTACTGTTCGAATTTAACGACTATATAAAATCATTATATTTATATTCTGAATAAAATATTGAACGGTTAATTTGATCTCGATAAAAATAAATATAATTTTATTTTTTATCCTTGTACTTAATATACTTATTTTCTTAACGAAATATAAGTAGACTTAAAAAGAGATGGTTTAAATTTTTGCTATTTTTATTTCAATCGACGAATTTATATTATAGATAATCGATTTATCTTACGAACTTTAATAAATGAAATAAGGTAATATATGAATTTTATTGTCTTCAAATTATTATGTGAATGACTTAACGAAATAGATTTAATTTAATTTAATGAGGTTTAAAGAGAAATAATATTTTTACGTTTCTAATAATATTTACAATTTAAGGAAAAGTTTGCTTAGTATGATGTATAATATACATGTATAATTATTTGGTCACACAAATAATATTTTTACATCGTTATCTTAAGTTTAAAATCTAAAATAAAGAATTTTTTTAAAAACAATAAAAAAGAGTTTCAAATAATAACAACGACAGTATATAAATATATGTATATGTAAATATACACTCCAATTTATTGTTATATAGAAGTGGTTATGACGATGATGAAGAAAGCTAGAATTCTTGTAGGAGGCGTGGTTTAAGTCGTTTGTTTTGATAGCATATAACGTGGTATTTTTTTTTTAAATTTTTTAGTACGCGGTTTGTAGTTTATATTTTGATCAATATATGTTAGACGCTGTTGGAAATATTACACACAGGGTTTATGACATGTTACTCAGTAATCATAATTCCACGGGCTAAATATTAGTTTATTAGGTCAAGAAACGGCTTTATTTTAAGTCTTTTAAGTTGTAGAAGTTTCTGGCATGGTTATCACATTGAACATTGTAAATACCTAGTAATTAGTTAGTTTTGGAAGGATTCATATGGTAACGGAAGAGACGAAAAAGCTACAAAAAGTAGTAACCTATCATTCGGTATTAAAACTTGTTGATCGGAAAGAGTGATTTAATTTATTTTTATAATTTATGTTTGTTATATTTTTCAGTGTGTGTGTGTGTGTGTGGGTGTGGGTGTGCCCAAAAATACTTCATACACTTTTTGTTAATTATTGCTTTGTCTAGAACTCTGGTAGTTTCAATATTTTGGTTTTATACTTTTGAAATTGTTTCATTACTATACATGTACGTAATTTATTGACGATCGTATATTATCATAAAACACTGCGATACAGTGGTGGAGTAAAAACGTGGAAAATATTCGATGTTGATTGTATTTTAATCGGATTTGAAAAATGTATTTGCAGTCATAAAAACGCGTTTGGATTAAAAACGGACAGCAATCGAATAATCTTGTTTTCGAGTTATTCTCGAAACTTTTCGGGGCCAACGATATATTATCGTTGTGATATGCGTTCCGCGCGCCGGCGTTTATCGGGAGAGGGAACGTAGCGACAAACGAACAAATCAAATTAACGGTGCCGATGACAAATGCGTCGGCACAACCTGCACGTGGCGTATCCCGGGGACGTACGAATAAACCATGTGGTATCTAATGATCTCAAAGTCCGCGCGGACCATCAATCGTCGAGCGAGCATCGAACTGCCTCGTTATTGAACTTTATTCGTTTCGATTTTGACGCGCGTACGTGAATTATATTTTCAACTTCTCTCGCTACGCCGTTTTCACACGTTAGCGAATCTCGTCGACGGCAACGACACCTATAAACATGTTTTTTTAATAACATTGTTACGGGAGCTATAATAATATATATATAGTCGATGCCGTCCGTATCTCTCCATCATTGACCGGTCGGTGGTCATCCTTCATCGTGCTTACATAGTATATAGGGTCTCGTAAGTATACGCATAACGCCATAGTTAATATTCTTGTTGAATACGGCAGATCGATGGATTTTAGAACGGAATAAAATAAAATATTCACGCGTGGTGTCTCACGAGTATTCATTGCGAATTCGCATATCCACTATACGCTAGTTCAATGATTTATTTTTAAATATAGCCGAGTATCACCATATGCGAATAATTGAACTTTCATTCTAGTCTATAAATTTCTTTCGAATAGTTTCAAACATTTTGTAGACATTTATAAATTGCATTTCATATTTCAACACCGTTATGTTGCTATCTTTTTTTCCACTATGCAGTTCGCACACTCATTGTTATATTGTAATATTTGTGAAACCAACTGTCAGTCCAATACCTCTATAAGTTCTTAGGTTGTCATTTTTTCTTTATTCCTATTCTGAAGCACTACTACTTCACAATTATTTATTGCAACAGCATTTGAGATGTACACATACTTACTGTTGAGATTTTCCTGCCTTATTGTTGACACGTTACACCGGTGGATTTTCACAATTCTACGTAAAGAGATTTCTTGTAATATTATCGTCTCTAGAAAATGATCATCATTTTACAATTGCATAATACGAAAATTGTACGAACTTGGAGTTGCTCACTACTATTTTGTTTAGAAGTACAACAACTACTAGGTTAGTGAAGTAGTAATTAATTTTAATATAAAATCATATCATCTATATTTGCTTCACTTCAGAATTTTAAGTATATGACAAAATAAGAAAAATAAAAATTAAAACAGAAACGAATAGCAAAATAAACAATTAAACCATTCGTATACGGTCAATGAGATTTCATCATAAATCAATATTAGTTGAAAACAAGTTGAGATTATAATATGTTATCGAATTAATTCTACTACAGAGTATAATTATGAAATAAATTACACTTACTGTTGAGCCAATTTATTGGTAGAATACAAGTTTTGGTTCAAACAGAAAAAAAAAAAAGTTAGAATACAAGTAAGTACTATTAAGGTTGAATTTATCTGGAGACCATTAGGATATGTATATAAATTCAACTGTAGTTTTGGGTCAAAACGGATCAATTTTAGATGAAAACGAATCGAATGTAGTTTTTAAATTTAAATTTACCTACCAGCTAATAATGTTTTCTTGAATCATAATTATAAATATGTATTTTACATAATAACTAAATACAGTTAAAACACAATTTAATATTGTTTTTAAGGCACTACAACTTGCTTTGGTTGGTCTTTACCATATTCTTACTTCATAATTGAATTCAAATAATGGCTATTGACAAAAATTTGCCGTACTTATTATCAAGGTTAGGGTAGTATTGGGCATAGCCATTTGTTATACTTTTTGAGATATAAATGCCTTTTCATGCACAAAAAGAGATTCTATGATCCAGAAGTTAATATATGTGGTTTTTTTTGTATTATTTGGATTCTTTTGATTTTCAAGTTATTATTTAGCATTTTAAGGTAAATTTGTTAATTATACGGGAATTTTTCACTTTTACGAAGTCTTTTTTATTTAATTTCAGACCATTTCATGGTAACCATTTCATAATCAACAAACTGTAGTATTTAAAATAAAATTACTGAATTTTATTTTTAAAATAATTTTATGATTTTTGCATAACAATTTTTTAACTTTTTACATAATATATTAATGTTTGAAAAAATTGTTATTCAAGTATTTTAAAAGAGGATTTTTTCCATCGCTATTTTTGGTCTTTCTTTCGTCATTTTTACCTATAGGGGATTATGTTTTTAGAATTTTAGGATCTAAATCCTGTTTAAATCCTGTTTTCCTTTGAAATCCTGATAAAATAAAAATAAAAAATGTTGATGGAGATAATATCAAAATAGCACATCATATAGATACAAACGGATACACGCATAATACAATTGCTGCCGTGGTTGGTTTCTAAATCGAATTGTTTTTTTTTCCACTTTAGTATCCGGAACATCCATTACCATATATGCGCCAAACTATAACGATACGACATGACTTCCGTGACAAATGATCGTGTCATTATACGCGTTGGATGCGATCTCGACGTGCATAGGAGTTGGTTGTACCTTTGTTATTTTTGCTACCAGCGTTGTTCGCCGTTCGGAAATCCTGTCTGGATGAAAAACGTTTGAACCTCTGCCAGCAGACCGCGCACGGATGTTTTATACTTCAAACCGAATTCCATCCCTTTCGGGTGGTGCTCGAACGGCGGACTGCAGCTGTTTAAGAGAGGACCTGTGTCGAAATCGGACAAGATCGTTTGGGCCTTATATATATATATATATAGATAGATAGATTTGTTAATATATTTTGTGCACGGTGGTTGAAATAGATTTACAGCGCCCGGGGTTTTAATTATACACGGTTTACGGGGGAAAAAAAAAAAAAAACAATAAAGTGCCCGAAAACGACTCCGAGTAGGTTTATACGCTTTTCGAGGGGCGGAATAACTTTCGGCAGCAATTTGTTCGTTTTGACCTCTTTGTGTTGTACCTGTTTATACACGTGCACCAAACGAATGACAAACGCTCGCGGTTTCTACCCCTCGCGGCTTCCGAGATTCAACGTGATCTGTTCGGCCTACAAAGTAATGAATATTACGTATGTGTACTACTGCCGCTAGAACGTTGGCCACTGGCGTGTGTGTGCCACGGTTAATTCGTTATCGTAAAAATCGATACGTTGCACGTACTCTATAGAGCCGTCGGAATCTCGTGAACTCTATTGTAGTTTCTTCGAAAGCGTACCGTCCATCAGGACTTCGGAGATAACGTTTTAGAAACTGCACACGTTGCGTACGCGGTGAAACGACTGATTGTCTTACATATTGCGTTACGTTGGTGGGGAAACATATACTTTTCCGCTGAAAACTCGAGATTCGCCCTCGACGTTAGACAGATACGGGCAAATTACGTTGGCGGCCCGTAACGCAATAATCATAATCATTTTTTATGGGAAAATTTTACAACTGCACTATGTGAATTACGCGCATTCCACCGAACAGTCATTCGGAAATGCTTTTAGGTGGGTGCGTGTCGTTTTTTATCTCTCTTCAGTAAAAAGCGACACACACACACACACACACACACACACCTTAACGACGTGAACCCTAAATGCATTTTACGCGCAAAAAACATGGGCCGCTAGTTTACGGGAATATATTTATTTTTTTGTCCACAGGCAAGACAAATTTACCTCATTCAAACACAACAGAATCCCGCACAAAAGTGGTCCTGTCATTATTCTCTACTTACCCATTCAACGTGGATACTTTTTTATTTTATTTTGAAAACAGCACCTTATTCACAAACACTCCATTTGACACACCCACGCACACGCTCAAAACGTACGGATATAATAATGATGTATAGCGCTGTTGTAGCAGAAGAGAAACAATAATTCGCTTTTTATCTTTTGCTTATCTTTTACAGTGTTCTATTTCCACTGTTAATCAAGGTTTAAACCGTAGCACTAGGTCTCGTTTTTACGAGAGTTCTGCATCACAATTTACTAAAATATAATATAACACAGTAAAATGTTATTATTTTCCATTGTACTGGTGGCACTATAATTTTGAAGTAAATAATTAAATTACGTTTCTCTTGAACTGTTGTTGTTATTATTATACTCAAAGGATAAGTATTATCTATGTACTCGTATACGACAGTTTTGGCTTTAAAGTTTTAAACATGATACTTCAAATTCTCAGACCTCAAAAAATAACTTAAAAATGATGTTTATGACATTGTTGTTGTGAGTGAAGGTGTTTTGTAAACTTATGTATATTGCATCGTATAATATAAGGTATCAGATGATTTAGTCATAATATTTATAAATATATTTGTTTTATCAAAATGTTTTTGTTAATTTTTATATAATATATAATCCGAACTATATCAATGGGAAGTGGAGTATATGTGATATAAGTATATGATACAAAGGTAGGTAACTGAATTAGGTGAATCATTGTTATAAAACTTAAATCAAAGCACCAGGGATTGTAAAAACGATTCTGAGCGAAGAAGGACAGGTAGATCAATCAATTTGTCTCGAAACCATAAAGCAATAAAGTTTTTGATTACCTTGCTGATGGGGCTTACTGAAAGTAAAAGTATTTATTTCTACGATACCGAAATTATCCGTTTAAAACTCCAGGAAAGCACTTTTTTTATTTTTTTTTAGAAGATAATTGAGTAAAATTGATTTTGTTATTCAAGTTATTTAAGTGTCATGTCTGCTGGTAAACTTTGAAAAAATGAGGATAAAAATTGAACAACAAAATACAGGCGATATTATTAAAGTGTAAGTTTTCAGCAATTAAAATCAACTTGAACTCGGAGAGTACGACTGAACGAACTATAAAATATAGCTGTAATAATATCGTTGACCAATTGAAAGTTTCAAACTTGAGCGCTATAATAGTACACGTTGTTACACTTAAATTGCACCGGGCGACGGTTGTACGGGGAATTCGTAACTGAAGGATTGTTCGGATGATTTTAGTCGCTATACACCTGCATGGATATATCGTTGATGAATTTTACCGAAACAACCGAGTCCGCTAACGAGTTTCGGTCCACATGCGTTACGTTATGATATATTTCGGGCGCTACATCGATATACTTTATGGCAGCGGGTCCGGGCGTGGCGTTAAAACGATTGTAGTGTTA
Source organism: Periphyllus acericola (assembly GCA_949715065.1). Classification (NCBI taxonomy): domain Eukaryota; kingdom Metazoa; phylum Arthropoda; class Insecta; order Hemiptera; family Aphididae; genus Periphyllus; species Periphyllus acericola. Next base: position 12,005,776 of record OX454270.1, on the reverse strand, counting down.
TTACAACCCGAGGTATACTTAATTCGATTTGACCGTTTAACGCGCGCGCGACTGTTGTTCGCTCATCGCCGTAAATTATTTTTAGCCGCACGCTCGAATATTGAACTCTACCATCACCATTCCGCCGGGGACGCAATGAAAATATTTTATTGTTATCATTGCGTTTGCGTTTCTATTTCAGAAAACGCTAGACCATGTGAGTCATTCGATCTGTGATTGCACAATACGCCAATATGTATAGTCTGCCGGTGTGATTCGAATACTATAAATGTTGTCAACGGATTCGTTTTTCTCACAAACAGCACAAAGTAATATTTTTTCAATTTTAAAGAGATATTCAATAGTAAAAGCAATAATTATATATTACAGATAATGGTATTATACTACCACATTGACGGCTTTGAGAAGTTTCGATCATTTTAATTTTTTAATTTTTGTGCTGAAATGCAATAATCATCCCCGTCGGTATTTTATGACATTCTCATCCGTTAACCGCGATCGTTAATATTTCATGTGATATAGATAATATTTCGCATGGTAATAATTTTGTCAAACGGTTTTAATCTCGGAAACTTTTTAGCTTCGCACACGCATTCTGTTCGCGTATACTAATACATATATACTGCAGTGAAATGACAAAAAACTTAATTTCGCGCTGTTGATTTAGCGACACGAAGAAGTTTCACCAAAACTTTATAAATTATTTTTCATTTAAATGAATATGCATGATGGATAGCAAATATGTAAACGTAGTTTAGTATATTATAGGAAATTAAAGTACTATAATTCCACGAAAATTACGTTCATAACGGTTGGAGCACCCATTTATCGGTTTTTTTTCTATTTTTAAACGGTGTACTCTTTCGACCGTGGTTTTTTTTCGCGACGCATGTTGATTACCGATAAATTAAAATTTAACGATTTTTGTGAAATTGTGTTTTGATAGTTTCCTAATGCAACATTAATGTATTGTAGCCATTGTGCGTAATGGTCTAAATACATTTGTCAATCGTATTCTTGTTCGGTAGACACGTGCCGTAATGCGTCACTCGTTTAGCGCGCGTACGAAATGTAGGAAGGTTTGCTCGAACGGCTTTAGTTGGATTGTAACAAAGTCGTGCGTATTCATGCCGAGAACAATAGGTGCATATAGTTATTAAACGTGATTCCACGCGAAGCTGTTGGTTTTACTCTATCCGCGCGCAAGTCGAATAACATTTCGCGCGGGGTGACATTTTGGATCCGAGGGGTGAAACGCCGAAACAGCAGACGACGTGTTGATTTTGTCCCTGCGGGTTTACGACGTTGATTCGCCCTGTGCACGTATAGCGCGCGAACCCTTAAACGCACCCAGGGCAAACCTTGCGCGGCGGGTGCACGTTCGGTCCCGAAATCGTCCTGGGCCGTACGCACGTGACCAAGGCGGGGGTCGAACACCGCAGCACCGCAACCCCGTGCCCGTACCGGAAGTGGCGAACTCCTCGAGCGGATTTATCCACACGCGCATTATATGCGTGCGCCGCGCACGAGCTCGGCCGGAATAATCCGGACAACACGGGGAGGGCCGCACGCGAGTGTAATCTCAAAACGAAATTTATGCGTTTCCCGGAGAAGACGACGACGACGACGACGAACGCCGATTGAATTTCCCGGGCGCAGCACCGCGATTAATTATTTAATATTGTTATACCGGCCGGAGGCGGCTTGTATACTAGGCGAGCGCGGGACAAGAAACACCTACGTACCTCTCCTTTGTACAATGGCCGTTCGAGCACGCACGATGACGGCGACGACGACCAAAATTGCCAAAACCGTCCCGCAAACATTGTTTCCAAGTGTGTTATCAATAGAGTTAATGACGTTGTGAGTTGTGACCTACAAAATCGCTATATTGATCCCGTGTTCAATTTATGTAACCACGAACTCCGTAAGATATTTTCGGAGTTTGCATAATTCGCCGATATTGTGGAATTTTTTTTTCCCATTTCACTTCTCACACTTTGCAGGATAATGGTACTCTATGCGTTCAGTTTACAAGTGCGCCCGCTTCAAATTTAACCCGTCTCCTTTTTTTTTATTCAACAAACGCGTTCTAATTGATTATGAGTTACGTACTCGATGTGTATATTGTTAGTATTAAAATGTTCACATAAATATAAACTATTATAACACATTTGAATATTTATGTCCACAGTATAAATTCGATTTTATTTTTTAAAACATTATTTCTTCTAAATAAATTCGATTCAAAAGAAATAACATAATACGTCATGTTCTGTTGAAATGTCGAAATATTTATATCATATTTTTACACTGCGAATACGGTACCAATACTTTTGCGAATATATTTATTGAGTCGAAAAAAAATATTATATAAGCGATTAATGTTTGAAAATGTCTGCAAATGTTCCGGCGCCTAAATGGTTTGATGTAATATTAACACGCGAGAACATATAATATAATATAGAAAAATAAAATATTCCATCGATTAAAGTGAAAAGTCTACCTCTATATTTTCTTTCAATTTATTAAATTATTCGCCGCACGCTCTCCGAACCTTACCACAAGTTCATAATATTCTTAGTACATATTTATCATTAATAAACGATAAAACAAAATAAAAAAACATTTTTTGTATAACTATTGCGTTTCTTTGTCAATTCAAACATTGCTTTAACATAAAAATTAACATAGTAGTGTACAAAAATGATAAGGGGGTTTTAAGTTAAAATTTTGAATTAAATTTGATATAAAATCAAAAATATTATTGAAACACGTGGAAAAAAATTATAAATATTATAAAAATTATTTAAAAAAATAAATTAAAATATTTTGAACCCAAATTAGGGAAAATAACTAGACACATATAGACTACCGATGAAGTTGATTGGCAAAAATCTTCGAACTAACAATTAAAACAACTAATGTAGATTTAATTCGCGTGCTAAAATTACAAAATTGTTATTCTCTTGTCCTTTATTCAAAACTCACACATTTTAAGCGAAGTATAATCATGTTTTTTTTCGATATAGGTGCGTGATACGGCAACTAATGAATTATAAGGTTTGTTTTAGACGGAGTACCAATTCTGTGGGTATATTTTCATAAAAATTCTTTCTAAAAACCTGGACCCTAATAAAATGTTCGATAAAAGGTCATCAACTACTTTCAAAACATCCCTTTCAAAACAATAGTATTGTTTGTAACCAACTCGAGCTTAAGAGCTTAATAGTTACCATAAAATATACCTTGTATTTGTTATACAAACACAAACAATGCTTGTTCCATTGAAAAATTGCGTCGAGTACTTGTAATAATATAATATATGTCTAAAGTGCACGTATGCACTGTATTCGTACGCATGTGAACTTTTAACATATTTTATTTTTATTTTTATTAACAATCCTATATAAATAGAATTGCTCGTTCAATATTTCCATCAGAACGATTATGATAGACATGTTATTTTAGTAATATCGATAGCTTTCCACGGGTTACAACTGTTGAAATAATTAAATCGGCACTTAAACAAAATGCGGGGTTTATTGGCGAGAATGTGTTTTGTCCGTGAATAATACAAAAGCGTTTAATTAATTCACGACGTCAACTAAGAGCAGTTATTTTCTTTTTAAATATTAACACCGGTTCGGTGAGCACATAATAATATATTCGTCTCCTTAATTTAGGAACACTCATTGTCGAGTTCGAGCGTTGTAGGGGATACCACAATGATTTTTCGTACTGAAGGGATGTATAAAATTGGTTTTTTTTGTTTATTGATATAAAAGTGTTTTATCAGTCAAAAACGTGATGTTATTAATTGTTGCTATGCAACGGTTTTTAATCCTGCACTGTCAGTGTACCGTGTGTTTCGGATTAAAAACACTTTATTCTTATTTTACTAAAATAATCGCGTGCGAGGAGGAAACCGTCACATTTAACAATTACGTCCAGAAAATACTAGTCATTTCGGATTTCGGTTAAACCGTTGCTATTGACACGGAATTATAACGGACGTCAAAATCGATCTTATTGACTTAAAATATTACCGGTCGATCGCGGAGCGCAACGTTCATGATTAATTAATAATTATCGGTGAATCCTGTCGCGTAATCGATTACACGTTTTATTTGGTTTCTGGTGCTATTTTCCCAGGCTGGTGTCTTAGGATGCTATAACCACCCGGGTAAAATTATCCTAGGATATTTTGGTATCCCCTTGGTGGGTAAATATCCGGGGGTAAAAATCGCATGTTCCACCGGTAAATCGAAAAACGCGTGATAGTACGGTTCGTACAGTTCGAATACGATGGGCAGCGTTATTACGACAATACGATCGGTTCGGAAACACTTCGCGAGTGCGCCGTACGCTCGAGTATTGTGGCGGGGCGACTGCGGGGTTTCGCGAAATCACTCGGGTGCGTGCGAAATTGTATTATCCTCCAGGAAACGCTGACCGCGAGGCGGCTGAAAATATTGTTCGCGGTGCCGACTTATGATGAATTAATAACGTCAAACACGCGTAACTCTGTGCACGCACGTCCGAAAATATTGAATTGAACCGATTCGTCTGGCCGGGGCCGAGCGCCTCGTTTTCACGTCACCGTTCGCCGTTTTCTCATGACGCCACCGCTTCCAATCCCGCAGTGGTATACCGTTACCAAGGTATAGATCGAGGGTGCGTGGCGTCCCCAATCGACTTTACTTTTTTTCTTATGTCGATAAACATACTTAAAAGCGTGTGTTTGCGTGAGTGTCACAATATTTTATTCCTATAACAACTCTGTTTAGATATAAACATTGCGTTTAAAAATAAACCAAACTTTGGTGATGATTTGGCCTGGCGATTGTTTCGATTTATCGTCGTATTTATATAGTTTTCACATAGTGAATTTGATTTGTATTAATGATTCTGGAGATTGTGTAGTTTTTATTTTTTAAATTATTTTAAAATGACTTTAAAATCTCATATTTTCATGGAAATATTTAAAATTCAATTAAAATATAGGGCGGTAAATATGTCACAAGAACTCAAGTAAAACTATAAAAATGTTTTAATTGTTAACGTATATAATAACATAACAGTGATTAACTAAATTTACTTCGTAGACATATAATTATTTTTTACGGTATTATTTTAGTACAAACATTTGAATTATGCAACTTGAAAATATCTCAACTATAATTTTGTTTTCATTAAATTTTCGTTAAATTTTTTAAACAGGTCGAACAAATACAATTCAAGAACCTTTTTTACTAAAACAGTATGTAATATCAAGATAATAAATTTTAATTAGACGTTAAAAAATAACATAGTTGAATCACCATTTTTAAATATTTTTTGTTGGATATCCGGGACTTTAAACGCAGTCCTCTAATTTATGTCAAAGTAAAAAGCATTTTTTTAAATAAAATAAAAAAATAGATGGACCAAAAGTCAGGATAGTTTTTCGTAAAAAAATGTAAGCCCAGCGTTGGTGATATACATGAACGTGATTTTATTTAAGAGAATAATTTTAATAAATTATTTAATTAGCTTTCTGTTGGCTTAGAAACGTTTTAACTGTTATAAAGCTATTAAATGAATACCCACTATCGCTGTTATAATTATTTTAAATTTAATCGATTTATATACATATAAAATAGGCATGATAGGCATAAATCGTGAGCATTTTTCAAAATCTAAAACAAAGTGACAGCTAATCGAATCGTTTATCAAATACCACGTTATTTCAATAAAAGTATTTTAAAACTGAATTAATGTTTAGTTTCATTTATACCTTAAATCACTTATATTGTGAAACGTAACCGAAATGAAATTCGACATTTTAAACACTTTTGCTGCATAATAATTGCATAATCTACGTACTTAATTTTCAGTGCTTAGATTATAAGCCAATGTAATATTTACCGAGATGGTATATAAAAAATGCATAACTCTATCTACGTATTTTAATTAAAAGCTGTAAAATATTAAAAAACAAAATATGAAGATACCTATAAGTGTATTAAAACAAAAGAACTTTACCGTGGATGAAGACGTAAATTAACTTAAAAAAACCATTCACGTTAAAAAATGAAAACTTTATAAAACAAATATAACTTTTCGTTCGGTCGGTCGGTTTAATAAAGTGGATTTTCTTAATCGTTTATTAACATTCTACTTCACGATTAGTGCGCGTCGTCTGTTGACATAGTAATCGACGTTTTTTTCCCGACCGTAACCACAGGGTATAACACTTATAACACTATAACCGTACCTGCACTCCAGACAATAGAAATCGGTTAGCCCGTTGCCCTCGAACACGACGTTTAGCGTTAGACAACGTGTTAACTATTTTAGAGTCTGGTTGATAGATCGTGCACGCAGCAGCGCACTTACCCGTCCGGCCACCCCCGGCAGCCTTAGTGACGTCTTAGTCTAGCATCGAACTGTTTGCATTCACGCCCACCGTACATAATGATATCAGGCACTCGGGCAGATCATCTCTCGCGCGAAAAATACCGTGTTATGATATTACATGTTCGCACGCGATGCAAAAGAGATTGATGATACCGCCGGTGCACTTACGGACGTTCTCCGCGAAACTTTCGAATTTGCTCTCATCCGCACCCACAACCTGCCTGTATGTATAAATTACGCAGTCAGTACACGTATTGTGTACAACGCCGTGATATCCGCGGCGAACCGGATGCGATCCGAGTGGAAACTCGATGTTCCGAAATTTAACTAATGATCGTTATTACGCGCGACCACGTTCTAATAATAGTATTTTGAATTCAAGGGCGGATACAAAGGAGGGGCAAGAAAGGCGATTGATATCCCCGTTCACAAAAAAAAAAAATATCAAATATTCTATTTGACATCAATTGAGGTCAAAATTGTGTTCGTGCAAGTTCAATATTTTCTTTACGATTTAAACAAATATACAACTTTACCGATATTCAATAACACTTTTCGACTTATTTGATCAAAATGCTTTTTTTGGTTTAGTAGGCATTGATTTCAATTTTAATTAAGTTTCGCTCTCAAAATTGAAAGTTTTTGCGTTCTAAAACGATAAAACCCATCACCAGTATTTCTGTTGAGAGTACCGCAGAGTCCTGTACCCGATACATTTTATGTCCAATAATAACAAGACGATCCCTATTAAATGTGTTTTATTCATTTAAATACGTATTTGCACCCTTCGTTTAGCACACCTCTGTATACGCCTTTGATCGTGATGATTGTTGCCGACGTGCGAGGTTCGGACGGGTAAAGAAATGTCGGCCGTTCGCATATTGCACGCGACGCGACGCGCGATCGATTAATTCGACGCGTCGACGGGAAACGCAATAACACTCGCGTGACCGCTTTCGATGATAATTGCCGTTGTCGTGCGGTGTAGACGGTATGTAGTAGGTACCGTCGACGTTGAAAATATAATAAATATGTGGTTCGGAAACGTTAACCGCAATTACTCCTGACCCAGCACACGATACGTGTGCGACGGTATTGTAAAAAACGGTTTTTTTTTTTTGAATTATTTTTCTCACACCGTATCGCGCGCGCGGTAGCCCCCGAACGATAGCTATCGAAATTACCATAGTCCGTCCGACTCGTAATAACGCAATATTATACCCGGGTGAAAACAGTTCGTGCGAAAGCACCCGCGTTTCCCGTCGCGCGCGCCGAGATTAATGATGGGCTCTGCGGCGAGACACACATAATACAATCTTATCTCTGTGATTTTTCAATTTTATTTATGTTTTTATCATCCTTCGCTCGGCACCATCACCACACCCTGCCGGCCACCACCCCATCCTTAACGGTATTTCGCACGCCACTCACCGCGCTCGTCGAACGTCACCGTATTATCAGAAATAATAACAACAAACGCCTCCTTCGTGACGCGGGTCCGTTTTAATATTTTCTGCGCGCACCTCCGGCGTGTTTTTCGCTTTTTCTCCGTTCCCCATGTGGAACGACTGTCACTTAAGGCCAGTGAAAATGATTTCATTATGTCGTTCACATCACGTCCTAGTATAGAACACATTAATTACGTAGAAAAGTTGAAAAACCAAAAAAAAAAACAACTATGGTCAGCACGGCGTCTTGTATAGGCTAAATCAGTACATCTGTGTAACGGGAACGCGATGATATTAATTTAACGTAGATTAGACATATTATTACAATATAGTTTATGTATATTTTACGAAAAATTTCTTAACGTAAAAAACTCGTCCACATGCGTTATTGCGTTTTATTTTTAACGATCAGTAAATGCAATTAGTCATTGGACTTATCATGTATACCGTTTACTTTTCTATCTGATATTTTTCCTGAAAGTGATATTATGTAAAATTATGCTCAATATTCGAATGGATATTAATTTATTAATAATATTATTTTACACGTCTGTATATTACATAGATACGTCATATTACAATTATTTGAAGCTACTACGGGTCGAAGATACCACGTCACTGTAATCGTTTGCATTCAATCCGATAAAAACAGGTATTCAGCAGCTATTTTAGGTTTTAAATTTTAGTTTTTATTCGTGAAAACCAGTTAACACTAGTTATCAAGTTGTTGTTTCCGCGGTGTTGAAAACCAGTTTTTATCTCGTTGAACGCCAATCGATTTCTGCGACGTCTGGTGGCTGCAACCAAGTGGCCGCGTTATATTTTAACAATCGGTTGGCGTACCTGTACACTGTTGTAAAATCGATACCGTAATATAATATCAACATAATAATATAATGTCTATAACAGTCCGTGTGTTTTCAAGTTTAAATTAATTTCATGTCCGATATAGACGTTTAACGCGAACACACACGGCGCACCGTGGAGGTGTGGGTGGCACGTAATAATATGTTAACGTCACGCGAAAAGGACAATAAATTAAACCGGTAGAATCCAGATGCAATAGCCCACCCTCCACTCGCCACCCCGTACCATTCCGGAACAGAGCTGCTAGTTGGTTAGTTGGAAATGCTTAACGCACATGCACGCACTATATTATGATGTGTACTTGTAAACGCGGCGCATAACAGAACATGTACCACGGTACCGTTCCCGTTCTTCGACCGAACGATTTTCTACGTTGCGGTGTGCTACCACGAATATATTATTATTATTATTATTATTATTATTACTTATAACTGCAATAACGCGGTGGCTGTGGCGGCGGATCACGATAATCGAATGGAAAATGCGCGAAATGAAGTGGGTTTATACTATTATGTAGTCGGGAATCTGACGATTACGCGGCGAGAGAGGAAACAGCCGAATGAAATCACATTCTTACGCGTACTTTGTTATGTCCACCAACTCCACACCGAGAAACGATTCCCTAAATCCATAGTTGCACGCACAATCGTGCCTTTAGTTGACCAGCTTGGGCCGTGCGCCACACTATAAAACATCATTATGTTGTCGAAGCTCTGCGATGGACAGAAAGTTTCCTGAATTGAATATGAACACCTACGTGTGTAAACGAGTGTCGTAATTCTATCGACCATACGGCTAAACGTATAGTTTGTTTGCTATACATTTTTTATATTTGATTTTTATTGAATGCACTCTATGGCTTTTTTAATAAGTTCTGAGCGTAATGATACATTTTGTAGAACATAAAAAAAGGAAATAGTATAATCATCGTATTAATTGTACAATTTATAAACACACGTATTATTGTTTTAACTTTATTCATGTCATCTGTGTCGTCTGTCACGAATGATTTTTTGAATATTGTACCGCCAAACGATGGTCGGTCACAGAGTAGTGGTATAAAACGTTTGCGTTTTCGTATAATAACAACTTGCTACAACGTTTTGGAGTATAAAACTTTATGATTATAAAATACAAACTGAAATACCTTCCGTCAAAGTATTTAAAACGGAGAAAATAAACTCGATGAACTCGATTGATTTATTTTTTTTATTTTTTAAGAGATAATATACAATCTGTACAATATAGCACAATAAGTATATGTGAAAAGAGTAGTTATACATGAATAGTCTTGATTAAGAAATCACCCTATGGTAACCCTATAAAATTGAAAAGATTGGAAGGTGGGAGTAAGAAGGCAGGAAATTTATTAAGCGGTAGGTAAGGTACACATTTTTTTATTTCTCGTTTGAGGGCAAATATTTCATTCGTAATTCAACTGTTTTGGATAAAAAATCTATTACAAACCGTTTTTTTAATTTTATCATTGGTTATCAGAAACACATTATTTATTACTGATACTATCCCTATCGTTTCATAGAATCCGTTTTATCCGTTTTATCCGAGTTATTATAGAGATCCATGCGTTTGTAATTATATGTGTTATAAAATAATTATGAGTAAGCTATTTTTCCTTTAAACCCATAAGTATTCGCATTTGTAAGATCCGTGTAATACGTCTACCGGGATGGTAATAATTGAGTGCATTACATTTATGGTATACTCTCATCGAATTCAGGATTTTCCCCACCAAATGTATTTTAAAAGAAACTTTTGACATTTATGTAAATATTCACAACCCTACTTAAATCATATTACTATCGATTAGTTTTCTAATCACTCACCATATTCTCAGTCAATTCATCGGCCATAATAAGCCAAATGGATTTTTTAATAAATATGTAATAGAATTGATGTATTATAAAGTAATCTCCTGAGATTTATCTGGTTACGATGTTTTAAAGACGAAATATTCTCCGGATTCAAAAATAATATCTCTATACATACTATACATTTAGAAATTTCATTTGGCATTAAATATATAATGGAAGATCTTTGGAGGTCTTTCGTTCAATATATCAAGGTATTATTATGGTTTTAAAAAAATCTAAAATTGATATAGGTTTAATACTAAAGTATATTTATAAATATATTTCAATCAATCAACGTACCGAAAAAAGTCAAATATTTGGAAAAATATAAAATAAATGATTAGAGTATGTAAATGTTTTATTGTTTTAATTAAAATACACGAGGAAAATGTAAACAGTTACTAAACGCTCGAGATTAAAACTTATGTTTGTAACCGAATGGACGTTATTTATATTTATGTATAATGTATATATATAATACCGTGTAATAATCATTAAAACATTTTACTCTTTAGTACTTACACTACATACGGAGTAATATAAACTTCTTAATCAAGAAAATAATCAGTTAAGTTGGATTTGGAAAATGTAAACATTTACAAAGCAAACTTGTTTTATGAGATACCTACGGGTGTAAAATTTGTTCTAGTCACAAAACAAACCGTTATGGAAGATCAACGACTGAAAATGTAATAAAATAATTATTTTAGTAAACTTGAATGAAATTTTTTTATATAAAAAAAAGGAGCATCATTGAAATTGACGTGTTCATTTGCATGTATTCGCAAACTATTTAACCATAACTTGATTGGCGTTTTTTGAACGTGATGTGATGATACATTTAATACGTGACAACCTTCACGTTTCACACCGTATAAATAAGTGAATTATACCCAGCAATATTCAAAGTAGGTACCATTTACATTTAAATTGCCTTCCAACTTTATAAATTATAATCTAAAATTTGAACCCCTCAGCAAATCTCTTAAAGAAAAACAATTTAACCTGTAATAAATCAAGTTATAGACTTTCCAAATTGAAAAAAAAAACTAAAACAACTTTTTGTCTTCAATTACACGAATACATTGTACAAATAAATTACTAATTTATACAATACTACAGATTAGTGATAATTGATGCGTATTTCCTTGATACAAGAAAACCATAGTAATATAATATTTTTTTATAGTTTTTAACATAACTGAATTGCCAATATATTTATTTTTACGAAAAGCTCCGACCGATACTAAAATATTGAATAATATTTCGTTAACCATGATGACGTAGCTTTTCCCTTCTCTGTACTTTTATGTTTTCTCGAAAAGCTCCAAATTGACATATAATATCCTAAGTTCATTTCGTGCAAGTTTTCCAACCCACAGAGGTGTTGCACAAAACTTTTCAAGCGCTTTTTCCTACAGATTTTTCGCCAAAAGCTTTTTTCCGAAAAAATAAAAGAATACGTCATCATTATTATAAAATTGACGTCATCGTCACCATGATATTTTTTGTGTACATAAAACAAAAGTCTATACGACCACGGATTTTCAGTGCGTACTAATAAAAGTGGTTGATTGATTATCAGTTATAACATTTCTATTTTTATTAATGGAGTAATAAAACCATATTTCAAATAATGTAATTGGACCGAATATTATTACTATCGATTTTCAATAAAACGGCATTAACGAACCTACGTTCGACGGATTTTCCGAGAAACACGAAACGGAAATAATTAAACAATAAACAAATTAATCACGTAACGCTGTACAGTTATTAAAGGTGAGTATTTGAAATTGATATATTCAAAATAAGAAAAAATAGTGAATATAGCCACTATACGATCAACACTGACAAATTGATGTCAAACAAGTTAATAATGTGGTACGAGTAGCGTAATGATAATTTATTATCTTACTGTGGGTGCGAGTGGATTAAATAAAAGACCAAAAAAAAAAATAATTGGACCAATGTCTGTATGACTTGTATGATTTTTTTTTTCAACAGTCCGCAGTTCGACTAGTGTTCCGATCCGTTTTGGATTTAGTAAAATAGGTCGATAGCGAATGGCATTCCGTATTCTACTCGAGCGTGTAGGCGCTTAGTAGATTTACATAGTATAATATGATATTTCGATTGGATGACGCAGGTATTATAATCTAACAATGCGTGTGCGATAACGTTAGTTTTGAATGTACACGCAGTCGACCATGTGTACACGATTACGTATCATAGCATGATTATATTATCGTATGCCCTCGCGATGATTGAAACGCGCGCGTTCGTTGAATCGGCAATGCTTATATGTATATCGCAGCGAGTGCGCAAGGGGTGGTGTCTTAGGGGTTCGACCCGCCACCACGAGATTGTAAGAATATTTGTATTTTGTTATAATTGCACTTTTTTTTTTTTAAAACAAAGAATATAGTAGACTGTAGTATTTGTACAACAAGCAAATTAGATAGTTAACCCTTCATTAGGTAGGTCGGGTCTATCAGACCACAGCATTTTAAATATCGATAAGAAAGTTATGTTGGTCATACTGAATTTCTTGATATCTTCAATAGCTGTAGTCAATATACTTAACAATCATTTGTTATCATAGTTAGTATTTATTTTTCAATATCAGTATCATTTAATTCAGCCGGAAAACGAAATGGGTCTGTGAGACCCAACCTATTCACTCACATAATAATAAAAAAAAAATTCCTGTGAGACGAATTTTTTGGATTCCATCGAATGTAACTATTTTATAAAGCTCATTTTGACATAATTCTTTATTACATTAAATAATATACGGGTAAAGACCAAAAAACTAAATGGAAAAAACAAAAATCAAATATTCAAGTAAGAACTCGTTCACATAATATTATAACGCACCTACCCGGCGTAAAACCGATTGCGAAAAATGCGCTTAATGAATTAGAAACATGGTCATTGTTTATAAATAATGATATATCAGAACACATTGATACTTGTACTAATATATTTATAAATAAAGTTGCTGGTAATTACAGTAATATCTGGTAAATGGTTAAGTATAAAACACGCAAAATTCGTTTGCGAAGAGTGTTATTCAGAGGTTTATTTATTTACTTGACATGAATAATTTTTGAGGCGGGAGGCTGTCCAGTAACAGAAACCTCAGAAATAATACTCGCGCACTTGTTACATGATTTTCGTACGCGAACAAGCTATCGGATAGGTAAGGAAATCAAATATTACGTCGTGATTCGTGATGATTGCTAATAACCGTTGTCACACCGTAACCCTCGACGACCGTACGACCCTCCCCTAATATTTTTTATCCGTACCGCTGCACGTGGCCGTACCACGTGTCGGGGATGATGATGTGACGAGTGACGTGAAAACAAAACTCGAAACGCCGCGACGTTCGCGGACCTCGGAAGGGACAATAGTACATATCGCGTTTTGGTTTCAGGAGTTGGTCGTGATCACGCCGAACGAGAGGAACTGGCGCGGTATACTTATCGCGCTTCTGGTCATCGTAGCCGTGCTGGGCTTGATCGTGTTCTTCATCGTGCTGCTGTCACCGCCATACCAAGGTCCGCGGAATCTCGGCAGTAAGTTTACGGTCGAGCAAATCGCCGGGGACACGTTCAAAGCGCCCTCGTTCAACGGGTCATGGATATCAAGTGAGCTATAGTAATAATATTATCATCACGCCCACAGCTACGTCGTACGCTTTACCATTAAGACATTGTCGTCGTCCACTGTATATTATATCGTGGTGTTGATCGACTTTTTTGTCTTGTAACGGACGGACTTACGGTGCGAAATAAATTCGCTTTCGATCCACCGAGCGCATATGTATGTATGTACTATGAGAGGGAAACCAAAAAAAAAAATAATAATATCGTTAGTCACATTTAATGTCGAACAATATATAATTCGAGGGACGCTTTTCATATCTTCGATAGCATACGCGTACCGGTAATGCCGTTTTTCTCACGATCCCGTACGGTTGATGTATTATTATCATTTCGACGAGTGTTTAATATCGAGTGCTTATATCACGTGACGCATGCTCAGGTCGTGTGGAAAGTTCTTTGAACGACATCGTTTGGCGTCTTCGTGTTTGATGAAATAAAATAAAAATCATACCCGTAACGTATTGCGATCTCGACTAATTTTGTACGCCCGTCATAAATACGTACATTCTTATATTATTATAAAATCGTCCGACGCAAAAATGCACTTGGTCCACGTTAAAACTGCTCTAGAAACGCGAACGAGTTACGACTTCCTATAAAAATACCTTAGTGGAATACTAAGTAATCATAAATACATGATTCGCGGCTATGTAAATTTTTTCGAAACGCGTTTGCCGCGCGGTTATAACGATCGTATGGTGTTTATGCGAAAATGATCACATTCGCTAATATAACTCGCAGTAAACGCACGTGTCAATGTTTAAAACGTCGTTAAGGTTTAACGTCGAAAACGCGTACTTTCCCATCATAACAATCCGTCGATTCGGAGATAAGTAACTGCATGGAAAAACAAGTATAATGGAACGAATACGTTTTCACCATCCGAGTGCGGTAAACGATTTCTTTCTTGTCAATACGAGAACCGTAACAATACGATATTTTCAAATACAATATATTATTCCGATATTTTTTTTATTCTTCGGTCATCTATACTCCGTTTGAATCGAGACCGAATCCGAAGCTTTTCATGTGTTATATATTTTCATAAATGGCCGATGTAATGCGGTTTACATTATTATGTCGAATATTTTCACTTTTGATTACGTGCTGCATTATGTACAATTTACATACGTAAGATATCGATTTTATATAAAAATAAATATTTCTATATAATCGAAAATATCGAAAAAATTATTGTGGTTACTGTGGTGAAGTTGAAAACATTAATGATAAATCTTTTAGATTTCGTGTATTAATAATACGATTATCATACGTATAACAGTGAATACATAGCTCTTCGATTTTTCTTTTTTCAATTGATATCATATTCCGGAAGCTTAGAAGCCGCGTTCAAGACACAATAACCATCTTATAATTAAGGGTATTAGACTCAATATATTTGTTTTCTCGGGTTCACCTTACGATACTTTGATTTACATAAAAATCTCTAGTTTTATTTCCAAATGTAAATAATTTGAAGGGTCGAATGATTACACCGTTGAGTAATTAACAATGGTTTGGAAATCCATTTAAAACCTAGTCCTTAATAAAACTATAAAACTACAGTGTTATCGAATCTCTTTCATCATGGATTAATTATATTTTGTACTGACCAGAACTCAAATAGGTAATTTTATGTCAAACTCTATTGGACTCTGTATTCACGTGTACATCAAGGGGACAATACATTCGATTGTTCATTTTAAAATACGTTATAATAATATAAATCTTTTATCCCTTTCCCCCAAATAATTATCCCACAATACATTTTATTTCATTGTGGCCCTGATGTTGTAAAAACCGCACGTAAATATATATTTTGTTGGACCCCGATTGCCTTGAAATGTTTTCATAGCATGTTCACCTGTATACTTGCCCATTGGTCTCACACATTTATGTTGGCGTTATTTTCTTTTATTTTATAATAAACTCAAATTAAAACGATTGTGTTCATAATGTGATTGGAATGTTTTATCCACCAGCAAACGTTAATAGACAAATTTCAATCGTATTTAACTCGTCTGGAATAATGAAAAAATCTTAGCATATTAGAATTTTCATTATAACACGCAGACACTGACAAAATAATGTCTGCAACAGATTAATCTTCAGCTCCGTGTAATACCCGTGATCTGCTC
The DNA here is from genome assembly GCA_949715065.1 of Periphyllus acericola. Classification (NCBI taxonomy): domain Eukaryota; kingdom Metazoa; phylum Arthropoda; class Insecta; order Hemiptera; family Aphididae; genus Periphyllus; species Periphyllus acericola. The sequence continues at coordinate 11,989,376 of OX454270.1, read as the reverse complement.
TAATTATATTCGTATTCCACCGAGAGCGCATAAAACACCACGGGATAGCACAAATTGCTGAGAAGCTTTTGATGGTATTATATTTTATCATTCCATCGATTTGCCTTTATTCCGGGGAACGGGGTGTTTTAGTATTTATACCGACATCGTGTTTAAAGTCTGCAAATACATTTTAACGAAAGATATTCAGTAAATTCTGTTCCCAAAGTCCGGGATCGTATACATTATATATTATATATTTATTATTTTTTTATTTTTCCGAGCAAAGTTGATGTATGTCAATATTTACTGATCCGGAAAAAAACCGTATTATTAAGTGTGTTTTGATTTTCGCTTTATAAATGTAAATACTGTCGCATTTATTATGGAAATTCTGTGCATATTTACAGCTATCGCTATTATTTTTACAACTTGAGCCCTACGAATCGTGGGTACGAATTTGTATATGAATTTGTTTCAAATAAGCGACGGTTAAATTATGAATTTAAATCAAAACGCTTGTTGGCGAACTTGGAGAAAATATTATAATAAAAAGTACTTCAATAGTAAACGGATTGAAGAGATGACACAATCCGAATCGTAGCTATATTTTGTATAGTTCTTAGACTTTTTTTATTTTCATAAACTTAAATTAAAGTACGTCTTTAATAAATTTTGCTTCGAACTTGATTTATGATTCTATAAAACAATTGAATTATTTATTTGACTAATTCTATACAATATGAAGTCGTTAAAATTATTACATTTTCTTAACGACCTTTAAGTAGTTACAATTATTCTTAAACCAACATTAACCTCGTCGCACGCTTTAAGATGATATTCAGTTCAAACAGCGATTTCGACTGAAACAAATTAAGAAATGTTGAATAAAATTTATTTTTTCCTTTTTGATGTATTATTTTTTTCACATTTAGTATGGTTAAGATGTTTGTTTAGGAATGTTATTTATTCATTAGTTTTCATAAATCGTTTTTAAAATATTTGATTTACTTTTGAAACGTAATTGATTTAAGATGTGCCAAAAAAAAGGAGATTTTCGACGGTCATTAGACAATTAACGGTTTATGGACTCACACAGAATACAACAGTTATTATGTTTGTTGTCAAAACATAGTATAATATGTTTATATAATATATGCTACTATGATATTCACGTATGAAATACATTGGAGTTGATTAAAATAAAATGTTTATAAATGTCAAAGATAGTTTATTTATTTTTTTGTTCTCTTCCAGTATGATATTGCAAACATTATAGTGAACTTTAACAAAATATATATGACTAGCGATTTTTCCCGTTTAGTTTGACGAGAACCGTGCAAAAATATGCCCGGAACAATAATAATAATACAACCAACGGGTGGATAAATAATGACGCGTAATCATTTCCGCGAAGTCGCATGGATTATTATATTTCGTATTTTTGTTGGTTCACGGAAAAAGTCGAATCGAGGGAAAAAATGTGCTGCATGAAATGTGATCGCACACTTGCCGGTATTTCAGGATTAAACGAATTCCGAGGCGAATATAAAATATTCATGTAGGCATCGAGTGCTTGATTGGCTGAAACTTAAGCCGCGTGTTCAACTAACCGGGCTCCCATTGCCAAGTTTGTTTAATCCGTGCGGTAAGATGTTTCACTTAAGTCGTTCTGTTGAGGATTAAATAGTTTCGATCTGCACGAGACATTTTAAACGCGACACCAGTGTTACCACACGCTGCTCCGGGTCCCTGCTGTGGACCATTATATTAATTCGGTCAGGTGTTTTTTTTTTTTACCTAAGTTTCAACCGTTTTGGTGAATCATAATACATACTACCGGGAGCTCAGAGTTAGTTTAAAACTAATTTGTTTTTGTTTTGACTATTTAACACATCATCCAGGTGGTTTAGTGTAGAAATACAACGGTACAGTTAGAGTTCTAACTAATTAGCTGTTATGAAGAGACTGAGGGTGTCAAGATAACGAAATATAATCTTAAGAATGAGATTTGTGATAAAAATGGAAAAAAAACAGAAACAGCAGCATTTTTCATTTGCAGAGCAACATACCGTAAGACGGTAACAATATTATAAAAATATTTTTTAATTAATAACCATTTAGTAATTAAATTATTATATAAAAAAAGACATAAAAATATAACATTATTAATAATTAATAACATTATTAAGTCATAGAATAAATTGTATTTAAGTTATTGTTGGATTTTAAAATAATTTATTCTATGACTTAATAATGTTATTAATTATTAATAATGTTATAATTTTAATGTCTTTTTTATATAACAATTTAATATTACTAAATTGTTATTAATTAAAAACTATTTTTATAATATTGTTGCCGTCTTACTGTATATTGCTTTGCAAATGCAAAATGCTACTGTTTTTTTTTTCTATTTTTATCACTTTCGTGCATAATTTCTTCTGCTTACCTATTTATCTTGGACCATCAATGAAAACGATATACTTCCTGCTCTATACAGGTACCCAGTTAAATGTGCAGTAATGAGATATTTGTTGGCTCTAAATATTTTGATTATTATAATGTGTTAATAATGCACGAAATGATAAACCAGATAAACAGCTGTAAAATAATATCACTATTTAAGAACAGCTTCGTTAAGATCGTTCTCGAATTTTGACAGCTATTACCATCCTTCCCTACTTCGGTTTGTTTGAACCATTGTTTAATATCAATATAGGTACTCACTGATTCGTCAATAAAATCATTTCTTCCACGCGCTAGCAAAACTATATTATGTGTCTATTACAAGAAGCATTAAACTGCGAGTGAGTCTTTTAAATAGGAAATTCGATTTTTTCGTTTATGATGATAATATGTGTTAATCAAAAAATATACGGTCCACATACGAGATTATAAAAAGGTTCGATAAAATACGATTCGTCCATAAAGAAATGTCTACGAAAACGGTGGCAGTTGAAGTATCTCATAAAAATGGGAAAGGACAATTATTATACTTCGATTCGGCCGAACGTTGTGTTCTAAAATCGACAAAAAAAAATAATAATCAAAAAAGTTACTCGTCCGAAAAAAACTCGGTCCAAGCTAACTTTTTACGAGGACGGTTTTTTTTTAAAACAATCTTGGTCTTATCACTGGTCACGTGCGCGCGCGGTAGATCGGTCGTCAACGTCGTTTCCGTCGGTCGCGAGATTATTCGAAACGTTTATCTAATAATATCACGCTGCTCGACGATTCGGCGAAATCGTACGATCGTTACGGAACGCGCGCGATGGCGGGCACGTGATACGGAAGAGAACGGGCCGCTGTCGTATTATTAATCACGAGTTACGGAGCAAAAACGCGATGGGACAGGTGAGACGCTCATTACTTATGTTATTGAATCATAGTACACATCACCCTACCCCCGGGCCGTCGTACCACCGGCAACGGGGGTGCGGTATAATCATTATTGTATTCATTTTCGGTTTTGAGACGATCCTGCGCGTGATATTATTTTATGAACAGCCCCCGAACGCGACGCACACCTACCCGGCGAGAAATGCGGGTGGACTCGCGTTAAATATTTTAAACACGGCTGTAATGACCTGTGAGTAATACGACGGGGCTGCGGACAAAATGCTCCTCGGATGCGCACGAATTCCGCACGCGTTTAACCGGAACGGGATGGAAACACGATATACAAATGTGTGAAGAAAAAACGGCCCCGATTCGTCGTGTTTTTTTTTTTCACTGCGAGACTTGCACGTCGATCGCACTTCGACCACATCCCTTAGGAGCGTCCCTCGATTGGAGTGTCTCGTCGAAACGCACGACCGTTGTGTTTACACTGGGAGAACGGTATTCATTTTTTCCCGATCGGAATACACGCCGGAACGCGGCTACGTGTCGACGCAGAAAGACGCATTTACCTAAATTGAAAAAAACCCTTGAAGACACCGCGGGTTCGCAGCGTAGTCGAGTCCCGGTCGCGTAATTCGTGACGAAAGTATAACTTTTAAAACAATTATTTATCGCCGCAACCGTTCAAGATTCTGCTCACGAGATACGTTCATCGGATGTAACGTTCAATGTACGAGTATACGCTTTAACCTTTTCAGCGGCTTCTAAAAAATGTGCATGCTCGTGCTGACATAACTCGTACACAAACATGTGAGTATTTATTCCGCGTAGGTACTTATGTGCTCGCGAAGAAATTCACAAGAATTACCGCAGTTCTCGGATAAAAAACAAACACATTTTTCGTGAAATTATGGTATTTTCGATTCAAGTGGCTTTTGATGCGGACCAAACTTTCTGCGTTTCAACATGATACGAATTCAAAATTAATTATTATACCGAAAGACCTGTAAGACAGTATTTGCTCTGCTCCAAATCTAAAATGCAAGTGATGAATTATTATTTTTGTATTCGCCACGAATAGTTACAGCGCAGTAAACATAAACTGAACAAACGATTATGATCACCATGTAAATAATATTTGACGACCGGCCCGATGTAAACCGTAAACAACATTAAGCAAAACAATTAAGACGGCAGGATTTATTTCAAAATGCATTGTTAATTTTAAGCTTTTGTCGTTTGCATTTTTAAGCTCAAGATAATGTTTTAGTTAATTAAATTAACATAACTCGTTTTTGTTTAGGCGTGTCTAATGTTTTATTCTGTTGTATCAGTTATGTATGATTTTTGTAACATGAAGTAGGTTCACCGGTATACCTTCCAAGCTTCCGAATAATTGGTAATACAAGAATAATGAAGAATGGTGCACGTGAACTATTTCGCTTCGACTGGTTTGTGTTTTCATAAATGTGAAATATGCTTATTGAATTTAATTACTTACTTGGATGATTATTTAATTAGTTTATATTAATTTAACATTCAATGGAATGTACGTGAAATGAATGGACATTGATGCGTACGAAATTCATTTGAGCGTACCTATACACACCGTTGTTTTTATAGTAATGAAAACAAACGTGCGAAATGAGAATAAAACATGGAATTACTGACCTGGATATTCTAATCTTATATTTATTTATGAGGCCCTATTGTTGTTTTTTTTCCGCAATATAAATATTGATGTTTTATTTCGTATTCCGTATTTTTTTTTTTTTTTTTTAGAGGGAAAAATAAAATAAAAAAAACATAACGCGACTTCCGAAAAGTGTCTTACAATTTTATTATATTGGAAACATCAAATCGTATGAAAAATCTACTGTTAAAATAACAATTTTGGTGTGCATTAAACACGCATAAAGAATTATTATATAGAACATTTTTTCCACATTTTTTTTTTTTTTACATATTCATAAGTACTCTTTCTAAAGCGACTTGGGGTTCTCCGTGGACCGGGTTGTATTTATTTTCACAGCCCTTACCACTACTAAGTGCTTACAGGGAATTAATTGACGTCAGCAACGGTCTACCAACTACCGAGTTCCTATATACTCAAACACCCTAAACACATCGTACACACCGGAAGAGTGTATTAAAAACTTGATAGCTATAACTATGTACAAGAGTAAACATAATATATAAAATAGCATCCCCCTCTTCTAAATGAAAAATAAAAAGAAAAAAATGGAAACAAAACGGGACATTTATCATCCGCAAACAAACTTCTTGACGTAATCAATATTATATGATCTGATGTTTTCCCCGAGTAAAGAAAATTACCGCAAAAACTTAATTACCGTATGTATATAGTACGCGTACATACGAAGGGGTAATTTGTAATATTTTTTTTGTTAGAGGTTTTTTTTTTCTTCTTCCCTAGGACACATTATACGCCATGTACACGTGCCACGTTTGTTATTTTCGAAAGAAATAATTTTAAATCCGTGTTTGCAATCTTTTGAAAATAACATATTTCACCATACAATTTTTAATAAAAAAATTATTTCTCAACATAATGAAAAAAAATTAACATATTTAAAGCATTTTATAAAAATGCCTAAACCGGCTTATAGCGATTATTCCGGGGTGACATTATGTTTCTTTAGGTATGAAACTGCCTCAATGACATATTGGACCCGACAAGGACGTAATTTTTTTTTTTTTAATTTATTCTTATTTTTTTTATTTTTATTTATTTTTTTTTTAAAAATTAAAAAAAAAAATTGGGTACGCTCTAAACGCTCGGGTAAACGTGGGTAATCAGCTGCTGTAAAAATACTAAACGAGCTGTTCGTTATTGGTTTTTAGATCAATTTTACATGGTGTTTTGATTGTTATTTATGTTATGAAACTGTCGGTTTAAAAGGAAACATCTCAAAAGAAAAATAATGATTAAGTTTTCGGAGATAGAATAAAGTACAACTTTCGGGACGAGCTAACAAGAAATACCGATAATTCGTTTTCATTAAATTTCGGGCAAAGTGTGTCTTAAAAGTTGATCGAATGAAGCTAAATTCTTATTGGAAACTGTCAAGCTAGCTTATAATTGAATTTATCGAAATAAAATAAAAACAAACCCAAAACTTTAACGTGGAGCCATTTCGTTGTCCAATTTAAATACAAATATGTTGATTTATATATATATTTGACTATTTTTAGAAAACAAAATGTTGAAAATCCTAGGCAGTCAACTTTAGTATATTTTATAAGGTAGAAAGAAAAATTATTCAGAAAGATATCTTTTTGGTTTTTAATATTTATTGACGTTATAAAATGCATATAAATATAGATATATATATAGACTAAAAGTAAGATGGTTAATTAATTTTATCATAAACCGTTTTCTGTGTGATGTCAGTATGAATTTAGAAATATTATATACGGTAGTATTTATACTTTGTTTTGATAAATATTCTATTAGACATGTATGCACTGTATAAACACAAATGGGTTTCGGTATGGTTTATATATATCTTATTGGTTTCGAATTTTCCTTCATCCCATTAAATGTTTTCGGTGAATGATAATAAAATATGGAAAAGTATTATTTTACCTATAAACAATCACCACAGCGTCCACAAGTTATTTTCTTTTTAAATACCACGTGCACATACCATTAAAGATCCTTCATTCAATAATGTTCCATTTCTGACCTACATAAACCTAACACATAAGTACAATTTACCGTTTTAATACATTGAAAGAAGTGTTGGCAATAAATATTTCAAATGTATGTATATGGCTTACAAATAAATACACAAATACCATGTGTCTTACATCCAGTGAACGGAATATACACACCAGTGCTTACACTACGCGTAAGTACAATTATTTAGGTTCAAAATAATTTATCGTAAGTGATACTACATCTTCAAATATTGTCGATTAATTAGAAAACATATCTTCTGGAACTGCAATTAGGATCATATACTCGCCAGCTTTTAGGATATTATTGAATTAGTATCGGCGTATATTTAGTGTACTTATTTATAAAATATAATTATGAAATATATAGTGTACAATTTTTTTTTTTTTTAATATGTGGTCTATATTTTTAAAAGTATAATAGTTTTTAAACAGTCAGCTTCCAGCCATATCAGGTATCATAAAATTATATCCATAAAATTATAAATGTCTTGAAAATTAAGTAAATCGCAGTACCAGATTTTAAAATAAACATTTTTTTTTTTTGAAATAATACGTTTAGCAAACAGTTCCTGTGTTTAAAGTTTTTTCTAGTTTTTCTTATCCATAGATATGTATATTTAATATATATTCAATCTAAATAATGAATATTTGGAAATAGTAAAAGATATTGTGTGGTGTACATTATTTTACATATAAATTCAAATCGAGGTTAAAAACAAATATTTTTAGTAACTCAATAAGCAAATAATATTTTAAAATCTCATTATTTTTCGATTTTACATTTCTTCAGAATAAACTGTTCTGTAAATAAACATGCTCTGTAAAATTGAATTTTTAAAACATTCAACATGTATACGAAAATATTGTAAAAATGTGCGAAAGAAGTTAAAAAATATTTTGTAGAATCTTGTTTATCTATGGATTATTGCAGAGAAGTATCTTGGAAAAAAACCGTGGATCCATATATGGTACGTTGTCATTGAGTTATGATATATAAATTAATATTGATGTTCACATTATGGAAACGTGCTGGTAATGGAATAATACTGTGATCATAGATTTCCATGTAGCCAGTTGAACGATGATTAGTAAGAAATATGTTTTTACGTGGTCAAATATACTTATGAGAAGTAGCAATAGATATAAAAATGATATCGAAATTAGAATTTGTTTTTTATTACCCATTAAAAAAAAGTTACGTTTAAGTTATATAAAATATACTTTGACTCAAATCGTTTTTTTTTTCCAACACAAACAACTCCACGACTGCGTATTCCTTTTTTAATTAAATGACGAATGTACGCTAATTAAACCGAGTCGGTAGATGTCACGTAATATATAAATTTATAATCAAAGAATAAAAAAATATACTGATTACTATTTTTTAAATCGTTTTTATAATTTGATTTGCTCAAATTAATTCCTAAAACGTCCATATTACAGTGCCTACGTAATTTATTATTTTCGTCTCGTCAAACACGAGCTTAATCAGAGTTTTATTTTTAGTTCAGCATATTTATGTAAAAATCAAATAAAAGCTTATATTTTAAAACAAGTTTACTATTATTGACTACATTATATATACTTAAACGTGGGCTGTACTTGGATCTAAAATAGCAGTCACGTATTTATTTAAAAAAGAGAAAAAATGTTATTTATTAACAATAGATTAAGAACTCGTTAGGGATGATCCACGTTGACATTCTGTTGGTTTTTCGGTATTACTTAAAAAAAAATAAAGTACGGGCGCTTTAGTAAGTTACATTAATTTGCACGCGCGGTTAAATGTACCTTAATGTTATAAAAATGAACGCAATTTGATACAGAATTCGTACAGCAGGAAAACATTTGACGACTCCGACCGAGGTTTTGATGTTTATTCACAAACACGAGGTTGCTTTTAAAATAATAAAAACTATCGATTTTACGCGCATGCTTTCGTAGTTTTTTTTTTACGAATTTGTTCTTTTAAAAATCAACGGGACAGCGTACCCGTTCAGTTTAATGCGTGCCTCATGGAAAAACATCGTTTGAAAAAAATATAAAACCAACAGAAAATGATTGCATGACCATACACACGATGGACGGCTGCAGCGTGTTCCCATTGTTCCGCGTCGGCCGCATAGAATACGTACATCGATGTGATTTTATTTATTATTATTATTATTTTTGTTTTTTTCACGTTCGAGAACAACCGAGTAGTATACCGTCGCGAAAACCGATACGATTGGAGACGAGTGCTTTTAGATGCACATTATACCACGTGATCGTACGCGCGTTGGCTGTTGTTACGTTTTCGAGTTGAAACGAGGGCGTGACGATGATATCCGGTCGAGCGGAAAACTAAAACTCGACGTCGTCGCCGGTACCACGCGAGATCGATTCTTGACGGGACAATAGTTCCCGGACGTTCATTCGCGTCGTCAGTCGAACCGCAGTACACAAAAGCAATGTCACATTGTTCGCGCGCTCCGAAGACGCGGGCATCTCGCGGACACATTAATTGCCCGCGAGATTATCTCCCTCGAAACCATCCCCGGCCCGGTCACGAACTTGTGCACACGCCTCGTGTTCCCAAAGGACATCCTGCACCCATTTCCGATTGGTGCGCGCGGGATCCCGTCGACTACGAAGGGTTTCTTTCGGGTCGAGACGCAAGGGATGAAGACGGACGCATGAGCCGTGCGCGGTGACCACTTCACCACCACGGCCACGGAGCTGTTGTACAGCAACAATAGTAACACTTATATCGTAATGACGACGATCGTACCGTTGAACGCGAACACCTCGAGCAAACGAGACGAACAGTCGGCGTCTTAAACGGTGTAATGATCAAGGCCGAAACTGAAATCAAATTTTTTTTTTTTTTTGGAGTGCGATTTATACAAACGCAAATCGGTACAATTATTCTTATTCGTTTATAAGTTTTTTTTGTATTCAAACGTAACATGCGAATAGATTTATGAAAATCAGTTTTAGCACGATTGGTGTTTTTTCTTAAAAACTAATGTTATTATCTTTGACAATAACACCAATGTTAAATGATTAAAAATAAAATAAAAAAACATCCGAAACTATTTACGACGGCTGTTGTATTGAACTCGTTGAGATATCGTGTTTTATCGCATTCGGACATAATAAATCCACTTGTTAGTTTTGTAAGTGTTTAAGACTCGAAAACGTTTTAGTGTTCAGAATCCGATCGAACGGGTCGTTTCATCAGTATCTCACAAATCACGTGGGCGTGTTTTTAGAGAGATTTATAGGTGACCGTATGAAGAAAATGATATTTTGCTCGTGTGCATTCGGGAAATACAATAAATAAACGACACTCTGGATCAATTGTAAGATTATACAGCCAGGGGGAAATCGGTGATAGCGCATGAATCTATTTACAGACTGGTGGGCCAACTCGAGAAGATATTTAATTATTCAGTAGGTTTAGGTTGCTTACAAACAGCTTTAAAATGAGTAAATTTTTACGTCTACGATTAAATAAATATATACCTATATACTATACTTAGTGACTTGTTGCTCAGTGGGAAATTATTAATTATATCTGACAACAGTTACGCTTACGATAAGTGCAATAGGGAGTGTGTCCGCCCCGTGAAATGGTCATTTAAAGTTGCGAATTTAATGACACATAAAAAATTTAGAATAGGTCCTGTGAACGAAATAATAACAAATTATTATATACGATCCATGGAACGTATAACAGCAATGTACGCTGAACATAAATACTAATTACTACGAGTTCTATTCAGCGCAGAATGTCACGTCAACACATAGTCATGCATCATTAAGCTAAATATACTGATCGGAAGTGTAAATTGTAAGCCGCATAATCGATGTCCTTTCGGCGATTTTAAATTGCAATAAGAAAAAAAAATATCGTCTTTACAGTGCCTCTAAACGTTTACGTTGTAATAGTGTTTTTGAACATTTTTCTTCTTTTTACAAAGTATAAATCGTCTTGTAAGTTATCCAAGATTACACGCCGATCAAACAATCGTGACGGGAAGCGAGATCAAGTTCTAATTAAAAATCAGTGTCTATTGTTGCTTTGCATATACCGTTTAGTGTTTATAATCGTATATTTAAACAATTCGAAGCGTATAGGCGCGACGCGTTCTTTGTCTGTTCAAAACTCCCGACTACCGGGGCGCCGGCGACGTAGCTTATATACGAAGCTTGCCACGCGGTAGATTCAGAACACGGAAGAATGCTCACGGCCAAACGGGGAAATCTAATAAAGTCTAACGATTGTCAAACGCAAACAACTGTAGTGGGGATCGAATACTGTCCCCCGCTCGTGTGCGGAAACGGAAAACGTTCAAATATTTCTGCGCAATATTTCGAAAAAAACCGTTCGACTCTTCTCGATGAACGGTGCACACAACAACAGGATTCTATTTTTTTTTTCTTCCCACCCCCAAGCCCCGTGCGAACAGAATCGAAAGCTCGCCTTGGAACCGTGGACTTTTCGTGAGCAACGTATTGCGCGCAATTTATGCACAAACACCACGGCTCCTTTCCCCTCCTATACGGGGTGTTTTTTTTTCGGTTATTCTCGCCAGTACGTTCGGAGCTATTCAAATTTATCGACAAAGGACTGTGTGTATTTTCAACGATAGGTACGAGAAAATTGTCTGTCACCGATTAATCACTGATGTCATTTATCGTTTTATTCGTCATTCGACACTTTTTCGAGATAGCGCAGATTTAATCTAAAATCATTATCACTGAACACATACTTTGCAACGCCAATTTAATGTTTTACTTATACTGTTAGTATAAAAGTTTATTATAAAAGTTCTATTAGTTAATACTATTTTCCTGCACTTTTTGTACGAAAATTTAAAATTTGAACGATTCCGAAAGTACTGGCCGTAATGTTCACTAAAATGATTCTGGTAAACCTAACTGAACAATTATTGTTAATGTATTGAAAATTATGTCTTTATTCGAAAAATAAAAATGGATATCACCGCATGGTACTCCTTAAGGTGTAAAAACCGTCTATGAATTACAAGATGTAATATTATTTATTACACATTGAATTTTCACGAATCAGAGTTTTAAAATTTGAATAATTCGTATAAAAATAAATAAATTATATAATAAATTTGTATAAAAATGGGTGAGTAGAGTTAAAAAATCACCCTGTATACGCGCACCGTCGTCAATTTGATGGTCACTGACGGAGAAATCGATCGCTATACGCGAGCATGTGTGCGTATATGCGTGTGTGAGTGTGTGTGGGTTTGTGTACGTCTGTTGCCGACTGGGAAAATAAAATAAAACCTTAAAGCCGTAATTCTCCGAAAACTTATTCGACGACTTATACGCACGTGAAATGAATTTATACGATTGCCGAGTACGTCGAATAAGTGTCCCGTGTTCTTGACGATCTCGGTTCTTTCAGAAATCCGACAGATACGGATGTTTCGCGTAATTGTATTTTTATTCTTTTTAATTTAAATCGTTCGCGCGCGGCAAATAAAATGATTACGGGAAAAGCCTTCGCGGGAAACCTGTAATGCCGTCTACGGCCGTGCGGATTCAATTTTTGTGCTATACCGCCTGAATGCATCGTATAACATTATTATATTTTATTTGTAATGTATTATTTTTAAACGAATTCCCGTTTCTATTCGCACGGGTTTTTCATACAATTTTCGAAAACCATTTTCGCTCGTATAAGTTTTCCTGGGTAAAATCATTCCTGTTGCCACGAGTTGCTATTATGTTTTATTTTTAAAAATTTAAAACGCAAAAGTGGACATTTTTCACACGATAAGTAGAAAATTAATTTCAACGGATCACTCGGACTACAAAATTAAAAAAAACCACTTTTGTTGTTGAATATTTTAGGAATCACGAAAAAAATATTTAACAGCTGAATTTTCTATTAGTAATTTTTGATTGAAAAACAATCATTTTTAAAATTTCGTCAAATATTGATGGAAAATAGAACCTTAAGATATATTTTATTCTAATAAAAATTGAAAAATACATATAAATTCATTACTTTTACAGTTATTTTAACAGTTTAAAGATAAGACAATTAAGATTTAAAGACAACAATACGGGTGTATATAACATGTATATTATAATATGGATAAGTCAATTTGAATTTCTAAAAAATCATAATAATTGCCGGGGAAAAGTAACTATAAAATAGATTTTGTGTAAGCCTTCAGAATTTTTATTATACTTTTTCTGTTGTTTACGGCTCTAATGCAATGTTATAATGTAAACTTCACATTTATATAATCTCGTATATTTTTATTATGTCCAATCGTCCGTCGTTACTTTCGTTTCCCTAGTAACCACTGCCATAAGTTTTCGTTTGAAATAATATTATTTTCATTACAACCTTTGCTCAAGGAACTATATTTTATTGATATCGCAGTAACTAAACATACATACGTAAAATGTACTATCACAATATCCAAGCTTCTTGCTTAAACGTGTATATCGTCATCTAAATGTGATGTACCTTAAACGTATTACATTTTTTAGGTAGTATATGAACATTTATAAAACATACGTCTTATTTTTCTAAGACTTCTAGAAAGCAGTGACTCTGTACGCATTTAATGTTTTTTTTTTTTTAGTTTAACTAAAAACATTAATTTATATTTGCCTTTCCCCCTAATTGTTGATTTTTTCATTGCAAATAAACGCATATAAAAGTTTCGTTAGCGTACAGTTTCGACCAGCTTACCGGTTTTGTAATTTGGACATTTTCACTGACGAAATATTCTATTCTACCATTCATGCTACTGCATGTACAACTATACCATAAAACGTATTTATCGCTCAATCCCTTTTTTTTTAATTTAACAAAATATCCACTTCAAACAGTTCTATGCAATTTAATTTAATTGCTGTTTACATAATATTATATGAGTAAGCCTTGTCATTAGAAAATCAAATTAGGTTCTATACAATATTATTCAAATACAACCTTTTTCATCCCATCATTTCCATGCATGGTTCTTCGTATATTTATTCGACCAAATCATAATATTTATAAAAAACAAGCTAAACTTAAAATAACTACAAAGTTGTTTAAAACTGTTTCGATATATTTACTTATGCAGAGAACATGTTGTGGTCTTTATATAGCTCATATAAAACCGATAAAAGAAGCCACAAAACCAAGGTATTTTCAAATTAAATAAAATAAACAAGTTTAACGTAAATTGAAACAAACTTTATTGTTTCGGTGAACAATAATAAAAATTTAAAATTATTTTAACTTTGAAAACATAATAAATGAACATACGAGTATTATTCACTACATGCATTTTAACAAAGGAACCGTTGGAATGTATGATATTATCATTGAGAAAAATGAAATATCATAGTTTAATTATAATTGCTTTACGCCGCGTGCTCTAGAATTTGACGATAATATTCTTCACAAATTTTATTTTACATTTGAAATGTAAAATTGGTTTTTTATTCGTATTTTAGAAACTGAGCAGTACGTTTTGTTCGCATCATTGAAATGCGTCCATTGCCGATTGAATACTGTGTAACAACACGTATGGGTTTCGTACACTCAAAAAAACAATACTCAATATTTTTCTACGTTTTCGGCACCGACAAGCGCATTAAAATAAGATGGTACTATAACATGATGCTGAGAATATTATTTTAAGAAATCGCTCGGGGGACCGGCCTATTTTTATCGGTGCGCGTGAATGGTGTGTACCCGGCTCGGTTTAACGATCACAGTTTTCACTTTACGATTTTAATAATACAAGAACGTACGCAGCAGTCAAACGTATTTTACCTTCACGCGTGTGTAATAAATCTGTGGTTAAACACGTCATTTTTACTTCGGGTTTTTCTTTTTATTTGTTTCGCGATAAAGAAAAGAAAAAAAAATTGAAAACATTCCAAAGTGATCAAAAAGTTAATGGCTAAAATTTTCTCATTTTTATCGAAATTGTTCAATGCTCGTCGAACCGTAAATTGATTTAAACAAAAAGATACAAAAAGAATTCACGCATTCATAAACTGTGTAGCACGGCGTCTTGTATAGGCAATTGTAGTACCTACGCGTGTTGGATGACGCAATACTGCTTCATTGATTAATGGTTATTAGTTATTATCATGGTAACACGTCTTATTCAAATATCTTAATATTTTGTTCTTAATCTTTTGCTTTTCCATTGCATAGTGTTACCGGGACACCCCGTTTTGTGGTTAAATTTTAATTTTTTTAATATTGCTTTATATTTTTTGAGCTCTAAGGATTATTTTACAATGAATTAAGTAAAAAAAAACGAAATTTTCAATTTTAATGTACAAAAAATATAATATTGATTAAAAATAACAACAAACTTATTGTTTTTAATCGAGAAATATTGTTTGTTATATTTTAAATATCGAGGTATAAATTACACGAAACCCCTAAAACCCGATCAGTTCTCAACCCCTGATTGTTTTCCTGAACACATCAAATTTAATTTAATTATTGTAAGCCGAATGTACGCACGAATGCAAACGAACAAACCCATTTGAATACCATCATAATATTGAAAATTTAAAGAGCCAATGGTTACAGTCGCAGAGTCTCATATGAAATAAAAAGAAAATATAACGTTAAAATATATTTGCAGTGTAGAAAAAAAAATAAATATGAAATAGTATGATTATGTATACCGCATTATGCGATATAATATTTCCATATGAAACATGGAATTTTTAAAATATTATTTAAAATATGCTTTTGTTTATTTCCCCGTACAATTCGTTTTCGACAAGCTATTGAAAACAGTCATAAAACACTTTTATTAAAATCATGCATTCAAAATAGTATCTATCACTTGAAAATATTTAAACCAGCATATCGTATATGAAATATATATAAATATTGAGCAGTAGCTATAGATTAACAATTGATAACCGAATCACGTTGATGTATTATGCTACTAACGATTTAATCTCGACCTACATTTTCTCAACTTTTTTGGCAGTTTGCTTCGTTTCATTTTTGAACAAGACATAACTATATGGGTGCAAATACATTGTGTTGTAATTTATGAGTTGTACGGAGTAGGTACTTTGAATACGCTAAACCTACCAAAAAGCCCCAATATCATAATATTATGTTTATTGTTTGCTTTCGTGTTACGCAATTAATCATATCTGGTGTAGTGAAATCGTTATTTATTGGCTTGTTTTATTATTTATTTTTCCGAAAGTTTGTTACGTGTAATTTTTTTTTTTTTAATCTTTGGGAAACAATGTTCAACGTTAAAAAACACTGAACTTATTTGTATGTATTTATTTCTTGTTTTTACTGCTAAAGTATTTTTTGGGGATTTCATACAATGCACAAGTGTGTTTTATTTTCATCAATATTTTTTTAAAATGGAGTGATCAGACTTCGAGTATACGTTTTATTTAAATTTAAAATCTTAATATTTTTTATAAAACGAGTCTACACATTTAAGTTGGATGGTTAATGGTTTTGAGATTCTTTCAAATTAATAAAAATTGGAAATATAATAGTACAATAATAATGCTTTTGCTCAGAAATGTATTAAAATTTAATCCTATTCAAGGATAACTTTTTTAAATAATGGCGTATTTTCCATCATAAAAATTACCTTATACACTCCATAATTGGAACGTTGCAAAAGTTAATTATTTCAATAACTTTATTATGATAATAGTAATTAACAAAGTTTATCTTCAAAAAGTAGGATCAGTTTTGATAATTTAAAATTATAACTTTTATAAATTATTTGCAATGCAATTCTAAAAGTAATCGAAAATGTATTTTTATGATAATTTGCAGTCAACATTATAGACTATAATGCAATCAGAATCTAATATTTTCCGTTATTTTATCCTTATATATTGTTTTTATTCTTTAACTCGATTTCCATGTGATATTAAAATTAGTTTGTGATCACTTTTAGCTTATTTTTTGGATTTAAATCGTCATGTTGAGACATTAGCCCATAATTATATTTAGAAGTTTACAATTTATGCATTGGGTAAGA
The DNA here is from genome assembly GCA_949715065.1 of Periphyllus acericola. Taxonomy (NCBI): domain Eukaryota; kingdom Metazoa; phylum Arthropoda; class Insecta; order Hemiptera; family Aphididae; genus Periphyllus; species Periphyllus acericola. The sequence goes on along the minus strand of OX454270.1, from coordinate 11,972,313 downwards.
GTTATACCATACAATTATATATCTGCTAGAATAGAAGAACCCAAATAGTTGACTTGTGAACACACATTTCAAACAGGTGGCGTACGCACATCCTAAAAAGTTTATTGTCTGACTGTTACCGCTTTTAGTTGAACATCAGTACATTATAAGTTAAAAACCATTAAGACCTTTAGTTAGTTTGAAATTCCTGAATAACATTAAGCTGAAAATTTCTTCGTAATATTTTAGTGTGGGATGTTATAAAAAGAAAATGGAAATGCTATCACCAAAGGGATAAAAATAAAAACAAAGAATTTCAATGATGAATGATTACAGTACAAGTGATGCTAACATAAAGAATTAATCAGTGTAAAAAAAAAGTAGAACTATGGTCGTGTTCATCATTCCAGGTTCAATAGTCATTGATACATCAGGTGTTCATCAGAGTTCACTGTATTTTACACAGCCCCTTCAATCGTATTCTATGGATATCCTGTCAACGTTTATTCGAAACGACATGCATTTATAGTACTTCAAGCTACCGGACTCTATATTTTAATGATATGATATTTCAATTATTATAATGAGGGCACACAAACGATCCAGGATAAACGAATGATTGAACGAACGATCAAAATATATTAGTTATAAATGAAATTATAATATTGTTCTCGTTCACCTCGTTAAAACAAAATCGTTCAATTTGAATGCGAAACCATAGAAACCGTGGAAATTAATTAAATTACTTTAAATTTGAGGTTTACTATAAGGTTGCCGTTCTATTCAGTTATCGTATTTTTATCATCGTAACGTTTTTACTGAATACATAATATCATCACGTAGGAGTTGAATAGACTTTTTCAATCGTTTATCGTAAAACCAAATAAACCGTAAGAATGGTACAGGATTAAATCGCCCATAGCTGCTGGAATTTTCGTTTTCTATAAAAAAAAAAAAAACATTTATTTCAAAACGTTTGTTAAATCTGTTCATTTAAATGTTTCAATTTGAATTTTCACGGATCTATACCACATACGATACTCCTACGTGTGTATATAAATGTTTGTAATATTTTCGAAAGTTTTTAAATGTTTCTCCGTGGAAAACCATTTGTGTCCACGCACTGTTGAAATGTTTCTAGCTCGAGAAAATTCCAGCTAAACTGGTGTATTTTGCAGGTAATCAAAGTAAAGTATCCATCGATGTCTACATGCGTGCCCGTATTATATTGGTACTATATATATATATATAGAAATGTGTATGGCGAAATGGCTTTTCGCGTTTCTCAAAAAATAATATTAAATTCCACTGCATCATACCAATAATCTCCAGTAGACCGTTAAATCGTTGACGTGAAACCAAGGTTGTAAAATACCACTCCGGTTTTATAATATCTATATAAATATACATAAATTCGACGTTGCTCTCGTATCTCGATCGCGAAACGACGCTTTTAAACGTTTATCGATGTCCTTTGATTAAATGCCATTTAATTGTCTCTAGAACGCAATGATACGTCGCACCGTGTATTCAATATCACAATGATGGTACAATTTATTTTACAACTCGTCGTTAAGCGTTGGAAACTTGGCGGTATTCAAACCGCCATTAAAATAGCGACTTATTGTTAGTATTATTATCATTATTATTACAGGTACTCTCGACGACGTTTACCGTGCTCACTTGGTGCACGAGTTACGCCGTATACGCATTGTGCTTCGTAATGATACGATATCAGTTAACGCATTAAGGTCTGTGGTCCCGTAAAAATTGATACTAACTACGAAGATGAACTTATCTATACAATATTATTTTTATTTTTGTTTGGATGCTTGAAAAATTATGACAGAAGAGTGTTAAACTCGCAGTCAACGATGCGTTCGTTTTTTTTTTGTTTTCTTGTTTTACATTTCGGTGTGATATCACGTTAACGTAGAAATATTTATATGTGTGTTGAGTGATTGGGGTAAAAAGTTTTCGAGTTATAACTGTTGAATGAGGATTATGATGTGGATCGACGAAAAGAAACAATACAATTACTTACAATAATAATAACAAGTAATATTTCACTATAACTAAAGTACAAATTAATGTAGAATAAATTGCCTTCTAACACAGTAAGTACTGAGCTTACTAAACCTGTATGACGTACACATCGACAATACTATAGAGTAGTGTAGTATAGTGTGTAGTAACAATAATGTGCGAAATGTCGGTCTTATATACAGTTGACCTCTTGACCCTGTTATGATCACGCGATTTATCATTTACAATAACAATCTGATACTAATAATATAAAGTATTAATTATATAATATTCAACAATAACCATTCGATGTTATCTTAAAGAGCTAGGTGACGTGGGCGTAATAAGATTTTGAAGATAAAAATTATTCGATCGTTTCAATATTTATGAGCTACGCAACCCCATATAATATCATGGTGTCTGAGATTTGGGCAAGACAGAGGGTTGGTGAGTGCAACTAACCAGATCATTCTACTACTAAATACATGGTAAAATAATTATTGTTCGTTGGAAGTGAAGTGTAGTATCCGGGGTACCTGGACGACCGATACCTATTTAAGATATTTTGTTCTTTCCGGTTGAACCGTATCTGTAGTTTTTGCGTTGAACGGTTTCGTAGTGTACCATCTTAAATTGTTCGAAAGCCAATAGTTGTCGTGATGCCGATTGCCATAAAATCAGGCGTAACAGAAATCTAACGTTCTAAAAGTAATTTCTCATAAGTACTATGTGTTAGAAAATTATGTTTTGGTGTATACTTGTTGGCAAATGAAGGCACATATTGAAAATAATATATAGATCCTATTAGGAATTTGTCATGAGTTAACATTTATATTTTTTCATCATGTAATAATAGGAATATTATTAACGCACAAACATGTTTTTTAATTTTTACGAAAAATTAATTTTGACCGTAGTTGAATATTCATAAAATGCGTGATACATTGGATTAAATGGCAATTAACGAAAATAGGATATATACGATTTATAGGATTTATTTCTAATATGGAGCTCGGGTATAGACGATTTTTAAAAGTAATATTATATAACTGTCCAAAAAGTAATCTTTTTTCCTCACGAGCCAAATCCACAATATTTACAAATTTATAGAGTTTTACGAGTACACATAATTATGATTTAATAACACGTGACGTTTATTGGAAATTACTTATATGACATATTATTATTTTAAATACACCTGATTTCACGACACTCGATATTGTGACATTATTATGACTTTCGAACACCAAACCGAGATTGAATGTGTAGTGCCACGTCAGTGTAAATTTTATTGTACACGATACAGATTAGTGTAGCGTTTTTTTGGTTCAAAAATAAACTGCTAGAGTTCAAGCACTCTATTGTAGCGGTAACATAATATTAGACAAGAAATGCGGTGCACATGTTATAATATTACAAAACCGTTTTCATCCGAATCAACTAACCTGGCAATATAATGTATACTGAATTTCTTATCTAATATAATTTCTCCGATAAAATAATGAACTGGAAAGGTTTAAAGAAACAGAAAAATCCGTAAGATAAATATATGCACTTTTTTGTCACTTAAACTTTTAAAAGTATTTGAATTAATGATCATAAATTCTTTTTTTTTGCAAAAGCTAATTTTATACCGTACGTATAGCGATAGCAATTATATAATAATACCTAACTAATTAAACTTAATTTGTTCTAATCTGTTTTCTCATTAATGATAAAAAATGTAACTACGAGTATATAATGTACACGTGATATGCGGGTTGTTCTTAGACTATTCTTATAATACATTGATAATAGGCTTTTTTTAAACATTTAAAAAGTTAAGACACATAATTACGTCTCAACATTTACAAATTACAAAAAATATTTCACGATAATGTTATAAACGTTGACAATAATAGATTTTATTTTTAAAAAATGAATTTCTGTCGAAAAATAAATTTTTATTTTCAATAAAATCTATTGTAATCGATTTAAGAAAAAGGGAAAGTATTTTTATTAAAATCGAAAATAACGAACAGAACTGTACAATGAGCACAGTTTTTTTTTACGAAATTCTTATTTGGTTGGAATTTCCAATATATCAAATACCATTGATACCATTGTTATGCTTTAATGGAAAATATTCTTTTACTTATTTTATTGCGGCATAAAAAAAGAACCTTGATTATTTTACACGTATTGTTCACATAGCTCCCATATGTGTTGGTTTGAAAATTCAAAATTCATCAAATTCAATGTACACTGCGTCAGATATGAATACAAGTTTAATTGAATAATTTGATAGAGAAAATATAATTATAGGTAAATTTAAGTACTAGAGTGTATGCGCGACAATCTATAATGAATAAGTTTTAACCATAAGGAAATTGAGTTTCGTTGAACTGTCACATTTGAAGATAGTACGTTATAATGTGTAGTGGAACGCGTATTCGAGAACAATTCATAAAAAATGTAATTTGTTACCGAGTATCGACTGAACGTGGGCAAAACCCAAATCGACATCATCATTAAAAGTTCAATAAATTCTTGCGCTTCAAATGAAAAAAGTTTGGAGTTTTTAAAGTAATTTTTTTTTTCAAATCAATCAGCCCTCATTTTCGACGAGAGTTTTCACAACGCACAGTGTACGCGTGCAGCAAGCACGTCAGCGAAGTCTTATGTTGAAATTAACCCTTTTTTCAAACACAAATTTTGTTGCCCTTGCGTCCGCATAAACACATAAGTATGTATTACGTGCACGTGTACGCACGCGGAGAAGAACAGACGAACATTGCGAACTACCTTCGGACAATACTACGTGCGCAAACACGTGCCGGAAGGAGACCGGACTCTTATATGTTTTATTTATTTTCCGGTCTTAAACCGTTTTTCCCCTTGTTCCCTTGGCCGTAGTTATAGGTATAGGTGTTTTTTTTTCTTCCTATTTCTGCCTCCCGTCGAATAGAAAGTAAAATAATTGTCTTTTTCTTCCGTCGCGTACCCTCGGCCCACGGAGAATAATATCACCATTTGTTTTGTTTGTTTTCAGACGCGGAGATGGTGGTTCGAGACGCGCAAGGCGGCGTCAGCGTTTACAACGTCGAAACGAACAGACACAGGGTACTGCTCACGAGTTCTTCATTTGTAAGTACCGATTTATTGCCGACGGCCCGGTGCGTACGCCGTTCGACTCGGGTGGGCGAGAAAGGGGGGAGGAGGGCGCGAAACAGACGGGAATGAGGAGAAACAGGAGAAAAGCGTGAGGGTGAACAAAAATAAACACTTATCAACAATAATCAACCCGCGGTACCACGTCATCGTCAGATCAATCACGTGCGCACCGAGAACCCGCGGCCCGCTCACGATCGGGTTTCGACTCGTCGGAAGTCGTTCAGAAAATAACATTTGATAAAAAATGACGATGCGCCTAAGTCGGACTCAGTAGATAAGTTTGCGAAGTAAGGTATCGACGGACATGTAACTATGACCGAGCGTAGGCAAACCTATGATGGTGTAACGTCGAGTCGGGTAATCGTTCGCACGCGATTGTAGTTATTCTTCTATGACCACGATGACTTTTTCTACTGACCGTATAGTCAACTATGCACCACAAAAGGTAAATTAGAAATTTAAACGCAATATTCTTGTATCATTGGCACAGAATTTCATTCTGACATATAATATCTGGTCGGTCTGGTTCGTAGTTTTTCAAAGCTCGCATTTTTTGAGCGGGAATTTTTATTTTAATTTTTGCGTACAAAACGTATCTATTAGTGAAAAATGTGTTCCAGGTGTAATACGTATAATATTAACTAGAAATTGCGGTTTTCATTTTCGGTCGATCTTTAAAGCATTTTTCTTCTCAAACGAATGCAAAAAGTATTTAACTAAAGAGCTGACAGTTTTACCGATATTGTTTACGGTTTTTATTTAGGAAACATTTAACAAGAAGCAAACTGTATAGGTAAACCAGGAAACATTAATGCATTTTAATTCAATATAAACTTTAAAGATAGTTACATAAAAAAACGTTAAAATATTGATGCTTTCAACAATGTGTTTATATATTTTCGCCCATTTTGGAAACTCACAATATACGTAAGCGGATGTTTTTTTTTAAGAAATTTAAAGTTTTGAAATCGATTTGAATTTTTGCAAATTTTTCGGGCATCGAAATTCTAACCCTTGTTATAACTTTATATTATCATAATACGGATACTGTATTCAGTTTTAAATCTAGCAAGAAAGTGAAAATGGTTTTTTTTTCACTTTACAGCACATTTTTATAACGTTTTTTTCATTACATTGTTATTGTCATCTTTTTTTTTTCTTTAAGAAACTACTTTTTTTTTCTTATTATAATATGAAAAACTCTTATAAAATCACGCTTCTATTATACTTTGAATGTCTAGAAAAACTGACGGTATTTTCGACCTCGTTAAAATGCTATTGCCTCATTCGAGAATTTTATCCCTCAACAGTTTTTACTAAAAATAAATCGTGGTCGGTATCAATTTAGAAACTGCAAGCTCACGCATATTTTAGACCGATGATTTATAGCGGGACGTAAACGAAATATCCGAATGAAAATGAATAAATTTCACGTCGACAGATTATTTTGTCATTTGAAATTATCGACTAATTATCGGGACCCATTTGTAGAATGCGAGCAATTTCATTGAAATAAACGGGATTCGTAGATGGAATATAATCAAACGAAACGAGAAATCGTTTCAAATCCGTATCCAATCTTATTTTAGCACGACAGCGGTCGACATTTTTTCGTTTTTTTCGCGAGTGTATCCGATCTGTTCGATTGTTTCTTTTAATGTGAATTCGTGAGGAAATACGTATGTACGCATAGGTAGGTACACGCACAGTATACTTTATACTGTTCAAGTTTCAACGATGATGTATGGCACATGGTAAATTGCCCGATGTACTTGTTTTATGTATAATATGTATTTTTTTTTTTTTGTGCTTATGTGCAGAAACGGGTGAACGCGAACGAATTCCAAACGTCGAGCGACCAGAATTACGTGCTGTTGGTGTCGGACGAGAAAAAAGTAAGTACACAACGGACAAACACGACCTTCCCCCCCCCCCCGTGTGTGTTGTGCGTTGATAATAATTTACATGTGTGCGATTGTGTTTACGCGAGCGCGTCTTATTTGTATACGTATTTCGCGGGGTCTTCGGGATCCTTAAAAACGAAAAAGTAAGAAGGATTTCACGTAGACAGCCTCCTTCGGCCATACGCGTTTTTCGCAGCCCCGTACGTAGGCGGACGAGTTTGATTTATGAAACAAGCCGCGTCGAGATAACGTGGGTCGAGCGTTTTTGATAAGTTGGGACGGATTTTTCGTCGTCGTCCTTGTTGTTGTTTTCTCGCGTGTTTTCAGCCCGTCGCACCTATACTCGTCGCACCAACTGAACCGAGAGATTGCCACTTATACCTTTTTTCCTATTTTTTTTTTTTTCCACCCGTTGTTATTTACGCCTTGAAAAATTGCCCAGGCCATACTCTGCCCGTTTCACCCTCCTCCCTTGTCCGTCGCACCTTCTCACCCTCCCACCCGCTCACTATCTCTCGTTCTTTCCTTGCTCTATCTCTCTCGGTCTATTATTTTCCGCGTTCCCCGGGCTACGTACACACCGTCCCCATACGCCTCGAACTCTGAATATACCAAATGAACTGTAAAGACAAAAGTTTTTCGCCGACCCGCACCCTCTCCCGGTATCATTAGTTATCGTTTTCTGAACGATTTAACCCGCACTTATCGGCTGATGGGCTCCATTCGTAACCGTTCGAATTCAGTTTGAAATATATATGAATATAATATATTTTGTCCACGGGCGAGTGGAATAAGCTTTGTATCGAGGGGGATTATGTATAGGCGTAGAGGCGATAACAATTGTTTTTCTATTTTCCATTCAGATGTTGTCGAGCGTCCCTTGACCATTGTCCGCTGTCGAACCTCTGGTACGGTCGCACAACGGTCATATATTATATTCAATATTTACGGAACGAGATGGAAAATAATAATTACCGTGCGGGTGACCACCGCGGGACTTTCGCAGTTCCCGCTGTTAGGCTTGATCGATAAGTTCGAAATATTATTTAAGGGGAAAAAAATCGAAAGTTTCGTCGAATGTGTCAAACAATGCAACGATTTGCAACGAAATTCGATGAATTTACAAGATGAAAATAAAATGCGTTTTTCGTAAATAAATAAATTCGATACGCCGCGTAAGGTTATGAACCTTAGAAATGTCAATCCGAATAACACTTTACGAAAAAACTTTAAACGAACAAATATAATATCAGTTCTGTAAAGTTGATCGGATCCGACAAATAAAACTGTAATACATCAAAAATCAAAAAAAGACAGCGAGCGGAGGTGGGGAGACTTATAAGATTAATCGATTTCAAATTCATTGTAATAAAGGAATTTGACCCGATGGAGATAAAAAACAGACATTAATAAATTACCGAAAGCACTTTAAATGTGTTATAAAAATGCATTTAAAAATCATCGAGCAAATAACTGTCAAAAGTGTGGCACGAACAATATGATATTATACGTTCTAACGAATTATACCGTTTTTCGTGTACGATATTCTTTACGTGTTTTTCCGTAACAAAAGGTCGCGTCGGTACGTGCAGCGTTATGAAGAAACGGCATTTGATTGCGGATTGTATAATGCAGTGGTTCTCAAACTGTGATCCGCGGAGCCCTAGAGCTCCGCGAGGGTAGTCTAGGAGGTCCGTGGCTCCCTGGGCACATCTGTATTAATTAAATTAAAATTGTTTCTATATTTCATGGTTACATTTTTTAATTTTTGTATTTATATTCAATATTAGTTGGACCATACTTCCATACCAATCACCAATGTATTAAATTAAACGTTTAAAACCTTAAACTATTTATAAATCCACATAATATTTTGTGTCATAGTCAAAATGAGATTAGATAAAAGTTGGATTTTTCGTTCATTTTACATGTAGGATAATTTTGTTTACTTATCTACAAACTTCGAAGTTCTGATAATCTAATAATTTCTTCAGTCACTTAGTCACTATGTATTATTGTTGTCTCAAATAGACATTTCTGATTTTTGGGGCTCCGTATTTTGTTTTTAGGAACATTAGGGCTCCGCGAACAAAAAAGTTTGAGAACCGCTGGTATAATGGACTTGGTTATTATTTTTATCACGAGTCCAGCCACATTTGTTACCGGTCGACTTATTATAGATATTTCAAGAATGAAAAATATTATTTTTGGGCCGCGGCGCGTCGCAGTGGGTTAGCTGCAGTTGCTGATCAGTGCTGCAGCGGTTGAACATCGCTAGCTCTCGGATGGGTGACCACCCGGGTGTTTAGCAAAGGCACAATGCACCGTGAACACGTACGTGTTCCAAAACCCCACCGTTGCGAAAAACCAAACCAGCCCATGGCCATTGCTGTCGGAGCTTGAGTTTAATAAAAAATAAAATAAAAAAATACTATTCATAGTGTTGTTAATTGGGTTGTGCCGTTATTATTGTATTGCATGTTCGGCGGTGTAGTGTTCGCCGTACAAACACTTTCGCGGATGCGTAGTGTAATTTCACGTACATTCCGCCGTAAACGAAACGTGAACATCGTGAATAAAATAACTCGATAACCGGACGGGCGTTAAAAGTAATGGAAAAAAAAAATGCTACCGGCAGAGCTGCTCTGGCAGTAGTGTTTTTTTTTCGCCAGAAACGGCAGCGGCGACGCGGACGTGAAATGTTTTGAGCCCAAAGACGATAAAGTTAAAATTGATGTTTGATTTGCATAAGCCGAACGAAAGTTTTCCGTCATTGTCACATGCGCGCGCCACAAGCACTTTTTCTCTCGTTCGTCTCCCCGTATATAAAAATATAGTACCTACACGTTCGGCGCTTTTACACGCACCGGAGAAGAAAAATGTTTTAATATATGTAAATACTGCGTACCGGATACCTATATGTACAGGGTGTCCCTACGAATATTTACTCATCGCAATATCTCATGAGATAATGAAGATATTCTAATTTTATTTCATATTTTCATTGAATTTAATATATTATTATCATTATTTTCGAAAAATTTGTAGAGAGCCATTTTATAGAGTTTATTTCACCGAAAATGTGGACGTTTCTAAATGTTATTTTCATTAATCTCACTGTTCCCAATGTTTATTTTAGTTTCCGGAAAATTAAAACATTGTTCAAAAATATTAAAATATTAAAATAATTATTTTAACTTTTTACCATCACATTAAATTCAATTAAGGCATCAAATGGTCTTAGTCCTTGTCCCAGTGAGTTCTACAAAACAAACATAATTTTTAATTCGTCATTATCTCAAAAGATATCGCAATGGCTCAATCCTCGGCGGGACATTCTGTATGTACACGAACGTATATATTTATTTATACATACATCAACCGAATTTCTCTCGGAAAGCGGATGGAAAATAACGAATAGAAAATAAATTATTTTTAAAAAGGAAACGAATGCCGGAACGGCACAGCGTGGTCTTTGGTTATACGCAGGCTCGCGCACGGTGGTTATCATTGAGAATTGAGAACCGTGAAACGCGGTCGAAAACAAATTACTCGCCCACAACGACGAAGACCGCGTTCGGGTAGACTGAATATAATCGTCTGGATTCCCGTGCGGCTGTCGGTAATAGGACGCGATACAGTAAACCAACTGCTGCCGATGCCACTACTATATATGACATACAGGGTGTGGCAGGGCAACAACCCTATCTTAAAAATTAAAAACACAAACAGCATAAGACATATCATTTGATTTGAGTCCGCGGAAGAATTGTTTTCATAACACTTTTATCGGCGTGCTTTCCGTGCGTGGGCCGTTGAGCTTAAATCACGGAAAAAATTAGATCTTTCGAATGAGTGCTAACCCACTCATTTTGGAATAATTGTCGCTGGAGGGTGCGTGTTTCAAATAAGGAAGTCCCCCTGTCACACCCTGTACTACATACCAATACCGTTTACTACTGTGACTGCTACTGATATTTCTCCATTTGTTGTTATACTTTAAGTTAATGTTCCCCGTGTGAACAGTATACATTATTGTTTCGATTTTTCTTATTATTTTTTCCACCCTTACCGTTCCCTATTTCTTGTCGGATAACATAATAACAACTGATGTTACCACACACACCCACGTTTTCATGGTGAATGCAGCAGTGACATGTGTATAAGCAGTGAATAAGCATCGCTTACACTTTCGCTGGTAAAACGATATAGGTATATTTTAAAAGAACAAAGAAAAAATATATGTCACGTGCTGATACAGCACTTGATTTGAATCGCATAACGCGGCAATAGCAAATAAAAAAAAACATTATCGCCGAGTGGATCTATAAACAAATGCAATGTTGCAAATAACATATTAAAATGGATTAACGTGACAATTATTTTATTTATTTTATTATTATTATAATCTAAAGCTTTGCCAACTGTAGCCATTAGCTGAAGGTAATTAACGTTTGGTTTTTCGCAACGGTGGGGTTTTGGACCACGTATGTGTATAGGGGACATAGCTTCATTGCAAAAAACCCGGGCGGTCACCCATCCGAGAGCTAGCGACGCCGGACGGTGTTTAACCGCAGCACTGATCAGCGACCGAGGCTAATCCATAAGTCACAACATGCCCATCAGGGTAACAATTATTATTCTTATAAGTTTTTGCACTTCAGAAATAGTTTTTATAGTTATGAAAATGTGCCAAAACTTAAGCAAAACGTAGTGTTGTTTCGATCGAGAACCTTGCGTGTGATAAATTTTACAAGGGTCTCAGAAAGTTTTGAAAGTTGTAAAAAAATTAGCATTTGGTTTTCTAACTAACGCCGTGTTTTATGATTCAAAATCAAAAGAAAAATATTATAATTTCCACAGTGAACTCTATAAAATATTCAAAACCGGAACACTTTGTGTACACTTCACATGTAGATGCTAAGTTCTTGGTTCAAATATAGAACAACAGGGTGATTGATTTATTGAATACGTTTCGTAACGCGACCGTCGCGCGGCATGCCGGATGTTGAAGAATCGACGTTTATATGGAGTTCGATGTACTTAATATATATATATATAGTCCAACCTTGAGGACCAAAGTTCTCGATAAAGTATTTTACCATAATATCTAAGTTTTATGATTAAGTCAGTTTTTCAACATATTCAACTTCCAACTAGCCGGCGATCCAATGTAAATAAAAATGTAAAACGTTAGAATGGGGTGGGGGTGGTGGGGGGAACAAAACTTTTTTCACTGCATATATAATAATAAACAACGCACCGTTGAAATGTAACACGAAACTTTTTCTCCTCCTCGTCGACGCTCTTGCTCGTGCTCAACATGTATACTATATCAAACATTTAAAGTTTTAATCTGATCTGCCGTTGCCAATGTCACATGTTTTATACAATACCGAGCGCGCAGGTATTGACTCGAGTTTTCGTGCAGAGTTCAAGTCATACGTCTAGGTACTTAATTTTTTTTTTCTTTCGTTAATTGTACAATTTTCGAATAAAAAGTTAAAACGTGTAAACACGCTATAGTCGCCCGCCTAAATGTAGGTAAACGGAACAATCGAACCACACGAAGAAGTGGATCCTAAACACACGTATTGTGACCAGAAAATAAATAACCATTAAAACCGCTCTCGTTAATTTCTTGTTTATCGAGCAGTTTCAATGGAAAAAGGTTAAAAGTTTATGAACTATTTACCCATATTTTAGAGTAACGTTACACGATAACATCGGTGGTCGGATGTGCAAGGAAAATCGGTACCTATGATCGGAGAATAGAAACTTTTTTCAGTTTTTTTTCCAATCAAAGTACAACTGCGAAAAAGTCCTTCTGTGTACAGGTTTAAAGTTTGATCTCGGGAAAAGCGCAAAAACAATTGTAAAATCAATACTTTCTTCACCTCTCTCGGAATCCAAAAGAGTCAAAAAATAAGGATAATAATACGACGTAACTGTCAATGTGCAATTTAAATATATGCGCATTGTAAAAGTGTTGTACCTAAAATAAATCTATATGATTTGAGCGCATTTAAATTATTATTATATTTATTTATATTATATATTAATTATTATTATATTATTATTATACATTTTTTAACACAACACTGATCAATGTGTTCTGAAAAATATGTAATGATCTTCAAAATACTTATGCCATAGCCTTTAACGTGATAAATACATGTTCGTCCACGGAAACCGTTTTTGGCTAATTATCCAATAACATAATAATATAGCCCCTTCACACGTAACTTGTTTTGTGAATCGTATTTCGTTAACGACGCGATTGTGGTTCAGAAATATCAACAACGTGACGACGAAAGCTGCGGCAAAGAGCAAATAGTTTAACGACAGTGTTCAAAGCTCATACGGTATGTGATTAAACTGCGCGTGCCCGTCGTCGAGCAAAATAAATGTACGGTTATTAACGTGACACCGCCGGCCTAGTGCGTGGTTCGTGACGTTTTATTTTCTCGAAAGCAAACGTTATAAATAATAATATATTTATATACGAAATGTGTGCGCATTATATTGATATCATATTCTCGAGCTATGGATACATCAATAGAGAACCGTATTACCGTTCGACCCCTTTTGCCAGTGGCTCATTTAACATTCGTATAGCACCTTTTTGTTTTCCTATGTCTCTAAAGAAAACACCGTTGTATAAAGCTATATCGTTTTTACCACTTAATTTACCGTACGCAGTTCAAATCGTGGCAAATATATCATGCGCGTGTGGGGAAGGGGGGCTAATAAGCTTCTCATAAGATTTTTTTTTAACTGCCTGTAGCATTTTTATCTATACGACCAAAGGTTAAATATAATATACATACAAATACAATACATTGCGGATGAATACAATATGATAATTTATAATAATAACGATTACTTATATACAATGTATATACATATATAATATACGAGTATATATTCTTGTTTTTACCTTGTAATTAAAATATTTGAAAAAATAATATACATGCAAAATATTATATATGAAACAAATTTTAGAAAATTTAGTGTTCTATCATTTATATTAAAAAAAATTTTTGTAAGTATTTTTTTTCTGGAGTTATATTAAAAAAATTAAAAAAATGTATAATATTGAAAATTCTCTATTTTTGTAACTTTAGAGCTGTTGTTGCACGGGTTAGAATTAATGAATTTGCCTGAAACTTTTTTTGTAGCGTTTTTTTTAGTAATCGAATCTTTTAAGGGGGGTAACCTGAAAAAAATTACGAGCGAAAAATAAGGACCACCCTAATATACATATATTTTATGTGTTTTGTATGGGGTTGTACCACCAATGAAACTGCCCCTGTCCTTAGCCCGAGTAACTTAAACTAAGTCTTATGTCTTTAGGCGTTCAAGGCGTCTTATTTCTTGCGAGTTGTCTAGAACTCGTAGGATTTGAACAATTTTCCTGCGTGCGACTCCCGCGATTATACAACGCGCATTTCATTACGAACGTTTACAATATACGGGAGGCACGTTAGCGGCGCGAGAAACGGTCCCTTGCCGTGGGCCGGGACTTGATGTGTTTCGAAGGGGAAATTTACATTTTTACGACCAAGGGTACGAACAGTACAATACGCTGTGGCGCCGCACCGAATGCATTTTCCGAGGACGTCGGGAGGGGTCAATCACGACGCAATACCGAAGAAGTACCCGTCGACGGCAACGCTTTCGTGCCTAATTGGTTTTTTCTCGGCAATTCGTTTCAACGCTAATATAGTATTGTGTCGTCGTCCCCGTGAAAGTAAATATCGTTTTCAATCCGTTGTTATTGCTTGTTCGCCGTGCGTGCGCCAATCGGCCAAACAACGGTTGATTGATAAGAATACTTTTCGCCTTGGTTGATTGAATTACAGTCGCACGTAAAACCTTATGGCCGTTAAGAGTGATTGCGCTGCAGTATTTCACGCTGATTAATAAAAATAAAAAAAGGAAGGACTTTAATGAAATGGAAATTAATCGAACTTAAAAATAACAAAATTGAAAAAAAATCAAACCACTTTTAAGGCTACGTGGTGGAACGCAGACTCATGTTTCCATTAAATATTTATGAATATCAAAAAATAATCTACAACATATAACATTTTTGGTTTTAAAAAGTATTGGTTTTACCATAGAATCCCGGGGTAAAGGACAATATTTGTTGAAAAAAAAAAAACATCATTGATCATTCTGGTAAAATGTCTACAAGCTATTTCGGCTTCCTTGGATGCATTTGTGCTTGATTATATTTTAAATTTAATTTATATATTTCAAAAACATTATTTCTTCTTAAACTATATATATATATATATATATGATCAATTTTTCAATTAAGGATTTATGTTTCGTACATCATAACTTAATGCAAAAACATTTTTAAAAGAAATAAATAGTTACAAAAGTGATTGCAATTTTTTTTTTTCGAATTGTATGGTGTAGGTGTTCAAATCAGGTGTATAAATCACCAGTGTATAGGTGTATAAATCGAACACTTTTAAGCCAGTCGATCACGATTTTCATGATTTTATATTTATGTACTGCTAAAGTCACGACAAATTAAAATATTGCAAGAAATCCTCAGCTTATTTGGTTTGGTGAAATATTATATTAAATCGAAAATAAAATTACGCGGGTACCTGTGTAATAATCCATACTATAGCTTTTACTTTGGATCAACACAAGTAAACTTTATCAGCATTGACAATAATAACATAATGAGAACTAATCAGCTTCCATTACTATTATAGGCATACGAAATAAGAGCATATTATTGCTTAGCGTCTAAACGATTTCAAACAATGTTTCTTTGAAAAATGTAATACGAAGTTTGATTTTTTGGCAAATACGTAGTTTACGAATGATTTCTAAGAATTCAGTTCTGTTTTAGATCTGCATTATTTTTTTTATTCTAACTACTGATACGTTCCGAAAATATACTAAAAATACAATAAACTTTTGTATAGCTATAGGTATACGAATAAGCAGCATTTTGAAAGGAAAATAATATGAAGCGTTCGCAACTGCAAAAGTTAAAAATGGAGTTTTTATAATGCGATAAGTATTCAAAATTAAATAAAAATTAGTCAAACGGTTGGAAATAATCAGCGTAACGAGTTTCTATTGTGTTTTTAACGTAGTCGAGTTATGCTATAGTTTGCTATAGTATTGCCGAGTCACACTATGCGCGTTATATACAATGCGGTAGCGTGTAGAAACATTTCAACTTAATCTCGTACAGTCAGTGGTATATGGTTTTTTTCTTCCCCAACATTGCGACGTGGCCGTATACATTTTTAAGTATTATTGCACCGCCGACGAAGTTTTGAATAAAGCCATATACATAGCAACAGTTTATATTATTATATTACGACCGTTGTGTGGGGACGGGATGGAAGTGGGCGGCTGGACGAGGATAATTATTATTCATTGAGCCGAGTCGAAGTTCCTACGTCCCCGCGATGTATCTACAGGACCGTTTCCGAGAGTACATAATCGGCTTAACACCGATCGGACTGCCGCTGGAGTCCGACCGCGGTCCGAAGGCGGCTTGAAACGCAATTATTATACGTAGGCGCCAGCGGATGAGAATGAAAACCGAGAGCATCCTCTCCGTTATAATAATAAATCATCGCGAATTCCGAATGGTTCTCTCGCGCGTGGCATTTTAATTCATTTTTTTTTTTTTATTTCATTTTCCTTTCTTTCGCAGGTTTACACGAACACGCGACAGGCCAGGTACCACGTGTTCGAAGTAGCTACCCAGTAAGTCGGTGGCCGTGCGGCACGCGTATTCCGCCCGGTCGAGTTCTAATCTGGCCGTTTTTGTCCCACGCAGGAACGGAGTGCCGCTCACGACCGCCCCGAGGACGGCCGCGGAGGATGGCGAGCAGGTGTACATCCAAAGGGCGCAATGGTCGCCGGTGGGCAGCGGCCTCGTGTTCGTGCACGAGAACGATTTGTACTACAAGATCCACGGCAACCGGCACAGCAGGATGTTCAGGATCACGGACACGGGTTCAAGCACCGTCTTCAACGGCGTACCGGATTGGCTGTACCAAGGTAAGTGCGGTGCACGGGGGACCGGCGGATGAGAGCGATACCGTTGATTGTGTAACACGCAGATACATCCTCATGCCGAAATCGGAAGGACCCGCGTTGACGAGGTCACGACTCGAGGTCACCGTTATCGTTAGCATTTAACTGGGTTAAAAAAATAATTAAAACTGTAATACAGTGATGTGACATCAATCCGGTTTTTGAAATCCGTAATCTAAATTCTTAGATTTTGTTATCCGAAATCTGGCTTTTCAGATCTCGTGATCAGCATTTTGGATTCTTAGACTTAATCGAGTTTATATCGTTGTTAAACCTACATAGTGTTTCGGATTGATATTTTGTTCAGTGTGTATAGGTTTATTTAATATAAAATAAAATTTTAGTTGTGACTAATTTTTAAATCGTATAAGCTTCAATGAATAAGTTATATAATCCAAAAAAAAAAAAAAAGTGTAATAATTATGATTTTGTAAGTGATGCAAAAAAAAACTTTAATTCTAAATCGAATTTTGGAATCCAGAATTCGTATTTCATACTTCGGCAAATCCAGATTTTTTCCATCACTTATATAAACAAAGATTATAAGTACCTAAAGATTTTCATTGGAATTGTTATAAAGTTTAATGCAAATGATTACATCGACGTCGCCACCAATTTTAACAATTATATGGTGACAAAGCTTATCTGCGTATTCTTTACTCACCGGTGTTACGTAAGGCTGGTCTCCACGTACCGAAAACTTTCCACCGATACCGCCTTAGAGTGTATACTTACCAATATTCTATTTTTTTTTTTTTTTTATATAGGTAATTAATTCGTTTCTTATGTCCTTAGGAAAAAAAAAAAAGTAGAAAAATAATCACCACTGTTCAAAGCTTTTGTGACCATAGCATTATATGCTTATACAACCGAGCTAAAGTTAATATAACTTACGTATAATCACTATATTATATAAATATGTTGAGCATTACTTTGGGCATCGTGCTTTCCGATAGTGTATTCCACCAGAAGAGTCAATACAGTGTACAGAATACAACTTTCTAATCTCTCGTTTCCGCCCGATAAAGGAAATCGTGTTAGTTTATCACTTAAACATAATATTATGTTTGGCCATGTTGGTTTCTTCTTTTAGGTTTGTTCTACTGGTATAATAATATAATATCCAAAACTTATTGCCGTGGAAAATATTCACGATAACATTAGCTTTTTGCTTAGGTTTGTACTTATGTATTGATCAATAACCATTAATTATGTTATTCTTTACGAGAATATCCCGATTAACGATGTATCCGAATAAATGACGTCAAATAACTATAAATGAAAAAAAAAGTAAAGGTAAAATTTACATAACTTAAATTTATTGAAAAAGTAAAATATAATCAAAAATATTTATTTAAATTCAAATGCAGGTATATTGATATTTAAAATACCGTTTTCCCATATTTTTTTTTAAACAAATATTTAAATCGGTCTCTAGTTCACCGGAGTTCGATATGGACTGATACGAAAAGGTTGAAAACATATTGTAACTACATGATTTGCATTTCAAATAAATATCTTATATGCAGCATTTATTAAAAAAAAAAAACCAATTTCGGTTTCTTCATAAGAACTTTTACGCAACTTTAGATGTACAATTTTTCTCATCGGTAGACCGCAAAATATAAAGTCGGAACAATATTGCTTTTGGTACAACGTAATTTACAATAAAAAAAATTGCATGTGTTTTGTCGAAATTGATTTGCAGAGGAAATATTCAAATCGGACAAGGCTTTCTGGTTTTCGCCTTCTGGACGACACTTAGCATACGTGACGTTTAACGATTCGTTGGTCGGAGAATACAAATATCCAGTGTACAACACTAAAAATCAGTACCCGTATTATCAGTCGTTACGATATCCTAAGGTAATTTTATAAATATGTCATTTTATCAAACCCAACCGTGACGGTAACTCGAATCCAACTTTGAGTCGTTTCAATCAGCTTCAGACGTGTTTTAATGTACAAATTAGCTGTTATTACAAAACTGATTATTATCATTTCAACAAACATCTTTGGATTCGAGTTAATGTCTTATGACTAATACATTTTTTTTCTGTTATTTGAGTAGTTTGTCTAATAATTATCTGAAAGTTTTGATCCGATAGGCAGCGACATACATGTTATTTTACCGATACATTGACATTATTATTTAATAGAAATCTTGTAATTTTCGAAATATATTTTAATGACTTGTTACTGCTCAAACTTAACACCAAGAATACCACGGTCTACGCAGGGTTACCAACCTCTCTCCCAATATGATAATCCCTTACGGGGATATTCTGCAGAGGCATGTAATTGTTGAAACATAAACCACATGCCCACCAATCATTGGTGCGAAAGCCAAAGACGGAATCCACGTAACCCGTCGCGTCGTGGGCATACAACGACGACCGTACAGCACTCAATAAGTTTGGCAGGAGTCTGTAGTCGAAAAATCAATCAATATGACAAAAAGTTTTTTATCTAAAGTTATGTTATAAACGCTCAAAATTGAAACTGATGAACCTGACCTTTTTTACCTCGGAATTGTTTTTTCGAAAGCAATGGTATATTGGTAACAAGTTTAAAAGACAAATAATGCTATCAAACCGTTCCCGTATTTCGTCCGACCGTGGAGTTTCACCAAACCTAGGAGTTTCGTCCTGTTTTTTTTATTTGATAGTCAAATAAAAATAAATAAAACTCAGAAAGAAACGGCGATATTTGTATTTATAATTAAAATTAAATAATTTATGATTTTGTAATCATGTAAACGAAATGTATAATATATATGTTACTTTTTTCAAAGTTTTAAGTTAAAATAATATTGATCGGAATGTGTTTTCGACTCGAAAACATTTCTTTTTTTCTTGTTTTCCATTGTTCACGGGTTTAAACTTAAAAACTATCACTGATTCTAGGCAGGGACGCCAAATCCAACGGTGACTGTTTGGTTGAAGGATTTGAAAAACGATAGTCTATCAAATGTTACCATGCTAAGCAAACCACTAGCTCTACACATGGAAAGGTAAGGCCGATATTGCACAGAACCGTATTGCAACACCGTCAGATAACCGACTAACGTTTGTTGTTATTATGAATGCATAGTGAACCCTATTTGATGCACGTCAAGTGGGCAAACGACAGAAAGATCGGAGTGGTATGGATGAATAGAAAACAAACGGTTATGGTCATATCCGTGTGCTCTGAACCGACCTGGGATTGCCAAGACGTAAGTCAAAACAAAACGGTTATAGTTTACGAATCTTACCGAGATGTGTGATCGAGCATTTTTACATTTGACGTCGAAATAGTCACTATCTAATCTCTCGACGTCGACTGATAAATTGCTATTTAAAAAAAAAAGATTTGTTTTTGTTATAGTTCCTAATAATTTTCTGGTCAAAAGTGTCGTATTATAAAACCAATTGATTTTGTTGAAACAATTCGTTGACAAGGAGCAATCGGTGCAAATTTTATAAATGATAATTTCATGCAGCACGAAATATTTCATGAACTAATTTGCACAATATCATAAGAAACAATAACATCACGGTTTTTACAAAAACCCTCAAGAATAAATTTGTAGCATTTAAATCGAGGTAAAAATAATATTTCCTTACGATTGGACAAGACTGGTAAAAACCACGGTTGAAATCACATTTTTTTTTAAATTTCAAATTGTTTTCGATAAAAAGGTTCCTGTTTATTTTGTTATTTGAATTTCACTTCCGAGTACAATATTTTCTTGATATTTTATTTGCAATACAATAATCTACTTCACAACAAGGATGAAACTTAAACAACCGTTAATGAAATTGATGGTTTACGCAACATATAGCCAAAAATCACAACAATTTCGTTTTATTTTTCGTGGTGATAACACAAAACCATGTACGTTCTATGTTTGTTTACGAAAAATGTAATTCATACAGCCTATAACTTTATAGGACATTTGTATGTTGCCGGGCAACCATCTATAACAGCTAATGTTTGACGGAGAACAATGAATAAACTATTATGGTGAACGTCTCTAAAAGCGTATTCCACGTACGAAGATTTTGCAAGACATAAAACCAATGCACTACAAGCATAATATACGCTTTGACCAAATGATACGTTTCTGGTAAAATAATTAAAAGTCTCATTAGACGGAGCATTTGTTACAGTTGTCATTAAAATGCACAATCGAATGGTCTTAGCATTTTTATTCTATTGTATTATTATGTCTTTTACGGTTTTGATAAAATAAAAACCTTTCTGCTTTCGAATAAAAGAAATAAAATAAGAATCCATTGTTATTAGGATAATATTGAGATAATATACTTTGAGAGAATTAAAAATTTTCAGTTACATATCTCACATTATTTTAGTGATCTAGAAACGAAACGAAAAAAAGCGCTCATAATATATGATGAGCAGGGCTCGTGAGTTCATGCTCTAAAAAATGCCTAAATAAGTATGCACTTATGCACTAAAAGCTGGGAAAATATGCATAGAAATATGTCTTTAAAAGTTCAGAAATATGCATTTATATGCACTAAAAATCTAAAAATATGTATCAAAAATATGTAGATTAAAAAATAAAAATACTATAAGTAATTTTGGAATAACAAAAATATGTCAATTCATATTATTAAAAGTTATATTTCATTATATTAATGTAACCAATTTCAAAAAATATATGAGATTTTCGAAATATTGTTAAACTGAACGAACTTCCGTACACTATGTCACAATAACGACTGAAATATAGTCTAGAATAAACCACTGTAAAATAATCAAGAAGATAAGAGACAGATAATATTACATATTGTTACAATATAACATAAGATGTTTTCCACTAATTGCTTAATGCGGGCTACGTACCTATACGATATACGTACGTTTGTACTCGCTTTATCTGCTCTATACGTTTTATTTTTAATAATTTGATGTTGTGAAAACTCTTGCGAAAATTATTGCATTTTGATCAAATTTCAGTAAAAATATGCACAGTTAAATAGAAAAATGCAGAAATATGCCAAATAGTTAAAAAACCTTTGAATATTCAAAAATATGCAACATAAAATTTCACATACTTAACCACAGTACCTTGAAATGGATTTCTATGTCACCTAACATTAAATACGACTTAGCAATTGATATGCAAATGCATGAACTCACGAGCCCTGATGATGAGTAAATTTATGTATTTCGTTGGGCTAATGATGTACCTAAATATTACATATTTTAATGACAACTGCACGCAAGGTTAAAATATTGACGGAAAAACTGCGTACGTCACATTATTGTCTCGTACAGATGCCCCGAACTAACATAGCATTGATCCGTCTGTTAATATTTCATCCACTTTTCGAACAACAGTTTTGAAATTCATCCGTTGAAATATTCCTCGAAAAAGGAATCGGAAAGCATGAAAGCACGGAGATCCGTAAAAGCATAGTTTTTCCTATTCCGGAATTTTCCTTTCGGTATTCACGTTATAGTTGCAATCCTGTTATATCATATTACGCAATAACGATTGTTTCGAGATTTCTGCAGTGTACGGTTTCCCGCGGCGAATTCTATCTGTACCCGTCGTTGTGCTCGGGTCCAATACCGCAATATAGTATCAACAGTAATTCATGAGCGTGTCTACGGCGGCATCCTTTGGTGCGTGTGCTGCCACCGCGGTTTTCGAAAGGTGTCGGTCAACCAAGCGTGATTGGATTATGACCGGGTCCGCGAACGCGCCAACGCTTGAAATACTGTTAAATTTGCACGCAACAGTTATGCACTAGAAAATGTGTGATTGGAATTACCACTTTTCGACTTTTGATCTTTAAAACATTTCGGCCGATCAAGGTATTTAGGCAGTCATTTAGCTAGGCTGCCGCTGGGGGTCAAGTCTTGTCAGGCGTAAAACATGAGTAACATACAACCCGGTATACGGGGACATGTCACCGCAGTTTACAACTGGTGCCGGTCGTCCCATCAGAGCATTAGACCCGGTTGCAAATTACGTTTTTTTTAGCCATTTCACTGCGTATCCGTGAACCGAACGTGGTTGCAGTTTATCTTTGCTGCTGCGGTCGATAATATTATTCCAGTGCGTTGACGTACGTGTTGCCGTACAAACGTTTCAAGTCGAACGGATATTAAAATGTAGTTTCGACTAGAAAAGGGGAAAAAAAAAGATATTCGAAATGGTTTTTTTTTTTTTTTTTGTTAACGTTCCGGCGTCAGCGTTTGAACGCTCGTGGCGAACCTAGACGGTGTAGTGCCACCATACTCTGTACGCCCGCCTTTGTTCGCAGTCTTACGTGGAGAAAATGCCCGACGGCAAGGGATGGCTGGAGAACACGGAGATAGCGTTCAACGACGAGGGCACCAGCTACTTGGCGATACTGCCCGTGCTGGACGGTCCGCGCGGCACGTATCCGCACATATGTCTGGTCGACATTTCCACGAAGATCGTGATCCCGTTGACCAGCGGAAGTTTTTGCGTGGTCCGCATCGCCCAATGGGACAAGACCAACCAGCTGATGTAAGTATACACAGTGAAACCTCTGAATAGCGGAAACGCTCGGTCACCGAGATGACGTCGTTCGCTATTGGGAGGTGTCCGCTGTTCAGAGTTCAGGGTTCATTTTTTTAATTGCTTTAAGGATAAATGTGTGAAAGGATAAAAAATGTGCACTACTGAGCTTGTTGTCGTTGAGACGCGTTTTTCTATCGTCCGTCGTTCCGTTATTATTTTTAAATTAAGAATAAAACAGGTGTACGCTATTCGGAGGTTTTCCAGTTGAAAAGAAATTAAAATGAAAATCTCAGTTATTGAGAGGTATCCGCTATTGGGAGGTGTCCGTAAGTGAACGTGGTTCACAGTTTCTTTTACATTTTACAATTAAATCCTAATTGACGCTTTCACGGGGGTGCGCACGTGAGTAGGTGCGATTGTTCCGTTATACCAAAGTAATTCTTTTGCCTTTCACTTTTATCAAATAATTAAGTTGGGCTAAATTATTATCGTACGATACCTGTGGGTTTTTTACTATTTTTTCTATATTTAGGAAGGAAAAACCGCACTAATTTATTGCCATTCATTCTGAAAATTACATTTTAAAATAATTACATCATCCCGCGTTATGTACACCGGGATGGTAAGCAGATCAAGATGAATAATTATTATAAACCAAAATAATGTCCACTGCACTACTGTTGAACGTGTGTTATATTCCAATACATGATCGAACTGTCAAAGTGCATCGCTTGATAGTATTGCGCAACTACTGCACCGGAAACGTTTAAATATATCGTTGAAAAAGCGTCTTCATTTTAATTCGTAACCGACAAACGCGATGTCGGACCACCTTATTCGCGTGCCACGCGTACGTGATCTTTAGCATCCCTTAACATTTTTACCGCGCAATGTTACGACCGGACTCATTCCGGGGGTGGCATGTAATATTATTCGTGTGTGGAAGCCGCGTGACGCGAACGCTGAAACCTCGTACGGTGTTATGGTATTATTTGATATAATAATATCACGTTCCGCACGTCGCACGTCGTTTTCGTGATGACAGCTCGCCCGTACATTTTTGATCGATTGTCACCGCAGCGCGGCGTAATAATAATAAGGACGTGTCCGCGTGCAGCGCCCGTGAGAGTTATCGCACACTTTCGGTAAAACGTTGCGGACAAAAACAATAACGCTCACGACCAGTTCGTTTGTAATTTCCGCGTATTATCCAAGACCTTTACTGGAACGTCCTACGGGAAATCATTATCCCTCGTCCTTATTTAATATAAAGTGTCTTTTACAATAATAATAATATCTGATCACGAGTGGATCTACAGTAAGTCAACGGGCTCGGCTGAAATGAACGTAACGTTCCGTGCGCGTCTCCGTCGAAGCGGATACAAAAGCTGTGCGGTTCGAAATTGAAACGAATCGATCGATTTGATTTCAGTCTCGTTTGCGAACGCTTCTGTACGTTTTGTCACCGTAACGAACTACGGTTTGTTTTCAGATACTTCGAGGCAATACCAGAAGGCAAACCATCGCAACGGCATCTGTACAAAGTCCCCGATAACGTGAACAGTACAGCGGGCTGGGAGTGCTTGACTTGTCCGCCGAACGGACCGCAAAAAAACGCGACCAAAATCAACATTTCTACCAGTTCGGACATCAGGTAAATCATTGTTACATTTTGTTTTCCCGAAAACCATTAACTCTGCTGATCCATCCACTATCGCACGCGCCTTTAAATCCAACCGGACACGACCATGAGAAACTTCTCGTCGCAATATTTCTTAGTTTATTTAATGACGCCGATATAGTTCCACGCATCATTCGCTAGATGGAGCTTGAATATTTATATTTTCGCAGTGACTCGTTCCGGTTAAGTCTGAAAGGATTGGAATCGTCGAAATTACCACAGGACTCGTGGCCAGTACGGACCAACTCCTGTCTGTACGTCCGATCTCATTTTTGCCCGTACCAGAATTCCAAATATTACGTTTTAGAATGCTTAGGTAAGTACACGTGGGTAAAAAAAATACGAAATAATCAACTAAATAAAATAATAAGTATGAGCATCGTGTTCTTTTTTAATTTTGTCCTGAAATCATATCAGAACCGATCCGAACTGAACGGAATAAAACAATACATTTTGGTTTTCGATCCGTCGCCTCGTATCTTATAATGTACGAACAAAATTGCTTTAATTATTTTTTCCAAAATAATACAACGCGAAATACAACCTACGGGTCTATGTTATGCAACGGGCACGCGTTTAATAATTCCATTTTACATTATTCCGTTTCAATATTATATTATTATTTTGACAACATTTCAATGGGGCTATTGTATTGATCGTACGAAACGCTGACACGTGAAATGTACAGTCCGATCCGATTTAGGCGTGCAACAGTTCTCTGAGTAGTGCTGTCCGCTGTAAAAACTAACATTTCCATATTAATTGCGTGTTTTTATTTATATTAATGTAAATGTCAATAAATATTCTAATGATTTTTGATTTATTATTTAAACTATATACACAAATAATATTTTGTATAAATATTTGTGTAATTACCGACTGCGGTATATTTAAATAAATATAGTATACATTGTTTGTTACGTTAATTTTCAATTTGCCTATTTATCAGTCAGTAGTTATGCATGTAAACAAAATAAAACGATAAATATCCTATTGGCCAACAAGAAAATGGAATAATATTTACGTTCAGCCCAGAGCCTAGGGCTGTTTCGACCTATAAAAATGCGATTTTCCTAAAACCCATTTTTGGTGCGCCTGTTAGTGGAAAAAAGGACATAACCTCAAAATGTTAAATCGATCGGTATGGTGAGTAAATGAGTGAGTGAATGGTATTTTAATTTTATACACACAGTTGATAAGTAATATTAGATACAAATGTTAAATTGAAGTACGAATTAAATAGTTAATACTATAGTCACATAACGTAATATTTCTATTATAATAATTTCCAATATATCGCTTGATTCTCGTCGTTGAAATTCCACTACATTTAATTTCAAAGGAATACAAAATATTCTGCGCAGGAATCCGATGTCCATCGCCGATATAGAAATGTTGTATTTTTAATATATATGCATATTAGGAGCGTTTTCGTCGTTATTCTAAAACGGTAGTTGTATAATATACTGGTAAATTCCATTAGTTTGTGCTTTCGTAAAATGTTTTTCGTTCGAAGTATTGCTGTACTTAAAGTTTATGAATATATTTTTAATTTACAATCTAAATGCACGTACAATTTTAAAACGCAGTTCGAATTTGCAGGGCAAAAATGAAAAAAATAAAACAACGACACTGATAGTAATAAAAATAATAATAATAATGAGCGTCACTACTCGAAGCAACGTCCGAACAATCATGTATTTTTACACTCGTGCATTGTCTGATACGGCACAATAAAATACGGACTACGATGGACATTACATTTTTCACTAATCTTTCGTGACATAAATAATAATGGAGTTTAAAAATGGAATCGAATTCAGGCATTTTCCCGGTTTGCGGGTACAAAGAGAAAACATCAATTGTTCCACAATGTCTGGCGGATTAATTATTTTGTTTTTGAAAAAAAAAAAAAAAATCAATGCAACAATAATTGTTAACACGGCTTTATAGCTTTGTCCAATGTCTACACTTTTGTGTTTAGGATACAATTGTTACGGCCGATTAAGCTACAACATTGTTCGCTAATGTATATTGATTGGGAACAACAAAAAGCTGAACGCTGTTTGATGCCACGACGTGCATTTGTTATTTTACAATTTTTCATTTTCACAGGCCCTCTGGTGCCCAAAGTTATTTTGATGAACTGGCAGACGAATCAAAAAACAATGATACTTAACAATTACACAGCACTGGCGACTAGATATTCTTCGATGGCTAAGCCGAACATACAGATCATGCAGGTAAGTCTTGAAGACATTTCATTCTGATGGTTTAAGTCAATTGTTTTTGACAAAGAAAATCACATAAAACGAATACGGTTACAGGTCGAGATCGAGAATGGATTTATCGCTCAAACGAAGCTTATGCTGCCCCCCGCGTTCAAGGAATACGACGAGACCGCCTTTCCGTTTATTTTATACATGTAAGGTTCTTTGTTATATCATCCGTTGTATTTTATGACTGATTACGTCTTGGGTCTGGTTAACGAGTTTCGTCAGTTAAAATATTATAGATTTCTGACGAAATTCGAACCCTTCTGCAAGAAAATTAAATTACAAGATATTATTACTTTTCGTTTTGTAAATCACCATTATTTGTTTTATGTATACATATATAAATATTTATTTTTTTTTATCGCTTATGAAACTGATGTTTTTAAATATTGGTCTCATATTGTTTTCATTTTTTCATTAGATGTTGCGATCAGTGCTCAAAACAAAAATAGGAAATGGGCGTTCTCTAATAACAAAAGAGCAGACTCTCCTCGTCACAACGTGGGGTTTAAGTCGTTCACGATTTCAGTCGGCTCTCTCAATTGTTAAAGTTTTAAACATCATTTCTGCTTTTATTTCTCATAACTTCGAGAAAAAAAATAATATCAACATTGACCTCAGCTTTCTTTTCATAATATTATAACTTATCAGCTGTTGGACCATTCGTTTTGTTTTTATTTTTATTATTAAATACAATAAACTATCGGACTATTCAAAATATACAAATTGTATTTGCATTACCAAAAAATATGTACATGAACAATTAAAATATATGTATACACTGCGAAAAAAAAGAATGAATGAATGTTAGGTATTAACGTAAGGAGCAAACTGTGAAAATTATATAACGGAAGAAGATGGCTAAAACACATCTTATTGCCAAGTCGCCTTAGCGTAAACGTCTTTAGTTTTTTTCTAGTTCCATTCTCCGTCTTCGGATTAATCTTTTTTTGTGGTTAAAACTTTTGTGGTTAAAACATTTTTTTCTGTTTTTGTTGTTTAGAAAAGGTAAGCCCGGCACTCAGGCGGTGACCGAAGAGTGGTCGGTAGATTGGGCCACGTACTTGTGCAGTAACAAGAACATCATAATCGCCATCATAGACGGCCGTGGCACTCTCGGCCAGGGCGACAGGTCCAGAACGTCTATATACTACAAAATGGGAATCATGGACATCCAAGACCAACTCTCAGTTCTGTTGTAATTATCGAAATCGATCTCGCACTTGTGTATTGTGATTGCATTAACCACCGTACCTTATGGGGAACAGGTATCTCAAGGACACGCTGAAGTTCATAGACAAGGACCGTATAGGGATCTGGGGCAAGGGATACGGAGGATACGCCACCGGGATGATATTGGCGAAGCAACCGGAGGTATTTCGTTGCGGTATTGCCACGTCGCCTATCACGAATTGGGCGCATTTCGGTAAATATCCGTGTACACTTGCCCGGTATTTGACGGTACAAATATTATACTGTCTACGCTGACTGTTCCAAAGAAATTGTGATTTTATGAGATCGATTTAATTTTTTGAATAATACAAACAAATCAATTCGAATCATCTGTAGTCATTGGTGCAGTGTTGAAAACCATAAAAATATTTAACATCTCTAACGTTTAAACACCGATGCCTCTAGCTGATCTAATGATTAAAGCATTAACAGGACGTCACATGTGTATTGTGTCCGTCCTATAAACTTAGGTAAAAATGTACGACATAGCAAATCTGCGTTCAACGAAACAGATTTTGATATGTGAGTTGTGACATAAGAGTTCATTGACCTACCGTCTAACTCAGAGGGAAGAACATTATCTGTGACTTCTCGTAGGTTTTCTACGATGTTTTAATTTATAAACGAGCCATGGTTATGTAAAATATTACGGCTGAAAAAAGCTCATAACTCGCTTAAAAATGAATGCATCGTAAACGACCTTCGTGAGGACGTAGATAACGGTCTTCCCTTAGATTTCGATAATAGGTCAGTTTACTCTAATAGTGTGATATTAAAGATAACAACACAAAATTAGTGCTACTGAACGAGCATTTGCTATAATGTGTTGTACGTTTGTTAGACGGAGAGAACGCGCATGTGGGCGTAATACTCGAACATTATAAACAAACATTTTGAAATCCTTCATACCATTTTCATTTATACCGTTATCATGACGTGTATTTATCGCGATAATTGTGTTTTAGACTCGGCGTGGACTGAAAAATTAATGGGGACCCCGAACGTGACGGACAATTACCGCGGATACGAAGACTCCGACCTGAGCAAAAAAGCCATGACTTTGGACAAGAAACTGTTAATGTTGATTCACGGCAGTGCCGACGAAACGGTCCATTATCAGCACAGTATGATGTTGATAAGAGCGTTAACAGAAAAAGGGATATTGTTCAGACACCAAGTGCGTAGTGTTCTATTACCAATCGTCAATTTTTATGCATACATTGGACACGTGTTTATGGCGTGTTGAGCGTTTATTACGTAGATTTTGTTAGTTCTAATTAAAAATGTTCATCAAAATATAATAACAGTACCTAGTCTTATTTGTTTCATAATTTTCTCTAATTACATAACAATTTTTCCAAGTACTAGACAACACGAATATTCAGAATTTTCGTTTTCTCCTATATAATAGTTTAAATCAATGAACATAACAGTAACATAATATACTATTGCCGTTCTCGTGTTTACATTATTCAAGTGGAAATTATTTAAATCGATGGTCCCGAAAAACGTTTGAAAAATATTTCAACGGACGCTCGTGTGATATTTCTGCCGAAAAAGTGTTTAAAACACTGTTCAAATGTTGCGCAATTCGATCAGTTTGAAACGCTGACGCGTAAAGGAATCGGACAAGCCGAACATTCTTTTTTTTTACAAATAATCGCGTCCTTTTCTCTGTTTCAGACGTACCCGGACGAAGGGCACACTTTCGACGGATCGACGAAGCACCTGCTGCACGCCATGGAGCATTTTTGGGACGAGTGCTTCGGGCCGCTGGACTTTGACGACTGGGACGAGAGCCTAAACTTTTTCGCATTTACACAGTAATACATATATTACCAAATACTTCGAGCAAAATGCATGTGTCGACGGCTTCAGAAGTGCTTTCCGATCGTATATTTCACAGGGTGAACAATCTCATCAGAAAACCGAAGTGACCCACGCCGCGCCTCCCGCCCGCGCACCGACTGCCCGACGAACCGGACGTGGCGGCGAACGACGCGCTCTGATCGCGCAGTGACGTCGGCCTCCGTGCGCAGCAGCAAGCCCACGTGCGAGCGTAATCGTAAAATAATAGCAAATAGAAAGGAAAAAAAAAAACACCCCAGTAGGTAGCCGTTGATTCACCCCGAACCCACCCCCTCCCCGCACCGCTGTTCGGCGAGCGTCCGTGAAATATACAAAGCTTGTGCGTAATATTATCGTGTAAATGTTGTACACCGTATTGTCCATCGTCAAATCATCGTATTTAACAGACGTCGAGCATTTCGAGCTTTGCGTTTGTTTTTTTTTTAATTAACGTTAACGTCCGCTACACCGATTCGGCGGCGCACGTATTACACTTTTTTTCGCGCATCACACGTCATCTTTGATTTCCGATCGAATGCGTCCGGTAGAAAATTTTTCGTAACGACTAAATTCCGAATTGTGTGAATCAATAAGTTCGTTAATCATATTGTAATAAATTCGGGGTTTTTTTTTGTTTTTTAACTGAACACCTACATTATATTTTCTGTTGATCGTGTTATGGGAAATCAAATAAAAGTATCGGCTCAATGCGACTGTGATAAACGATTTCTTGTTCGACTAGTTGGGTTCGTTGGATTACAGTAAAAATTATAATACTCATTCGTTATAAAAAAATAAGAATACCACCGGATTTTTTTCAAATCAAAATTTAATATTATGCGCGTTATTGTACGTGTAACTTAATTATCCGGTTTGTCAAGTAAACATTTCGCAGACACAATTTCCAATATTACTAGTTCGTTACAAGTGTAACTTTTTTTACACAAATATTCTGGCTAAATAGCTGTCATTTCGTTTTATCTGATTTCAAGAAAATGTCCAAAATTTTAGTCGTTATTTAAAATGTTTGCTGCATTCGACCTTATGATTAAAGTTCGGTGTGTTGAATTTAGATCGAAAATCATTGGTTTTTATGTAAAAAAATAAAAATACTATACGTGTGTGCTCGATACGTGATGAGCAGTCGCTTTTAGATGATAGAAAAAAAAAATCACATGATAATATTATTATGTAAACGTTATCGTTATAAATGTATACATTCCTTTAGTGAATCATTTGTGCTCCTCGGCAGTACGTTATATTATGAAATGGTTCTGAATTTTGTAACCGAATTGTAGATAAATATTATTATATAATTATAATGGCTTAAACGATATATGATAATGTTATATTGTATAGAAATATTAACGTAGGTTTAAGGTTGTTTTTTTTTTTTTTTAACGTGTTAATCGCGGAATCAATGTCGATCTGGATAAACAGTTTCACATGACCGCGCGTATATTGTACGACTCCGTTTAATATATTGTGCTCGTCGTTGAAAACGTGTTGTCGAAGTAAAAACAAAAATAATACGTAGGATATGTGAAATTCGTTTTTGTCAACATACGACGACGAGGAATAATCGATAAAGAAGAAAACCAAAACAAAACAAATGATTGTGTGTCCCATTTTTTGGATATTTTTTGTGTAAAATTTTATTTTTATATATTATATTATAATATCTCAAACGTTTTAGATATTACGTTGTTATGCTTGTGATGAATATTGTTTTACGTTAATTTTGTAATGAATATTATTTTTGTTTTTGTATCGCCGTTTTACGTTAAGAATTTTACCAATGAGGTGACTGCAGACTGATTAATATTTCCATTAAGCCTTCAGACCGTCTGTTTTGTTTTTTTTCTGAAATATAATCGTTTTCAGCACTGCTACAACAGTATCGTAACGCTTATCTCCCCACAACACTCACTCGAAATCATCTCGTGTTTATTTGTTCTTTTTTTTTTTCCAATCCGCCGTTGGATTTAATAATACTTGAATCGGTTTTCGACTACACTCCAAGTCCAACCATCACGTACATTCCAGCCTCGTATATGTCGTGTACTATACAAAACGTTGTGTTTTTCTCATCGCTATAAAATATATAACATTATGTCGTACTGTACGCGTAAACGATGCGAAAATTCTCGTTTTTCGTTCAATTCACTCGAGACGTACAAGGTACTCACCTTGACTGCTGCTCTACCGATACTTCTACCATTTCTTCTGCGCGCATTCACTGCTGTAAAAGCGGTTCGACAACAACGATAATGACATCATGCGATCGCGACACTTTTTCCATTTCAATCCAGGACTTCGTAGCCCGAAATAGCAAACGGTTGACCGAGAATAATCATAGTTTCGATACGACGACAAATGACGTTTCACGAGATTGTCCGGCAGACGTTGTTGAATCATGTACAATATGTTTTTCTATAATTCGTAGAACCTAATACACACGCTGTTTGTACCGTACGCATCCACGGTTAAATACAATACAACGGGTACCGTCGTTACGATCCGATCGTTTTTCCGAACGTTACCGGTCCAAAATATTTTTTTTTTTCCTCATCGTAATATCACACGGCACGCGTGTGTAAGTGTTTGTATCGCGTCGAGCTGTCGACGACGTGCGTGTTTAGTTACGATCTGATCTCTTATCGGTTTCGCGCGTTTCGGTTGATTTCAATAATTTGGCTGTGTTTTGATAATTATATAGACCATCGCAACGTTTCGAACAATAAAATATACACAAGCACGTACAATAATAACGATCGTAGTACTATGCACTCGAGCAGCCCGAAGTGCCAAAGTCCGTCCGCCTATTACGTCGCGTCTCTGCAGAGCACTGTTGCACCGCGCGGACGACGACGGTTTCACGACCGGAAGGGAACGTGTTCAGATCGAAAAAAGTCCGTCTGTTCGCGGGCACCGATGGCAAAACTTAAAATCCGAACACACGATATCGATGGTAATGCTATTAATATCAATTTATATATAATAATCGTAGGTTAAAGTTCCTCGTGCGGGTAGTAGGTCGTCTTGAGTTTTTTTTTATTTTTTCCTTTCGTGCAATGACGATTCGAGTTCCCTACACGTTACGGATGATAATAATGATAATGATAATTTTACAATCTGCGCTTTTTCGCATGTTTAGCAAATGTTATAATCAAAACCGTTTTGTTGTTCTACCGTTATAATAATATTATGTATACATTTTAAATCTGTTTTTTATTCATGTGTCTCGTGCATAAGTAAGATTATTGTAATGTTATCGTAAAATGTTTTGTCGGTAACGCCCTAAGTGCACACGCGCGTATCGCACGTGTACTCATCGTGTTTTGTGTACAACCTAAAATCTTAATTTACAATATTATACCACCAGACGTTGTGGGTGTAATATTTTTAATCTAACCGTTACGTTTACGCTTTGGATGTACTGCAATTATAATATATATACTACCGTGTTAACAGTTAATTAATACGGTTGTATACATATGATCGCGATAATCACTATCGATGCTTTTATTATGTACATTTTCCGAAGTTTTAAGATGAACTATTGCACGCGCCGCGCGTGTTTACGATAATAGTACACTTAAGACGATCGGGTTTTACGTTTGTTGTTAAATTTAAATAATGTTGTGTTACGTGAGTGGTTTGTCAATGTTTATAGTACCTATTAAAGAATTGTGCGTTAATTTCAAATATTATATAAAAACCATTTATATTGCTGTGTTAAACGTTTGCGCCGTTTTGATGTAATGTATTATAATAATAAACTGATGAAAAAAAAAACTACTCCATTTCCTTTGCATTTTGGTTTTTCTCATTTTGACCGGAAAACGGACTAATTTAATAATGGCTACACGTCGAACGTAACCGCATTAAATGTTTGATAATCTATAATAATTATAATTATAAATAAACTTAATTTAAATAATTTTCATACGAAGAGTGAGTGCATAAAAAAAGGAAGGATAACATTAATAAAAGTACAAAACCATACATAATTTTATTGATTTTCCTGAGTTTAAATATGTACTTATAAAATGTTATTTAAAAAACTTGTAAACCTATTTTATTAATATATTTTGTTCCACTTCTGTTTCAACTACTATCTTTAAAAATTTAAACTGATGCACCCGATATATTTCATTCAAAATAGTTTTTTTTTTTTTTTAGAGCAATGGTGCATTGGTTTCAAGTTTAAATGAAAAATAAATCTTTACCTGTTTCTCGCCCAAGTATGGAGTTTCACCCAGACCACATATAGAATATACACATCTGTGTATTAGGTTGATTAATATTCTGTTCCGTATTCGTGCGATATTTTTCTTCCCGAGCTGCGGTGACAAACTTTTACCGACCGCGACTTCTGTAACTTACCACCAAGACATGCGTGTGACGATCGTTGTCAACATTTTCGAGCAAGAGCTCCAAATAATATATCATACCGAAAATGATGCCGTGCAGTGCATTAATATCCATTTTTGTTTACGTTTTTGAATTACACACGCACACATTGTTAAAGCTAGTAAAACGCAAAGATGACAAAATGTTGTCTTAGTAACGAGTGTTAAACCTTTTGTTGGTAAACCCGGATGTCAATGTTTTGTCTCCTGAGTCAGGTAAAATAAAAACAAAAAAATTAATAGTACTGAACTTTAAAAAGTCGCTCAAAACATTCTGGGACATTAAACATTTTTTCACAAAAAACTTTTTGTAACAATTACGGATCCAAAATTAAAAAAAAAAAACCCCATTTCACAGTTAATATATATTATATAGCTGAATTACCCGGTTGTTTTCGCACGTGAAAACGAATGCTTATTTTTATGTTAGATATAAGGTTACTAGAGGCAAATAAAAAAACATTTCCCATACCAAATGTTACGAAAACCTCGTCTAAATAAATACTATACTCGAAAATACGTTATTATTTTACTATTTTTAACCATATTTACGGTTTAAATATTTTTTTACCGAGAGGCATGTGTCAAATCTATGAATACATGTTACCGTCAATATCGGCAATTCAGACTAGGCGCGGCAATGTCGGTAATGAGTATAATGACGTTGCACACCAGTTATTGTGGGCAATCGGTGTGCATTCCCGATATTGACTGATATGTTTAGTCATTGTCGGTACTTCCTAAGCTTTTTAAGTCGACTTTTCACGTAAATGTAGGGCCAGCAAGAATCGAACGAACAGCATAGATTTAATTTTTTAACTGACTTATATTGCAGAACAAGAAGATCGAAAATAAATTTCATTCGATGTATCGTGAGTATTGATCAGTCGTGTATTAGTATTTAATTAAGTATACTGGTGTTCTAAACTTATGTTATAAGTCATAAGACACGTGTCTCGTATTTTACTCATTGCATTTATTTTTATATTTATTTTTGAATATCTCTACGCTCAAACCGCACAATTATTGAATAGGGACTTAAAAATTAGATATACCTAGGGTGGGTCCCGGAGTCGAGGACATCGGAGATGTCGTTGCAAGACTAAATATGTAAAAAATTGAGGTGCTTATCGAGGAGCAAAAAAAAATTATGTGATTTGAATTATCATAATAGTTTATCTTGTGAAAATGAATAAAATTCTAAATTGTATTAAATTTAAATTTTTATTAAACATACTTGTTATTAATTACTTAATTATTCTCTGATTTCGACTATACATTTAAGCGATTATTAATTTAGCATCAGCTGACTGCTGTCATTGACGGTAACATATATAAGGCAAATTATGTGTGTTTGTTCTTCTTTAAATATTAAATCCTTTGACCGATTGCAAAGAAACTTTCGTCATGGCTATAGTCACCCCAATAAAGGATTCTAAACCATGACGAACAAAATTGGATGAAAAAATTCTTCTGTCGTAACATGTTATTATTCACATAAATCAATTTTTGTTATTATTATTAATATTATTAGACATTGTTTATATCACGGACTGATCAAATAAATCTGAAGTATTCTTTTCAAATAAATTGATGTAAAATACCAGAAAACGCATATTTTTTATTGCACCAATCGTGTGTTGAATTTAAAACTACTACAAAAACAAATACTGTCCGCATCAAAACGAAGAAGGTTGAATTAGAAACAGAAAAATAGTTTTTGAGCACCATACACGTTTTTAAATAAACAATACTTCAATGGAAAAAAAATTGATATTTCATCAACTGAGTGATTTATACTGTTCAAAATAACAAATATAATATAGGGTGCGTTGTTTGTATCCGTCCAAGCGGAACTTATGAAACATTTTTGAACAGGAGAAATCCCTACATTTCTACCACGTAACAGCTAGGCGCATGACAATATTTAGCAATTTATTTATTGTAAACGTTCAACTTTGTGAAATCTCCCTGATGATTCGGTTAGCCGTGTATTGGTTAACAGTCGCCGGTTAATAGAACCGTAATAAAACGTTCATTATCGGGATGAATATGAATATTACAAGACCGAGGTAAAGAGTTGACGATCGTACGGCGCACGGTTAACATAATAAGCGATGGAAAATACGGACGGCAAGACATTTATAACAGTTTCAGTGTGCGCTGGAGTTGAATACGCGGAAAAGGAACCTGTCTCAGTAGCATTTGCAGTTTGATAAAGTTGTATCCGATAAATCATTTATTAAGTCTATCGCACCCACAACATAAATATATTGTTTACGAAATTGGATTTTTGCAATATGTGTTATTCGCCATAAATATGCAATATACATTCTGACAGTTAATAGATGTTTTCGGGTCTCGGAATCGCACATTTACGTAAATAACGTGTCCAAGTTAAACTTGTATTCATATATTATACGGTTGAATCGCAATGATAAATGATTTTAATGATAAAGCTCTTTGAGCTTATTACGTTCGTTTCTAATGCGACCTGAGAGTGACCGAAAGTTTAACAAAAGTTAGTCGGTAAATTATTTTAGTTTCATTATCTTTCTAAGAAAACAACTCAGTCTTACCGTTAAAAATAAAATCCTAATCTATTGCGATTGCCCAATTTAAAAACGATATGTAACCTCCGCGTATTGAGATGTCCGATACAAATCAGTTAAGTAATGTACGAACCGCGCTTTCGAACAAAAGTTTAGTCATAAAATATCAATTAAATTGATTCGTATTGAGTTATTCCACTTGTTTACAAAAGTAAATCAAACCATCCCGAAAACGAACGAAAACTCGTGGTAAGTCTAGTTTCACGGACAAAGCCGTCGCGGTATGACATTATAAAATTTCATTTTTAGTTAGCGAAGACACGGACGATGTACGCGCACAAAAGAAAAAAGAAATGGTATTATAATAACGTTATGTTGAAGCGTGGTTAACTGGAGAAGCCGACGGCGAGTCCAACGGTACAATGTGAAATGTTTGGCTTCACTGTTTTTTACCAATTAGTATTTCGCTGTTTAGACCAGTGGTGGCCAATATTTTTCTTTATTGTGTCAAATAATATATACAAATTTGAGAATTTGCCTTAAAAAATATTTATTTATTTACATATATGTATATGAATTTAGATTTTAGATTTTTTTCATAGGTACTAATTTTGTGACAGTTCATTCGTTTTATCACACGATTAAAATTGTTTTTTTTTTTTATTTATTTAGCCGCAACACAAAGGTTATTGGCATTAAAACATTAAGACATTAATATTATTTAACGAAAATAAGCGACATTAATAATAATATATACATTATACATAGTAATAGGATAAGAGAATTACAATAAAAATAGATAGACACAAAGATACATATATAAATGGATACATAATAATGAATGGTATGTTTGAAATATATCTAGGTTATATTATTTGGTACAATCTCGTTTATTTTAAATAGTTAATTATTTGTTTTATATTGATTGACTAAGGACTTCTTCCAGGTTGTCTGATATGTTGAGGTTAGTTCTGATGACGGCGAATTTACGGCAGTGGCATATTATGTGTTCAACCGTAGAAGTTTCACCGCAAGTTTGACATTGTTCAGGTTCAGATTTGTCCATAAGGTGTTTATGAGTCACCCATGTGTGGCCTATCAGTAATCTGTTTAAGATAACTTCCTAACGTCTGGGTAATAAGAAGAATGGCCATGGAGAAACTGTGTGTTTTATTTTATTTAGCTTGGTGTGGAGAGTTGACCATAGGATCTGCCATTGAGTTAGAATGTGGTTGACGATGGTGGTTTTGAGGTCCTGAAAAGTACAGGTGTGGATTTGGCGGGAGAGGTGGGAGGAGATGGCTTCTTTGGCAAATGTATCAGCCAATTCATTTCCTCGGATTCCGACGTGGCTCGGAATTAAAATTGTTATTTTACCATAATAATTCTCGTATCGGGAACTTCCACCGCGCGATAATAATAATCTAATTTAATAATATTTTTTTTTAGAAATATTTAAGAATTTATCTGACACTGGTGTGCCATTCAATAACAACAAATGTGCCACAAATGGCACGCGTGCCGCAGTTTGGCCATCCCTGGCTTTTATTACACACAATCCTAGGTTAGTTTTGCACTCCGCGTCCGAGGACTACAGGACTACACGCTGTTTTCTCGATAGCCCTCGCACATCGTAGCGCAGGTTACTTTCGAGTTACGTTTGGCGACGAACGCACGGGAAATACTGTAAATGTATTGGCGCACCGCGCGTCCGTCATCGACTTTATACCAGTGTTATTACTAGATATACCGTCCCGGTTTAATTATTAATGTTCTCTCTGTCTCACTCGGTTATTATTAATCTCGGGCGTTCGGCTCGTTTGCATATCAAAGAGAGACTAGGCGAATAATTATGGTAAACACGCACTCGTCGACGCGGACAACAGTCGTACCGTGTGCGTACGACGTGATAATATAACACCGACGACCCGTGTTACACGACGTGTAGTCTCGGCCGTTTTTAATTAGGATCATCCGATAAACATATTACGTTATTTAATATATACAGTACGAGTCGCAAGAGCGTTATCGCGTGAATATAGGTACGACCGGCCGCGGTCGTAGAATATGACGTCGGGACACTAGCCTATAATCAATGCGCCTGGTCAAACTTTGCGAACAAATTTACATGTTTTACTAATCAAACATCCAGAAATGTATTTTAGTACATGATAATTGCAATGCTATTTCCTGATGATCAGAATTTCGAAATCGATGTAAAATATTGAGGTTAAGATTTATATACATATAATATAATATATAATGCTTTCTGTTCTAAATGTACTTCAAATGATGTCATGAGTTTGGTTACTTGCGCTAGCGGTTCAAACGTGAACTCAAATATCCTCTCTAAGAGTCCGTATCGCTCCCTAGTATGTTGTGGGAAGTGTCCCGACCTCATCTTCTACGTACGACTATATATTATACAGGTCTACCGGTACATATTGTACCTGCATCGCAAATTGATGAGAGCTGGTCACTTGCGTCCGAATTGTTTGGACGTTAACTACCTGTAAACTAATAACGCTCGGACGCAACTTATTGCTGTCGTATTAGTATTTAAGTTTTATTTGGGTCCAGAACAATTATTTCGTATCGATACCATGTTACACCTAGGTTAGCATAAAAAAAAACCCATATATAGGTAACAAGTATTTTTTATAATTATTAAAAAAAAATGTATGCAATTTATTACAATTCCACTGATCTTAGAGTTATATGTACATGAAACGAAAGAAACATAGGGGCGAATATATATCTGGCATATGGTTGTAAAATGTTGAATTAAAAAAAAAAAA
The DNA here is from genome assembly GCA_949715065.1 of Periphyllus acericola. Lineage (NCBI taxonomy): Eukaryota > Metazoa > Arthropoda > Insecta > Hemiptera > Aphididae > Periphyllus > Periphyllus acericola. The sequence goes on along the minus strand of OX454270.1, from coordinate 11,931,855 downwards.
GTTGTTACATAAATCAATATAAAGCGAAAATTCACATTGCTTAGAAGACAGTCAGCTGTCTAGTATACTTATTTCTTATTTATGTTTACCAGTTGGACGGCTTTCATGATAAAATATTATGTACAGACTGTACAATTTGTAGTATTATCTTGTAAATTTTCATTTTTTTAAAAGCACACTAAAATATGGTTGACATAATATGTTGATTTTTCACATCGTAAAAAGTTACGGCACGGAGAGATGACAACTGCCCTGGCAAGGTTCATTCGAAATAGTATGAAGTGAAACGTGCAATTCAAAAATAAATACATTTTCGATTTGACACGCAACGTTTTTTTTTTTAATTTAATAATATGCATATTTTCACTATTTATTTGCCTGCATCATACTATTTTAAACGTATACAAATATTAATAATATTGTTAGTTATAATATGTTTTCATTGTAATCTTTAATATTTACCAATACTGATTATACATTTTTTATGCTAAAGCTGACGTCAGGCGTAGAGATTAATAACAAATAATAAACAAATAGATATCTATTTGGTTAAAGGTAATTATATTATATCTTTTTGGATTGTTGTACGGAGATAATTTATAATTTGTGTAATTTATGGACGAGTTAAAATTATTTTAAAGTTAGTCTTTATATATTTTATGAGATTTTTATATGGGGATATTGATTATAATCCCTGATGGATGTTTTTGACGTTCAACAGTTTGAGTACATTTTCAAATCATACGATTTTAAGTGTGACAACAGAGTTCTCAATAACATAATACGATCGAAAAATTTGTTTCTAAAATAAATCTACAAAAACAGCTTAGGTATAACATAATAAGTGTGTATATATTTAAGCAAAATGTATATTTAATCACTTTTATTAATATTTTGTAAACAATGTTATCGATAACTATGTTATATTTAACAACTGTGTATTATAAATATATACGCAACAACAAATTATGTTAAAAAGAGGGCCATTAAGCAAAGTGTCAAATATAACATATTGTCCTCGTCTATCAATTTCTGCGTTTCATCTATTGTTTTTATAACTGTCTCAGTGTTTGAACCATTTTTTTTAACAACGCATAGCATTCCCTTTCATTGACTGAAACGGTAGTATCTCGTTCAATAACAACGTTATAAAGTTCGATATGCTTTTCTAACAACAAGGCCCATCTTAAAATGTCGAAAATTGTTATAGTAGACATGATTTGGTCTAATAGCTCAACTTCATTAAATCTTTCTAAGTTGAATAAACTTTCCCCGGAAAATTGTTTAATATTTACATGAAATATTTCAAATAATTTTTTCTTTTTTTCACTCAGATCATTACTGGTTCTTAAAAAACCGTACAAAAGATCAAGTGACGTGTAAAAAAAAATTAAAGCGGACCATTTGAAAACCGCATTTACGTACTGCGAAAAAGTTTTTTTTTTTTTCATTGTAATCTTGGGGACATGGTAGGAACCTCCACGCGGTGTCCCTGGAACGACGAGATTGCATTTTTATAAGACATACCTGATATATACGACTATAATGCAATGCTCGTCAACCAATCCTACCAACCACGGTCTTCAACCCAAAAGGCCCTTTTCAGGGCCAACCATGACGATGATATCTATAAATATCGAAGGGCTTACACCAGAGAAAGAAAATATTTTAGCGGAGTTATGTAAAACATCGGGATGTGAGGTGCTGTGCTTACAAGAGACGCACCGAGATACAAACCACAGAAGACCAAAAATAAGCGGGATGAGACTAGTGGTAGAAAGGCCACACAATAAATACGGAAGTGCTATATTTACTAAACCTGATTTGGATATAATATCGACAGGGATCACAGACAAAAATAATATAGAAATTATGACAATAGACATAAAACAATGCACCATAACATCAATATATAAGCCCCCCAATGTATCATTTGAATTTGAAGAACCTGAGAACTACAGGGAAAGAAATATAAAAATTGTAATAGGAGATTTTAATAGCCATAATGTGATGTGGGGATACACAGAGAACATTGAAGATGGTGAAAAAGTCGAAGATTGGGCAGAAAGGGACAATATGAGTTTAATACATGATGCTAAACTCCCACCATCATTTAACAGCGGTAGATGGCGGAAGGGATATAACCCCGACAACATCTTCGTGAGCCATAATATAAGAAATATGAGCATTAAATCAATAATGAAAGCTATCCCAAAAACTCAACATCGACCGATCCAATGCCAGATAAATGCAGCCATAATACTGCGAATGGTACCCTTTAGGAGACGATTCAACTTTAAAAAGGCTAAATGGGCAGAAGTCACGAAATATATGGATACTGAAATACAAACGCTACAACCAACACCTGCTAATTACTGCAAATTTGTTGATAGCCTAAAGAAGGTCTCAAGAAAATATATACCAAGGGGTTGCCACATCAATTACATCAAGGGACTACGACAAGACACCATAAAGGACTTAGAAATCTACTACGAAAGGTATGAGGAAGATCCCTTTTCGGAACTAACAATTGAAGCTGGAGAACATATTTTGAAGGGTATAGCCGAAGAACGTAAAAAAGAATGGATGACATTAATTAAGGATCTAGATATGGTCAAAAACAGCAACAAAGCCTGGAAACTAATAAAAAGCATGAACAATGAAAAACAACAACCGAAAGAGCATATTAACATAACACCAGACCAAATTGCACACAAATTATTAATGAATGGCAAAACGAAAACAAAAGGGAAGAAAACTAAGCTTAAATTTAAAATGGATATGAAGAATAATACAAGTGACTTCAACAAACCATTCGACATGGATGAGCTAAATATGGCCATCGGAGTGATGAAAAATAGAAAAGCAGCAGGCATCGACGGAATCATGACAGAACAAATCAAGCAACTAGGCCCCAAAGCCAAGGAATGGCTACTAAATATGTTCAATAACTGTATCAAAACCGATAGTATCCCAACAGAATGGCTCAAATCACATGTTGTGGCATTATTGAAGCCTGGAAAAGCCCCTACAGATGCAAGTAACTTTAGACACGTGTCACTATTATGTCATACATATAAAATGTTTGAGAGAATGGTACTGAATAGAATAAAAGACAAGATAGACGGGAAGCTTATTAAGCAACAAGCTGGCTTTAGGGCTGGTAAGTCATGCACGGGGCAAATACTTAACCTTGTTGAAGAAATAGAGAAAGGATATGAGAATAATGTAATAACAGGTGCAGCTTTTATCGACCTCAGCGCTGCATACGATACGGTTAATCATAGATTACTGCTTAAGAAAATATATGAGCTAACTGAAGATGCGAAATTTACAAAAATTATAAGTCTTTTATTAAGGAATAGACGGTTTTTTGTGTCATTGCAGACCAAAAAGAGCAGATGGAGAAGACAAAATAATGGATTACCCCAAGGAAGTGTTCTATCACCAAATTTATTTAATATTTATACTAATGATCAACCAATTGGGGTCCAAACGAAGCACTTTATATACGCTGATGACCTCGCTATTACAACCCAGGGTAAAACATTCGAAGAGGTGGAAGTGAGTCTGAATACCACACTAAATACTATGAAGGAATATTATAATGATAATTATCTCAAACCAAATCCAGCAAAGACACAAATTACCGCTTTCCACTTACGAAACAGAGATGCCAAGCGGAAACTGAGAATTAATTGGCAAGACACAGAATTAGAGCACTGCGAAGAACCAACATATTTAGCATTAAACTTGACCGAGCCCTGACATATAGAAATCACTGTGAAAACACAAAAAATAAAATAGGAACAAGAAACTGCTTGCTACAAAAACTGGTTAGCTCTCAATGGGGCGCAGACCCTCATGTCTTGAGAACGACAGCCTTATCATTATGTTACTCGACGGGTGAATATGCTTGTGCTGCATGGAGAAACTAAGCACACGCCAAAAAGGTAGATGTGGCCCTAAATGTAACTAACAGATTAATTACGGGGTGCCTGAGACCAACACCAGTTCAGAAAGTACAAGTACTATGCGGTATAGCACCCCCTAATATAAGACGAGAGGTGGCAGCAAGGGTAGAGAAAACAAAAACAGAATTAGACTTAAGACATCCTTTATATGGAGGTAAAACCACGGGGAGCCGGCTCAAATCAAGGAAAAATTTTTTGAAGACAACAATTAGCCTAACACAAACACCTGAAGCAACAAGAATAGACTTATGGAAGGAGGCAATGAAAGAGCATAACTCACTTCTATGGAAGGATACGAAGGAAAGCTTACCAACCGGAAGTCATTTACCATGGTCGGTATGGAAGACACTAAATAGATTACGAACCGAAACTGGAAGGACAGCGAGTAATATGAAAAAATGGGGATTGAAAGATGATGGGAAATGCGAATGTGGTGGGGAGCAGGATGCGGACCATCTGTTTGTATGCCCACAGTTACCGAATAAGTGTAGAAAGGAAGATTTTTTGACGCATAAAATTTCAGACAAAGCAATACAAATTGCGGCTTATTGGGAAGCGAAGGGATTATGAAGACCGATACGACAAGAAGAAGATTGTAATCTTAAATATTTACCAATACTGATTATACATTTTTCATGCTAAAGCTGACGTCAAGCGTAGAGATTAATAATAAATAATAAACAGATATCTATTTGATTAAAGGTAATTATATTATATCTTTTTGGATAGTTGTACGGAGATAATTTATAATTTGTGTAATTTATTGACGAGTTAAAATTATTTTAAAGTTAGTCTTTATACATTTTATGAGTTTTCTAGATGGGGATATTAATTATAATCACTGATGGATGTTTTTGACTTTCAACAGTTTGAGTACATTTTCAAATCATACGATTTTAATGTGACAACAGAGTTCTCAATATCATAATACGATCGAAAAATTTGTTTCTAAAATAAATCTACAAAAATAGCTTAGGTATAACATAATAAGTGTGTATATATTTAAGCAAAATGTATATTTAATCACTTTTATTAATATTTTGCAAACAATGTTATCGATAACTATGTTATATTTAACAACCGTGTATGATAAATATATACGCAACAACAAATTATGTAAAAGAGGGCCATTAAGCAAAGTGTCAAATATAACATATTGTCCTCGTCTATCAATTTCTGCGTTTCATCTATTGTTTTTATAACTTTCTCAGTGTATGAACCATTTTTTTTAACAACGCATAGCATTCCCTTTCATTGACTGAAACGGTAGTATCTCGTTCAATAACAACGTTATAAAGTTCGATATGCTTTTCTAACAACAAGGCCCATCTTAAAATGTCGAACACTGTTATAGTAGACATGATTTTGTCTAATATCTCCACTTCCCTAAATCTTTCTAAGTTGAATAAACTTTCCCCGGAAAATTTTTTAATATTTACACGAAATATTTCAAATAATTTTTTCTTTTTTTCACTCAGATCATAACTGGTTCTTAACAAATCGTACAAAAGATCAAGTGACGTGTAAAAAAAAATTAAAGCGGACCATTTGAAAACCGCATTTACGTACTGCGAAAGTGAAAGCAAATCGAATGCGTCTTGGGTAACATCTCTCTCGATGTCAGTGATCGTTTTCAGTTCTCCTCTCCAAAAAAATTTCATGGACAACTGATAACCGAGCAGATCTTTAGAGTCTATATTTTTTGTAAACGCTGAAATGCCATTGAGACTGTCGATTGAATATTTGGTATTCAACAGATTGCTCAGTGCACTATAGCTCATAGAATTGACCGTCTTATTCTCAGCCGTACCGTCTGCGGTCGGCGATTTGCTTTTGGTCTTGTACTTTTCGTATTCCGAATAACGGTATTTCGGTGTTGCGCAATTGTAAATTTGATACATATCTAGTAGGTTCATCACGTAGTACAACAGCCGATTTAATTTCTGTTTGATATTCCCGGTAGTGGGAAAGTAATTGATGTTAAACCGTAAGTACTCATTCGCGAAAAGCACAATACTTTTCGAATCATGCCCATTTATTTCGTAACCCTTCCCCAGTCTTTCCGTTATTTTGTTTAACACAATTGAAACGGTATAGAAACTTTCCTTTATATTCTTCACGTTATTCGTCGTCCAATTGTTATCAACGGTCGACTGAATAGCAAAGAAATCCGCGTACAACATAACGATCGAGTCGCAACACGTATCACCGTCGTTGGACGCGATTTCCTTCGTATAAACAATCGTGTTCAAGGTTTCCGTATGCTTGATCGTCTTAGTATCGTTTTCCTCCAAGTCATTTTGCAGAGTTTCAAATATTTTATTGTAATACTCTACGTTCTCTGTGTATATAAATGTTTCCAAATAAGTTTCAAATTGAGGTATCCACGTGTTATTGGTAGTGATACAATGTTCGATCTCTGGCAGAACATTCAGTTTATTTTCAAACTCCATGATTAAAAATCTCACTTCTTTGATGTCTTGAAACCAAAGTAAATCGGTGTATATTGATATCATGAATTCAATGTTGCTTATAAATTTCACATGGAATCTTTTCAACTTTGATTCAGTCAACAGCTTTTCATAAGTCCCTAATAATTTCAAGATTTCGTCTCTGTCATAGGTTGCAGACTTATTAAAATAATTTTTTCTTAAAACTGATAATATGGCGAAATAAAAAAATTTCATAACTTTATCAAAAATTGCTTTCTGAACCGATAAAATATTTTCTATCGTTCTAGGGAGTTCTATATTTTTTATACATAACAAGTTTAACAGTGACTTCAAGACATCATAAATTATGTTAAAGTTTAAATGTTCCCTGTCCAACAAGAACGTATATGCGTTGAAATTGTTGTGAATATTGTACTTCAAAAAGTTTGCTGTTGATAGTCCTGCGTTGTCTAATAATTTGTCGAATTGTGTTATAAAACTGTTGATTTTTGTTTTAAGCGTATGGATTTTCAAGGTATCATCTTCTACTTTTTTTTCGGCCACGTTCATGTAATCTAATGAACAATTTGATATAATTACGACACGTTCGATTAGATTTATCAGTTGAAAACCCATGTTCTTATATCCGTTCAAACTGACTTTGTCCACGTCAACAGCTAATGTAGTTAAATTATTTAAATGCAAATTCAACCAAAGCAATATTTTCAAAATGCCCGAATCGCGTGATTTCAAATTTGGAAATTCATCTATGAAATCAAATAGTATTGCTTCGGTTTTTAAAATTAACTTATTGAAATGTATCAATTCAAGTTGTATTGGCTGAGTGGTTACCACTTCCACGTCCATGTACGTGTTTAGTGCGGTCATCATGTCTTTAATCATCTTACCGCACTTACATATGAACGCCACGTACGCATAACTTGCTCTCTCGTACAGCGAGGTGCTATCAATTCCTAACGGGACGTTGACGAAAACATCGGTTATTTTTCTTAGTTCTCCGTCGACAAATACCACTTCACCGGCGAAACCCTCAGCTAAACTGCCGCTATCGGTTGACCAACTTTTCGTGCTTAGAATACCGTCGAGGGTCACTGCTCCAATCATAACATCCATATCGACGCAACTTTCACACATCCTTATTCTGAGAGGTATTAACAAGAAACACAGGATCTGCGGGGCACCAAACATTTTTGTTGAAATGACCTTTGACAAAATCCGTTGCCCGATGTTATATTATTTGATGATGGTTAATATTCCTGTAGTTCAACAAATTGATTTATATTATATTAGTCATATCTCATATTATTACATCGATAGATACGTAAATCGATCGTAAATAATTCACTGCGCGAAAATGACCTGCACTAATTTTGCCACGAGGAGATTTACCGTGAAGAACAATTATTTATCGAAAAAAGGTTGATGGTGACGCGAATCAACTACAGTGCAATAACCCAAAAGTAAAAAGAAAGAAATAAAGTGTAAGAGAGTATTGGTGCAAATGGGGTATGGGAAATGGGGGCATCTTACCTTCCTCCTTGCTTAAGGGAGGGCACTCGGGGTTACAAAGGTTCGAGAGCAGATATGCTGATATATAGCTGATGACTGTAAGTATTCCAAGCTGATTTAGAAAGCGCTCACTTCATAACAACAGTATTACCAGTTTACTCGTATTGGCATTTAATCGAATCTTCGGTAAAAATCAAACACCTTGCACGGCTTGTCTTCATCGAAAACCGTAATCATATATTATATTGTACGATGACGTCACGCACTGCAGAATTGGTTTTGAAGTATAGAACTACTACGTAGTTCGTACATCCAACTTGCGCTTTATGTTTGGTACCTCATCATAAATAATAAAAATTGTACATTATCTAGCGGGCGTTTTGGGTTAAGCAAATAAAAATAAATGCTTCTCTACACGTGATAGAACGAGGACGGGAAATTATAATTTATTGGATATTTTTGGATTATAAAACTGTCGAGTCCACGTCCAAAGTCTATGTAAAAGTCATACAGTTTACCGAACACAATAATCGCTTTGGGCACACGTATCGTTGAATGCAGTTTGATGATGACCAAATATTATATAAAAACCAAAAAAGACAATGGCTATACCAAGTTTATTTTAAAAAAGATTATATTCAGTCCGTTTATTCCATATAAAGTTCAATGCTGTTCTAATTCGCGTTAAATATGTATTCTGCGAATTGTTACCGTGATTTTAATTGTGATGTTGCAATCGACGAACTGTCGAACGGTCAATTATTTACGATGAAATTACGTTACGAACATATAATATATAAATATATTTAAGATTAGCCAGATAATCTCAAGTTTAGTCACAGATTTTGGTTGATATGTACATTTCGGTCGTTATCTATCAGTAACTAACATTATCCAACTACTCATGGCTAATTAATAAATATAATTGTCCATACAACGCAGGTTGTACGAACAATTTGAATTAAAATATAGATACCTACATTCATATGATTGAGTTAATGATTGGAAGTTTTAATGATAACAATTTCTGAAGAAATGAAATTTGGATTAGGGCAGAATGATTTATTATTTTTTATTTCTAAATTATAACATGATAGACATTTTTATGGCACTCTTATTTCTCATTAATACACCGAATTCAGACAAAATTTAAATCAAAATCAGTTTTTAAATGACACAGAAGTACACTGAATTGTCAACAATAATTAATCCGCAATGTAAGCTCTATATTATTGTTACGCCTACTCGCTTACATTTATTTTAATTTTTAAAAGTATTTTTCTGACTCTCTCGCGAATCTCACGCCCACCCTACTACCCAGGATATGAAAACAAATTTAAATTGCAAAATATTATATTATTCTAACTAGCTATGTGGCTAATGTTATTTAGTCACTAGTAGTTAGTGGTAATGTTATTTCTATCGGCTAGTTTTAAGATTATTGACAGAAGCATTAGCTAAACTTATAATTAGCCGACTAATCTTAATATTAAACATCTTTCGGACACTAGCCGTGATATATATATATATATATATATATATATATATATATATTTATATATATTTAATGAATAACAATTATTCTAAAATTATTTAATAGTTACGTTTTAAAAGGATTCTGCCTGCAACGAATAAGTTTTCAAGTCTTCTAACTGCTTTGGTGTGATCTGAATCAATATTCGTTATACATCAAATAATAATTTAACTTACAAACCTAATATGATAAAATAAACATCGTCCAGTAACGCGATGTGCACACCCACTATTGTACGAGTGTGGGTATTTTTTGAGCATGACATACACTGCACTTTGAGTACGGTGTAAAAGTACCAGAGACGCACTATATTATTCGTCATAGCTCAACAAACCAATAGTCCTAATCACCTCAACCATAACATTTTATCATTGGTAAAATAATTGCCCTCGTTCTCTGTACACTTTGAAAATATTATCTTTTAGTCGAATTGAGAGGTAAATACGTTTTCAGTAAACAAAAAAATAATAATTGTTTGTTTTGAAATCGTTAAAATGGGGTTCGCGGCTACTTTTAAAATACTCACATTTTTATCTCGTCACACTGTCGTCGTTCGAAATTCCCGCAGTTGTGTAATTCGAAATGAGGCACGTTTAAATCACGAAATATCGTGGTTAAGAAAATTCCAATGCTTACCTTAGCCCTAACGTTACGGATTCACACATAAAAGCTTACGTTGTAGTAAAATTATATACCTTACTAAAGACTATAAAGTCTTATTGAATATAACCATAATAATTATGATAACTTATAATTAATGTTATACGACTCGATACAAAAACTTCAAAATACGTATGAATCAACCACCTGTGTCAATATGAACATATGTTTGGAACGAAGTGCGGGTTGGTGCTAACCTAGATAGTCGTTTTTCTTATATATAAGAAATAAACATTTACCGTGGTGAAATAATCGAAAATCAATTTATGTTTACCTTTATTTTTATTTAAATTATGTTAGTGATTTATTAATACGTTTTTTTTTTTTTTGTTTACAGCAACATATGAATAAATACTTAAGTATTTCGGATATTATATTTGTCCGTTTTCTGATTATTTAAAAACACCATGATGGTATTATGTGATACACTGTAGTTCTATGAACTAAAAAATTATTAAAAATCATGAGGATAAGATCAGTGATTGGTTAGAATGTTAATACGTTATCAGAAAACGTATGAACAAATATTATGACCGTCCGTTCGTTTTATGAGATGTTATTTATCATATTTCTATATATTATATATATTATTTCTATATATATATATAGAAAATATAGTCGTTTCTTTTACAATTTAAAATTTTTAGCCATTGTGCAGGGCGTGTTTTTCTGAAAATGTTCTTACTTTCAATTTTCATTAACTTTTTTATTTTTAAAAATGTTTCAAGTTTACAAGTAGATAGTGTACTATTTACACAATTATACATAATAATAACATTATCATAAAACCTTATCGGAAAAATAACGATGTGATATTCTTACATTATTTCTTAGTTTACTAAAAGAAAAATAGAAATAAAAAATAAAAATCATGAATCCAAATGAACACTGACAGTTGAAACGTCTATATTTTCCAAAAATGAAGCCCTATGAAATGCTTATCTTTGAATTTCACAAAAAATATGATTTTAATATGTTAATTTTTTAACTTCTTTAACAATACACTTATTTTTACCCAAATTATAGTCAGCTAAATTGCCTTTCCCAGGGATTTAGAAAAAAAAAACAGAATTTTAATGTCTCTATTAACACGAAATATGTGTAAATCCCGGTGAGACATCCTGTGTATACATATAGTTAACGATACGCAGCTGTGCTTCGTAAATCATAATTTTACGTACCTATATACGCATGTAGTCCGTGAACGGATGCGGCACGTGATTGTACCGATGTTTCCCTTTGGCTACATTTCTCCGAAATTCAAGTTGAACGCGTCTGTGCGTAGTTTGACGAAAATGAAAATAAAAATTTTAAACGCGGCGGTTATAATATTATTATTATGTGATACGGAAGTATATAAAATAAAATTGCCGATAAAATAAATTACGAGGAAAATAGAATTTCAAGCGTCTGTATTTACATAATTATGTTTATTATAGTCCAATGAACATGTTTGACGTGTACAATAATGCTTACGTTACGCTGGCGGAATTCACTTTCAAGGGTCTACTATATTATAATACGTTATGTAAATTAATTTCCAAGTATGGAGACCCGCTACGTCGCCCACACTTGTGTACACACAAACGAATATTGCACGGCACTGAATTTAATCTAAAAATATACACACTTTTCGACTTCGTGATGAGCTTTTGTCTACTCACCTCGCTCCACTTGGGTGTATTATGTTCCGTTGAAATGTTTGTTCTAAACAAATATCGTGAGAACCATATATTATGTATTTCGTCACGGTAACGTTGAACTGTTGAGCTTTTAACAATGATTGTCTGTTCTGCGTGTTATTGTTGTCTAATATATCCGTTGACCGGACCAAACCTGAGGAAAATATCGACAATCCCATTATAGTTTACAATGTTGATCATCTCTGTTCCGGTCGTCAATCATTGATCGATGCGTTTAATTTATCGAAACACATAATATATTATTCTCCTTTCACTAAATTCCTCTCACCTTTAAACTCTTCACAACATTGAAGCCGTATGTGACCTTCAGCACTTTCTTTTATCGGCAATTTTATTTAATATACTTCCGTATCAAATAATAATAATATTATAACCGCCGCGTTTAAAATGTTTATTTTCTTTTTCGTCAAACGACGCACAGACGCGTTCAACTTGAATTTCGGAGAAATGAAGCCAAAGGGAAACATCGGTACAATCACGTGCCGCATCCGTTCACGGACTACATGCGTATATAGGTACGTAAAATTATAATTTACGAAGCACAGCTGCGTATCGTTAATTACTATATGTATACACAGGATGTCTCACCGGGATTTACACATATTTCGTGTTAATAGAGACATTAAAATTCTGTTTTTTTTTTTTTTTAATCCCTGGGAAAGGCAATTAAGCTGACAATAATTCGGGTAAACATAAGTGTATTGTTAAAGAAGTTAAAAAATTAACTTTTTAAATCATATTTTTTGTGAAATTCAAAGATAAGCATTTCATAGGGCTTCTTTTTAGGGATTCTTTTCTCTTGCCCTTCTCTCACTCATCTTCGCAATCCATTTCTATCAAAACTGTCTTCCTTACTCCTCTCCGGATGTAATCCATCTCCTCAATTCTCGCTCCCCCTCCGTAATTTCCCTCATCATCACTTTCATCTCCGACGCTGGTTTCCTCATATAACATTTTACATATATATATTGTACTTTATCTTTTGTTTTTAAACTGATTTTTATTTTTATCACATTTAATCGTTTAATAGAATACCACTAATTGTCATGCTATAATGTCTTTTAGACAAAATCAATAAAAAAAAAAAAAAATATATATTATAAACGCAACGCCAAACGGTTCCGCCACTGCTCATCGTATCTTATCGGCACAATTTCTCGATAAAACAAAGTTACGGCGCGAGGAAGGTAAGCAAAATAATGAATGCCGCAACGCATGAGTGCGTTTTGAAGTTTTTCATCTGCGTTCTTACTTCATCGCAATCGTACATCGAAATGTAAAGGATTAATCGGTAGAATAGGGAACGGCTATAGCAGTAAACGTCTGATGTGCGGAACTTACTGTGCAGTCGCACACGAAACGAAATAATTCCGAAGCTTGCAGTAAGCCCGTACCGAATGTCTTATAATTAAAACCCACGAGTGCAGTCGAGCCGCGACCGTTTTGCACCCGCGCAGGTCGAAACTCGTTCGGAGGCGATGAAGTCGGAACACTTCGGTGGTTTACGTCCGATCCGTAAACGGTGAAACGGACGTCGATTATATTATTGTATTAGGTTAGGTTACGCAAAACGTAACCGACAGATCGTATTCGGGCCGAATAAAATTGAATAAATTGACAACCGGATGGAATCATACCTGAAACTATGGAGTTTAAAGCCCCCAACCCGACGTTCGTACGTTTAACACAACCGTCCGCCTTGCTCGATTTGCATCGGGGTTGAGATTCGAGTTATCGGTAAATACCCAAGTGCACTATTTAGTATTATACGGCACGCGATCTTACCCATGAGCACCCATTGACGGATGGGGAGAAGGTTAAGGTAGTAAGATTGCTTTCCCTCTGGAAAAACAATATGAGCTCGTAATATCATTAATATAATGAACAGTATGTGAAAAAAAACAATTTTGACCGTTCTCTCGGTCACGTTTTATTGACTTCAATATTTTTTTGTCTTAAGGAATCATTAAATCCCTATAAAGTGTGAAACCTTCAGCTTGTATTTTAAGAAATTCCTCCCCTCCTCTAAAACTTCTCCTATGGGTCCACGCGGTCATACCATGAAATCTTCACGCGTTTAATATGCCCTCCTTTCTACGCCTGTACCAGCACACGTCAGCTCCGATACTTGCTCGTTTCGACACACGTGAACTCTCACACACGATCGCTTCGTCGCATTTACCGACACACTAATTCGCCCCATAACATGGTCTGCTCTGCCAAGGGGTCTGCTCTGTCACGTGGTCTACTCCGTTTAACGTCCGCCTATTATTGCCATTCTATATCGTTCTGATATCATTATAATATTATATATTTATACGCGTCTGGTGTCCGATCTGACGACTGGCAGATTGACCCACGTATAATATATATTTTTATATGCATAATAATACAATATACGGAATGATTTTTTAACCCTTTTTTTACCGTAAAATGGTTTGCATTCAGATAATAATCAGTTCAAGCTCAAGTAACCGTAAAAGGCTTATTTCCATAACGCTTTTTTATTCAAATGAGACGGATGTGATCTGGTTCACGGTATGAGAATGCTGTGCAAGGGTCTCTGATACAGTTCGGGCGACTCGACGCTAACTTCCCGTCAAGAGCGTTGGTAATAGAGGGCAACAGAGATCTCGACGTGTCCAGCGGCGGACTATAACGTGTACCGCGCGTGACGTTGGCCAAAAAGAATGTTCATAACGTATTGAAAACGGAACGGAAACATTATAATTCGTACGTTTTCCCTCGCGCAACTATTTTACTAGAACGAGACGCGTGGAATCTTTTAACCGGTGGTTAAAAAAAGCAATCGCAATGGTACGGTAACACAAATCATCACGTGAAAACAAAACGTCCTGCTGCGTGCGCAAAAATGTGTTCCGAAAATTTTTACACCGTCGTTTCGCACGGTGTCATGAAGCGGATTTTGCACTTACCCGGCACGTTATATAATTAACCGCGGCGAATATGCTAATGCGTAAAAGTCTGGACGACCTTTTCGTATGGTATTATATGTTAATAGATATGCGTGTGAAAATAAAAACTCCATGGCGTTCGTACCCGATTCGTGGAACATCACCCCAAGCACGAGTCAAACCTTTGCGATGGTGAAAACCTCTTGTACGACGTCGATTCACGTGGAATCGGCAAGACCTTCTAGGAAGACGACTTTTGATAAATAACATCTCATACAACGAACGGACGGTCATAATATTTGTTTATACGTTTTCTGATAACGTATTGACATTCTAACCAATCACTGATCTTATCCTCATGATTTTTAATAATTTTTTAGTTCATAGAACAACAGTGTATCACATAATACCATCATGGTGTTTTTAAATAATCAGAAAACGGACAAATATAATATCCGAAATACTTAAGTATTTATTCATATGTTGCTGTAAACTGAAAAAAAAAACGTATTAATAAATCACTAACATAATTTAAATAAAAATAAAGGTAAACATAAATTGATTTTCGATTATTTCACCACGGTAAATAGTTATTTCTTATATATAAGAAAAACGACTATCTAGGTTAGCACCAACCCGCACTTCGTTCCAAACATATGTTCATATTGACACAGGTGGTTGATTCATACGTATTTTGAAGTTTTTGTATCGAGTCGTATAACATTAATTATAAGTTATCATAATTATTATGGTTATATTCAATAAGACTTTATAGTCTTTAGTAAGGTATATAATTTTACTACAACGTAAGCTTTTATGTGTGAATCCGTAACGTTAGGGCTAAGGTAAGCATTGGAATTTTCTTAACCACGATATTTCGTGATTTAAACGTGCCTCATTTCGAATTACACAACTGCGGGAATTTCGAACGACGACAGTGTGACGAGATAAAAATGTGAGTATTTTAAAAGTAGCCGCGAACCCCATTTTAACGATTTCAAAACAAACAATTATTATTTTTTTGTTTACTGAAAACGTATTTACCTCTCAATTCGACTAAAAGATAATATTTTCAAAGTGTACAGAGAACGAGGGCAATTATTTTACCAATGATAAAATGTTATGGTTGAGGTGATTAGGACTATTGGTTTGTTGAGCTATGACGAATAATATAGTGCGTCTCTGGTACTTTTACACCGTACTCAAAGTGCAGTGTATGTCATGCTCAAAAAATACCCACACTCGTACAATAGTGGGTGTGCACATCGCGTTACTGGACGATGTTTATTTTATCATATTAGGTTTGTAAGTTAAATTATTATTTGATGTATAACGAATATTGATTCAGATCACACCAAAGCAGTTAGAAGACTTGAAAACTTATTCGTTGCAGGCAGAATCCTTTTAAAACGTAACTATTAAATAATTTTAGAATAATTGTTATTCATTAAATATATATAAATATATATATATATATATATATATATATATATATATATCACGGCTAGTGTCCGAAAGATGTTTAATATTAAGATTAGTCGGCTAATTATAAGTTTAGCTAATGCTTCTGTCAATAATCTTAAAACTAGCCGATAGAAATAACATTACCACTAACGGCTAGTGACTAAATAACATTAGCCACATAGCTAGTTAGAATAATATAATATTTTGCAATTTAAATTTGTTTTCATATCCTGGGTAATAGGGTGGGCGTGAGATTCGCGAGAGAGTCAGAAAAATACTTTTAAAAATTGAAATAAATGTAAGCGAGTAGGCGTAACAATAATATAGAGCTTACATTGCGGATTAATTATTGTTGACAATTCAGTGTACTTCTGTGTCATTTAAAAACTGATTTTGATTTAAATTTTGTCTGAATTCGGTGTATTAATGAGAAATAAGAGTGCCATAAAAATGTCTATCATGTTATAATTTAGAAATAAAAAATAATAAATCATTCTGCCCTAATCCTAATTTCATTTCTTCAGAAATTGTTATCATTAAAACTTTCAATCATTAACTCAATCATATGAATGTAGGTACCTATATTTTAATTCAAATTTTTCGTACAACCTGCGTTGTATGGACAATTATATTTATTAATTAGCCATGAGCAGTTGGATAATGTTAGTTACTGATAGATAACGACCGAAATGTACATATCAACCAAAATCTGTGACTAAACTTGAGATTATCTGGCTAATCTTAAATATATTTATATATTATATGTTCGTAACGTAATTTCATCGTAAATAATTGACCGTTCAACAGTTCGTAGAATGCAACATCACAATTAAAATCACGGTAACAATTCGCAGAATACATATTTAACGCGAATTAGAACAGCATTGAACTTTATATGGAATAAACGGACTGAATATAATCTTTTTTAAAATAAACTTGGTATAGTTATTGTCTTTTTTGGTTTTTATATAATATTTGGTCATCATCAAACTGCATTCAACGATACGTGTGCCCAAAGCGATTATTGTGTTCGGTAAACTGTATGACTTTTACATAGATTTTGGACGTGGACTCGACAGTTTTATAATCCAAAAATATCCAATAAATTATAATTTCCCGTCCTCGTTCTATCACGTGTAGAGAAGCATTTATTTTTATTTGCTTAACCCAAAAAGCCCGCTAGATAATGTACAATTTTTATTATTTATGATGAGGTACCAAACATAAAGCGCAAGTTGGATGTACGAACTACGTAGTAGTTCTATACTTCAAAACCAATTCTGCAGTGCGTGACGTCATCGTACAATATAATATATGATTACGGTTTTCGATGAAGACAAGCCGTGCAAGGTGTTTGATTTTTACCGAAGATTCGATTAAATGCCAATACGAGTAAACTGGTAATACTGTTGTTATGAAGTGAGCGCTTTCTAAATCAGCTTGGAATACTTACAGTCATCAGCTATATATCAGCATATCTGCTCTCGAACCTTTGTAACCCCGAGTGCCCTCCCTTAAGCAAGGAGGAAGGTAAGATGCCCCCATTTCCCATACCCCATTTGCACCAATTCTCTCTTACACTTTATTTCTTTCTTTTTACTTTTGGGTTATTGCACTGTAGTTGATTCGCGTCACCATCAACCTTTTTTCGATAAATAATTGTTCTTCACGGTAAATCTCCTCGTTGCAAAATTAGTGCAGGTCATTTTCGCGCAGTGAATTATTTACGATCGATTTACGTATCTATCGATGTAATAATATGAGATATGACTAATATAATATAAATAAATTTGTTGAACTACAGGAATATTAACCATCATCAAATAATATAACATCGGGCAACGGATTTTGTCAAAGGTCATTTCAACAAAAATGTTTGGTGCCCCGCAGATCCTGTGTTTCTTGTTAATACCTCTCAGAATAAGGATGTGTGAAAGTTGCGTCGATATGGATGTTATGATTGGAGCAGTGACCCTCGACGGTATTCTAAGCACGAAAAGTTGGTCAACCGATAGCGGCAGTTTAGCTGAGGGTTTCGCCGGTGAAGTGGTATTTGTCGACGGAGAACTAAGAAAAATAACCGATGTTTTCGTCAACGTCCCGTTAGGAATTGATAGCACCTCGCTGTACGAGAGAGCAAGTTATGCGTACGTGGCGTTCATATGTAAGTGCGGTAAGATGATTAAAGACATGATGACCGCACTAAACACGTACATGGACGTGGAAGTGGTAACCACTCAGCCAATACAACTTGAATTGATACATTTCAATAAGTTAATTTTAAAAACCGAAGCAATACTATTTGATTTCATAGATGAATTTCCAAATTTGAAATCACGCGATTCGGGCATTTTGAAAATATTGCTTTGGTTGAATTTGCATTTAAATAATTTAACTACATTAGCTGTTGACGTGGACAAAGTCAGTTTGAACGGATATAAGAACATGGGTTTTCAACTGATAAATCTAATCGAACGTGTCGTAATTATATCAAATTGTTCATTAGATTACATGAACGTGGCCGAAAAAAAAGTAGAAGATGATACCTTGAAAATCCATACGCTTAAAACAAAAATCAACAGTTTTATAACACAATTCGACAAATTATTAGACAACGCAGGACTATCAACAGCAAACTTTTTGAAGTACAATATTCACAACAATTTCAACGCATATACGTTCTTGTTGGACAGGGAACATTTAAACTTTAACATAATTTATGATGTCTTGAAGTCACTGTTAAACTTGTTATGTATAAAAAATATAGAACTCCCTAGAACGATAGAAAATATTTTATCGGTTCAGAAAGCAATTTTTGATAAAGTTATGAAATTTTTTTATTTCGCCATATTATCAGTTTTAAGAAAAAATTATTTTAATAAGTCTGCAACCTATGACAGAGACGAAATCTTGAAATTATTAGGGACTTATGAAAAGCTGTTGACTGAATCAAAGTTGAAAAGATTCCATGTGAAATTTATAAGCAACATTGAATTCATGATATCAATATACACCGATTTACTTTGGTTTCAAGACATCAAAGAAGTGAGATTTTTAATCATGGAGTTTGAAAATAAACTGAATGTTCTGCCAGAGATCGAACATTGTATCACTACCAATAACACGTGGATACCTCAATTTGAAACTTATTTGGAAACATTTATATACACAGAGAACGTAGAGTATTACAATAAAATATTTGAAACTCTGCAAAATGACTTGGAGGAAAACGATACTAAGACGATCAAGCATACGGAAACCTTGAACACGATTGTTTATACGAAGGAAATCGCGTCCAACGACGGTGATACGTGTTGCGACTCGATCGTTATGTTGTACGCGGATTTCTTTGCTATTCAGTCGACCGTTGATAACAATTGGACGACGAATAACGTGAAGAATATAAAGGAAAGTTTCTATACCGTTTCAATTGTGTTAAACAAAATAACGGAAAGACTGGGGAAGGGTTACGAAATAAATGGGCATGATTCGAAAAGTATTGTGCTTTTCGCGAATGAGTACTTACGGTTTAACATCAATTACTTTCCCACTACCGGGAATATCAAACAGAAATTAAATCGGCTGTTGTACTACGTGATGAACCTACTAGATATGTATCAAATTTACAATTGCGCAACACCGAAATACCGTTATTCGGAATACGAAAAGTACAAGACCAAAAGCAAATCGCCGACCGCAGACGGTACGGCTGAGAATAAGACGGTCAATTCTATGAGCTATAGTGCACTGAGCAATCTGTTGAATACCAAATATTCAATCGACAGTCTCAATGGCATTTCAGCGTTTACAAAAAATATAGACTCTAAAGATCTGCTCGGTTATCAGTTGTCCATGAAATTTTTTTGGAGAGGAGAACTGAAAACGATCACTGACATCGAGAGAGATGTTACCCAAGACGCATTCGATTTGCTTTCACTTTCGCAGTACGTAAATGCGGTTTTCAAATGGTCCGCTTTAATTTTTTTTTACACGTCACTTGATCTTTTGTACGATTTGTTAAGAACCAGTTATGATCTGAGTGAAAAAAAGAAAAAATTATTTGAAATATTTCGTGTAAATATTAAAAAATTTTCCGGGGAAAGTTTATTCAACTTAGAAAGATTTAGGGAAGTGGAGATATTAGACAAAATCATGTCTACTATAACAGTGTTCGACATTTTAAGATGGGCCTTGTTGTTAGAAAAGCATATCGAACTTTATAACGTTGTTATTGAACGAGATACTACCGTTTCAGTCAATGAAAGGGAATGCTATGCGTTGTTAAAAAAAATGGTTCATACACTGAGAAAGTTATAAAAACAATAGATGAAACGCAGAAATTGATAGACGAGGACAATATGTTATATTTGACACTTTGCTTAATGGCCCTCTTTTTAACATAATTTGTTGTTGCGTATATATTTATCATACACGGTTGTTAAATATAACATAGTTATCGATAACATTGTTTACAAAATATTAATAAAAGTGATTAAATATACATTTTGCTTAAATATATACACACTTATTATGTTATACCTAAGCTGTTTTTGTAGATTTATTTTAGAAACAAATTTTTCGATCGTATTATGTTATTGAGAACTCTGTTGTCACACTTAAAATCGTATGATTTGAAAATGTACTCAAACTGTTGAACGTCAAAAACATCCATCAGGGATTATAATCAATATCCCCATATAAAAGTCTCATAAAATATATAAAGACTAACTTTAAAATAATTTTAACTCGTCCATAAATTACACAAATTATAAATTATCTCCGTACAACAATCCAAAAAGATATTATATAATTACCTTTAACCAAATAGATATCTGTTTATTATTTATTATTAATCTCGACGCTTGACGTCAGCTTTAGCATAAAAAATGTATAATCAGTATTGGTAAATATTAAAGATTACAATGAAAATATATTATAACTAACAATATTATTAATATTTGTATACGTTTAAAATAGTATGATGCAGGCAAATAAATAGTGAAAATATGCATATTATTAAATTAAAAAAAAAAAACGTTGTGTGTCAAATCGAAAATGTATTTATTTTTGAATTGCACGTTTCACTTCATACTTTTTCGAATGAACCTTTGCCAGGGCAGTTGTCATCTCTCCGTGCCGTAAGTTTTTACGATGTGAAAAATCAACATATTATGTCAACCATATTTTAGTGTGCTTTTAAAAAAATGAAAATTTACAAGATAATACTACAAATTGTACAATCTGTACATAATATGTTATCATGAAAGCCGTCCAACTGGTAAACATAAATAAGAAATAAGTATACTAGACAGCTGACTGTCTTCTAAGCAATGTGAATTTTTGCTTTATATTGATTTATGTAACAACTTTTTTTTTTTTAATTCATCATTTTATAACCATATGCCAGATATATATTCGCCCCTATGTTTTTATTCGTTTCATGCACATATAACTTTAAGATCAGTAAAATTGTAATAAATTGCAAACATTTTTTTTAATTACTATCAAAAATACTTGTTACCTATATATAGGTTTTTTTATGCTTACCTAGGTGTAACATGTTATCGGTACTAAATAATTTTTCTGGACGCAAATAAAACCTAAATACTAACACGACAGGAATGAGTTGCGTCCGAGCGAATCGGACGCCACTTACTTCTGGTAATAGTTTACAGGTAGTTCACGTCCAAACAGTTCGGACGCAAGTGACCAGCTCTTATCAATTTGCGACACAAGTACAATATGTACTGGTATACCTGTATAATATATAGTCGTACTTAGAAGATGAGGTCGGGACTTTTCCCACAACATACTAGGGAGCGATACGGACTCTTAGAGAGGATATTTGAGTTCACATTTGAATCACTAGCGCGAGTAACCAAACTTTTCTCATGACATAATTTAAAGTACATTTAGAACAGAAAGCATTATATATAATATTATATAAATAAATATTAACCTCAATATTTTAAATTTCTTTGAAATTTCTAAAAGTTATAAAATAAAAGTTAACTTTTTTACTTCTTTATTCAGACACTTAAATTTACCAATCTATTCTCAAAAAAATCTCCTTTTCCCTAAGATGCTCATACGAAAAAAACCAAATTTGGTCATCTCTTATAACACAAGATATATCGCTGTATGTAAATATCAGAGGGATACCCTGTACATATATTTATTTACCTATTGGTATTAAGTTTATACCACTCGATCGCGTAATGGTCTCGTGTACAGTGTTCGGCGTACCATTCGACGATAATGTATCCCATAATTTGGAGACTTGTGTCGAAACTTAAACGGTATTAATATACAACAACATTACGGTTCGAACGGCCGCCGGTCCTCGGATCGTGTCGCATAATTATTCGTGTGTCGGCAGGCGAACGCATTAACCGCCCGAACTTTTTGCGGTCCGAAAGTAAGTCCTGTAGCCCGTGACCGCGAACAAGAGGAAACCGCCGCCTGGTCTGCCACGGGTGGGCAAACGCATTCGCGGCGAGGTACTCTGCGACGATACGATAATGTGTTAGCTGCTAGGTCCCGGATAGCAACGAAACCGAGATCGCATGACGAACCCATGATTTTTTACATGGAGGGTCGCCATCCCATGGCCGAGGTGCGAAACCGGATCCCATAGGATTGTATACTTAAAACTAAAAGATAATATTTAATATGTTTTTTTCGACCAAGATGATGGCTATTGGACCACTCGGCCGCAAACAGATGATTTCAATTGAACTATGTTACCGGCCAAGTAATATTTAATAAGATACATTACCACACTCGTTATCCACCACGTCGTCGTACCCTAACGACGATTTACGTCATGTGCAGGGTAGTTGGATCACTACTTCATGGCCGATCTTGATAAAATCTTTCAATAATAAATATAAATTTGATTCAATTGAAGTCAAATTAAATTAAACAGAAAAGAAAAACAAACCGAAAAAGAAAACCATAGACCGTTCACAAAGAACAACGGAAAAGCAAGTAGTCCTTTTGTCGACCCGAGAGACGTCGCAAATTATTGAACCGATTTCGGCATTTATCGATATCGGTTTACCGTTATAAAAATGAGAGCGTTTGTACGATAAGATGCGTTCCGTTGCATTACACAGCGTTATTGTCGAACACCACGACACCGTAGTGCGTAAAGCGAGTGCGCGGAAATATTATTACAAACGACTTTCAGAAATCGATATTGAAAAATTAACGTTCGTACGTTTCGTTGTTTTGTAAGATGTAGCGGTTAGTGATCAATAAGTTGGTGGTATTTGATTTTGACGTAAGTAATTCGAGTATAGATTATCACATTGTCCACCCATATATCGTCCGCAGATGATTAAAAAGTCTAATGTGAATCTGGTCGAACGGTCTTTTGGAAACAGTTTCATCCTCGAAACACAGTGAAATCATAGTTGCCCGAAAAATGTCTTATATTTCGTGCAAAGACGCGTACTACCCTCAGAAGTTATTTACGCGTGCTTGTTTCGGCTGGTCCTTTGAGAGCAAGAAAAGTTTTATTCGTGGGCAAACAAATATATCAATGTGTAAGTTTGTAACTCGTAAATAGGCGCAAACAGGAAAAAATAGTGGATTTCATTACATCGTGTATATTCCACCTGTTCACACTGTTCCGTGGTCTTCCAAATAATCCAACACACTGTGTGTGTAGTGGTCAAACAACGCTATGTGGTCCTTTCTGCTGTTTATTTATTCATAGTTTTAAAATAATTTAGAAATATTGCGAGTTCTCCTCTCCGTAAACGAATACGCATCGGCAGAGGTCGTGTTATAATAAAAATTGAAAAATTTTACAATCTTATTAGAATTTTAAAAAAAAAATCTAAAAGCCTGTGTTTTTTTGATGTGTGCATAATAAAATTTCCGAAGAAACTTTATGTCATATTTCCGGAATCATACATAAAAGCGTTAAATGCACCTGATCATGCAGCAAGCTTTTCGTACTTTGCATTTCGACTTGCGCATTCGTGGGCCAAGAGTTTACCGAGTACCGTAACAAAGGAGTCGTAGCTAAGCGATAAAATATAATTAAATTAAAAAGGATGGAACTCGTAGGTAAGGTGAGATTCATGAACGAGTGAATGCTATTGCTGTATTGGTCTTTTAATATTAAAACAAATATACCATAATTCTCATATTTCTTACTGATGTAGGTTGAACTTTTGTCAATTATTTCATATGTATCAAAAATTTAAAAATAGAATCAAAATATTTTGAAAATATTGTTATGTCTATAAATGCTTATATAAATGTTATCGTTAAATATTTCAGGTCACTATGACTACCAATACTACAAAGGAACAACTGTTATAGTATTCTAGTGAAATAGTTCGGGACAAAATACTAAGCGGTGCCGCGAGTTCCAAACCCGTGTCCGGTATGAAGTTTATATGCAATTTTCTCCGTTTTTCGTAATTATTTGGATAACTTTTATGAAGTTAAAAACATTTAATTTACATAAAGTATCAACTGTGAAATGTTTTCTATCAGTCCTCTTATGAGTGAGATGATCGGAGCACTTCTTCTGGTCGGAATTGTGCTCACAAACACGTTAAAGAAGCACGTATCATGGTAAAGCTGATAAACACATTAATTCTTATTCCACACATAGTCTAAGATGGAGCGACATGATATTACGGGATCATTCACTTAAATCGTCTAAACTTTGAACACTATCATTTTTCAACGATTCGCTGTACGTTTACTTCTAGGTTTATCGATTCTACAGCATTTAATTTCTTTCACATCGAAATCACGCATGTTTCGGGCTATTGTTTAAGCCCGAAGGATCGCTTTTTCTCATTCGTTGAACGTACCTTGATCTTTCGGTATTTCGTTTTCCACGAATGAAGTCTTCTCTGCCGACACGTTACCATAAACGCAGTATATTACACGAACACGAACATCCGTGTACATAACGACACGAGTGGAATTTTTTTTCTCAACGCATATGCCGCGTATATAATACGTGCACATCGGTTGCGTAGGAATATTCCCCGAGTAGATTTCATACAAGAGCAATGCTAATGCGAGTCTAAGTTTTCTTTTGAACTTTCGTTCTGCACCGAACGACTTATTGAACCTTTACCGAAACCACCATATATAATACGTAACGATATGCATACGGTTTCGCGCTCGCGTACAATATTATGTTATCGCACTTGTCCCGAATGTACTTTCACTTTTGTCCCGGTGACCGTTCACGGGGGAAGTTATTTTTTTTGCGCGTAGTACGTTTGACACAAGTAATCAGTAATATTTTAAGCGATTTCCGTCGAAAAAAAATTCGAGACGAACGCAACATCACAAAACGCGCAACCAATGCGAACGTAATAAAATATGAACACAACAGTATAATAATAACAAGGCGTTTGCTTTGGGGAAATTAAAATAAGGACCGTCACTGCGCCCGTAATGCCGGTCGGCATTTAAAGGCGAATAATTAATAGTTTGCATCGCGTCCTCAAACAAAAGGTCACACTCATATTACAGTATTGTACTGCGTGAATTGCGGCCTGGATACTTTTGAAACGTAAATTTCATTCCTAGATATTTCATTTTTTTCCACTATGCGAAACAATAATTTAATGAGAAGTAAATAATCTACGACGTGGTTGAATGTTGCAATAAAAATATAATAATAATTACTCGGGTTTATTCTGTGCCGGAATTATCTTTCGAATTGTCCACGGGTTACTTAGTTACAAATTGTAAATATTCATTTTTTTTCACCAGTTTCTTAATAACACATAATACATGTTTTGTCCGCATCATTTATCATCAGATTCTTAACCATAAGCAGCAAAAGCAATATTTTTAACCGTACCGATGTACAATTGTATTGCCAGTTCTGAAACTGAAAAATGGGAAGCAGAATAATGATTTTGCCAAAACATCCCTAGGCGTATAAATACAACAACAGATGTAGGCCGCAATTTGCTTGTACTGAACATATAGGCGGGCCGCAATTTACGAAACAAATTAAAAATGGAACGCATTTTACGGTGACCCAACGGACATTAATTCGGGTACGGCAGACCAATATCAACGTAGTCTTCGGGTCCGGGGCCAATTATTATTATTTCGTACAAGCGTTTTCCCACCGTTATCGCGCGGTCATATAGCCGTAGCCGACCGCTCTTAATACGTTTTATGCCCGCCCCCCTCACGATAATCATAATTTTAATAATAATTACACGTTGAATGAATTCCCCGCGTTTCGCGAATATATGCCTAGTTGGTTACACCCGCGAGATACTGCATAGTACCCTAATAACAGGGTCAAAAATGGAACAAGTTGTTTTCAAGGTAACTTTAATACACTCAATCAATAACACGTATAATGTCGTAGTAGCCCCATTTATATAACGCGACCTGACTGTACACTAAATTGTATGTAATTATTTGTTGTACAATAAATATCGTTTTGTTCGTTTAAAATTCTACTTGTAGACGGCATTAGTTCTCTACGCGATAACGTTTTATTTTTACTTTTCTTGAAACCCTTTAAGGATTATTAAAACCATCACCTAATGTTGTGCGGCGACTTATTAAACCGGATATTAGACACCGATAACCGGTACATTCTTTGAAGAGGTCAATTTTCGATGATTCCCGCTGTAGCGCACAAGAAATAACTGAAAAGAAACTTGAAATATTTTTGTTTAACTCGTCCATCGACCGTTTTTAATTAATTCGATAAAATTAGTAGTTTTGTGGCTTAAGAATTGTATAAAAGTTGTACCGTAATCCAATCGATCCGTGTAGTGTTAAAATAAATATTATCTACAAAGGTTTGAAAGTTGAAAACATTGCGAAATATATTATTTTCGGAATATTAACGATTCGTTTTCCGTAAGATCTGTCGTAATAGATATTCACTGTCTCCACGTATTGTACACAAGCGCCCCCTGGAATATTAAACGCAGACAGTTTAAATCTGTGGACCTGCATAGTTCCTCATCGCCTATAAGTGTATTATTTTTTCTCGTTTATACTTATCGTCAAAGCTTACCATTCACCTGTTGCAATGATTTGGACTGTATTGTGAAATCAATTTGAAAAAAGTTAAAGAAAAAACACCCCTCGCTTGATCCTATACGTATACGTATATTGTTTAAATGTATTATGAATACGCGCTCTCGAATTCGATTGTTCTTAGTTGGCCCGTGTTGGTTTATTGTGTTTTAGGAAACGGCCACGGCCGGATCCAAATTGATGTGCTGGGCTTCTACAAAGAACACGGTAGTCTGGTCAAGACCGGTGTAATTCGCCGTTCGGTCGGGCGGGCGGGCACCTAATCGACTTGTAATAGGTAGAACGGGAGTCTAGGTAAGAGCGAGATCGCTGAAAACCATAAATTCGCGACGGGGTGGAACTTTAGGATTATTTCTGGTCGCCACAACGGGTGGCGCTGCGCGGTCGCGATTACATTCCGCGCGAGCCCGTCGGCGGCGGGCGGTGCAGCGGTTTAATTAACGTAAGTGTCCCGCGGAAATATCACGGGGACACGTGCGGGTGGGTTCCGGTCAAACACGGGTCACGTGCGCCGCGCCGCCGCCGCAACGTCCGCGAAACGGTATGCGTGCACGGGTGGGCAGAGCACGCGCGCCGAAATGCTTTTCCGCTGTCCGAGTGCCCACGAATACATTATCATTATAAATCAACCCGGCCGCGACGTTTTTATCCACGACAACAAAGTCACATGTACAGTACATCGTTTCCCGGCCGTACCATTGCAATATTGATGTAGTACACTGGCGGACATATGTTTGCGAAACGGACGAGGCATTCGATTACTGCAGCGGTCGGGCGCAAAGTCACCACTGCGCACGCGCGTTTCAAATTCAGCCTACGCGCAATGGGGGCTTTGAGGCCGACCGCTGAAGGTACGTTTGGCCGTTTGGTTTTCAGGCGCGTGCGAATTGATGTGTACTGCGGCTTAACTTCACGTGACACGTACGCGACGGGAGTGCCGAGCAACAACGTTATCGCCCGATATGATTGCGACGCGATCGCTTGCAACTGGTCAAATATGAGAATCGCTATAGTCGTCTCGCAGGGTCGAACAGAGTCCTACCCCGACGTACACTTATCACCGAGCTGTTTTACTATGTGGGATGTTAAAACAGTACAGAGGATATTGCATTTGATTATAAGCTCCGTATGGGTATAGTTAGTAGGCTAACTGTCCAGATGTAGTGCAGTTGCAAACGGAATTGTACTCCGTCGAAGAACTATTATTATCCTAAATGGAATGGACAATTTAAGAAGAAAGAGGACTCCCCGATTTCAATGAACTTCGTATCGGAATCCTCAAAAAAATAATTTTGTTCTTAATTTATTGAAAAAAAAAGAATAATTTTTTAACTACTTTTATATTACATTATATGTTAAGTTTATTCAAAGGTATTGTTAAAATAACTTAATTAGGCCCTGTACCCGTTAAATAAATGTTAAGAGTTCGTATTATTTTGTATTTTAAATTTGTAGCCCAATACGGTTGAGAAAATGTGAACAAATATTGTACACGGAAGGTAAAAAGTGCAGGTCAAATTACCCACTGATTATGCACCAAATCGTGTTCTTACCGATTTATATATTCATTCCATGACGCACGGTTTTCGCACGATCAACGAATATAAGTCGAGTATTAATCATTTTTCAAGCATGCGGACGGAACACGTTTGTCAGTCCGATGAAGCTAACGCGATTTCGATAAAAAAAAATGTCATTTTTATAATCTCCGAGGTCAAAGCGTGATTATTTTAAACTATAAATTGTATGCTAAATAATGAGTTGAAAATTTAACGGTGAACTTACGTTCGCTTTGGCTGGTCATCCTGAAGGAAATTACTCCACGTTGTACCGACCGCGAAAAATATAATATACTATGTTTGACATTGTAATAATTTACAGCCGCCGGCCGTGTAGTACGTGATCACTTTGAAAATGTTGTGAAACTTTAACATTCGACTCGCGAGGACAAACAAGTCACTCAATGTTCTGATATAAACTTTCAAAGTATTGAACTTAACACACTCTTAGTAAACTACTCACTTATGTAAGCCTTCACTTTTCTATTATTTTCCTTGAAACAAATGTGGTTTTGATACGTAATTTAGTCTTGCCATTAAACGCAAAAAGCCCCAATATAAACTTAGTTTCTTTGCGGTTTCCCGAGAATACGTTAATCTTTTTACTCTCTCAGAAAAGTTCCCAAGTTTTTTTTCTCTTTAACCATGTTTTGGGAAACACATTTTTGATATTTTTGACGCTTGAAATGCGAACGAATCGTGTTTTGCAATGGAATAAAATAAGAAAAAAATAAAATGGTTACATTATTTTATCAATATCTAATTTTGAAATTAAACTTGAATACTGCCACGGCGGTTCTATCCTACTTCAACGACCAAAAAACAGTCCCACGGAACGACGAAAAATAACCCTTATCATCTGTTTCGATAGGATACAATATTTTAACATATAATTGTGTCTTGCCTGGATACAACCTTTTTGTTTCCGACCAAACTCATGCAGAGAAACGCATATCAAAAACAAACAAGTTCTAATCATTTTTGCAAAAACATGCGTACGATACCTCAATTTTGTATTTTCCGGCGGAGGAAAAATATCGAGTAGGAAAATATTGTCAAACTCAAATGTTTACTTGCATATCATCGCAGGGGGTCAAGCTCACATATTGTCCGAAACGTCACACTCGTCGCGCGAAAAGTGCAAACGAGTGTAATGCATATGGTTGTTTCCCTAACAACGATTTGGTTGTCATGGCAAAACCGTAGTAAAACTGTACTGAAACAATAGTAAACATAATGGTTATGACCGCGTGTAATTATATCCAAACAAAAACAGAACCCGTTGATACGAATATGAGATTTCACTATGACGACCGAATCGTCGTCAGGGATACGGCGTGTGTGTGCCGTGCGTAGAAGACACGTCCAAGAGCTAACGCAGCGTGAATACACTCGACGACGACGGCCAGTGTGACACGCGTTTTTTCACACACCCAAAACACAATTGGTTTGAAATTTTGTAAAAATCAAAAAAAAAAAAACAAATACTGCGTCCCTTTGGCGGGATGTGGAGACGGAGCCGTGTATCATCCTCGGATACCGTACTGTTCACAAACCGCGAACGTCCATTTCCGTAAATGGAGCACAGTATAAAATAACATTTTTTCCAGCCAACGATCCGTCTTCATCGCGTTGTTATTGTTCCCGGGAGAGGAGGATACCGTATGCGACCCTCCGTTCGGTCGTCGGACATCATTCGAAATTCACAACAGTTCGTGCGGAGGTCCATCGTAACCGATTCTCGCGTACCGGCTCGCGTTGGCGGACAAAGTCTCGAATAAGTCTCTTCAGCAGTCGAATCGTCGTTTTCCGAACCTGCTCGTCGGCGGTGTATTGCCACCGAGCGACGGTACGCGTTTGCCGGGGCGGTAAATTCGATCAAAGGACGAACGTGCCGGACCGCGTTCGACCGGCATTTTTGAAAGCGCTGTAATTATTCCATAACACCGCCAGAGGAATAAATGTGTCTTCGGCGACAGCCATTACCGGAACTTGCGATCGTAACGTAACCCCTGTAAACGGATCCCGCAGAGTCGCGGAAATCCATCAGCCGCATGCACCAAAGCCAATTATGAGCAAATGAAACGATCCGACACTGCAGCGGTGCGAGCCCGCCGAAAGTACGCGCGACCACGCGGGTGGCTGTTATGTTTTCCCGGATTTCCTCTAGCGGTTGTTCACACGCTTTTCGCGCGAGCACCGTGAGGATTCGGACGAAGGCTTGCTTTTCAAAAAACCGCACGTAAGCGTCAACTCGTGTAATCGCGAAGGCCGTGCACGACGGATTTTTTTTTGATTTCGCTTGGGCAGACGAGATGTAAACACGAATAACTATGGTCAATTATCATTGACAATAACTGCGTGAAATCTACTCTAGCGTAACCGCTTCGCTCAAAAATCAAGATATTGATTGTGTTTGAGAATAAGAAAATAAAAAAAAATCCCTAAGACGATGCGAATAGTGAAATTACAAGGGTTTTGGCCTAACCGTCTACTAATGATAATTAGCGTCTCGATAGTGTTCGTCACTCGTGACCGTGATTCGTTCAACTCGATAACGTCGGCCTATCCCCACATGCCAATTAGTTCACAAGACCTGTGACAAAATTTAGAAAATAATAAGAAAATAATAGCCAATCATTGTCTCTGATCCAAAAAAGCGTTTTTTACGTCGTAAAATTTCGTGGCATCCACCATGCCAAACGTTGTAAATAGTTAGCAAATGATAGCAAATTGATTTTAAAAGCAAGTAAATCATTGCGTCTGACCAAAAAACAAGTTTTTTACGGGTGATCCAAATTCAAGCACCAACATTGCAATTTATATATGAATATTGCGTTTTCATTTAGTGAATTGTAAGAAAATTTCAGTAAATGGTTTATTAAATCGATATGTTATGTATGTCCTTTGAGGGACACGTCGAATTATAAGTAGAAACGAGTAAAAAGCACTGTTTCCCGTGTTTTAATTTTAACCGTCTACAATTTATATCAAGTCTAGAGGTAAAACAGTAAAAACTTGACATCTTATACCATTACGTTTTCATTTTTTTTTTTAGTTTAACAAATAAACCGATTTACCTGAACGATGATTTTTTTTTTATGAGCTAGTATTATAAAACTGTAAGAGCTCAACAATGATTGTAAAAATTATGTATACATTTTGCGCGGAATCGTAATACAATTTTATGGCTATAAAAGTATAAGCCAATTAAAATGGAATAATATAAAAATAAAGATTTAAAGTGACCGAGTGACATTGATAAGCAATTTTTTTTGTCATTCGTTCCTTGAGAAATGCAGGTAGCGGATAAATGCCGTTTCGGTTAACCCTTATTGGCATTAGCTTGTCTTCACATACCGAAGGGGTTGTAAGACACGTTTACTTCGGTGCCGATGGACCTTAGACAGTGCGTCACATTAGGCACGGAGCGTCATCGACAGACGTGTGCTGTTGATGACGGATTAACTCGGATTGATAACCGAATTTCCGAATGTTAATGGATTGAATTGAACAGAAACTATTTGCCGAGACGAGTCTCGCGTTGTTACATCCAATCGTGACATGTCAAATCAGACGGTACAAATATAGTGGCGCGACACGTGTCGCGCCAGTGATATAACGGCACTAGCATGCACGGAACTGGTGCAGCACGACCTTAATGCAAATCTCCATTAACAGTATGTATCGTATATTTTTACGGTGCGATTGTATTATTATAAAAAATATCAGTTTACCAGTTCTTAAGCCGTAAGCGAGTTGATATTACAAACAATAAAACTGTAATGTACTACGTGTAATACTTTAATCCTTGAAAATTTTTTATTGTATAAATTCATATAATTTGTATAATGTATAATTTGAATAATGTATAACATTGTTAATTAAATACGCATAATTAAGCGACACCTGCAAACCACAAACGGAAATGAATGTGCCCTCTTAATCAATTACTGCATCGGGTCAGATGCAATAAGAAAAAACAATAACTGACGGATGTACGATTAGCACGAACAGGGTATATAACAGCTCTGGATTTGCACATAAATCAGACGTATCCAGCCATCCAGTTCAAAAGCTCTGCCTGATATCATCGTTAGAAGTTTAAACTTATGTTTTATGTTGTTTGATTTATTTACAAGTGTTAATAAACGTTATACAGTACAAATTCATGTTAACTTATTCTTGGAGTAGTTAACATTTTAACACTTGAGTATTGTTACTGCTGGTTCAAAACCCGGCACGCAACAAAACCATAAAAAAGAATAACACTCCTAGGGATAGACGAAGAAATTAGAGTGGCACTGCAGTCGTTAATTCGTACTTGTATCGGTCAAATTATAAAAAACAATCAAAGACAATATAATATAACATTATATTTTTAATTATAGGTATGTTATAACAATACGGGTATTAACAATAATTTATAGAAATAAATATATTTTAGTTTTTAAACACACACAGTAAATTTTTACATAATATATTGCTGTAATGTTTCGCGGTCAAAATGTATTGTTTAAAAATGTGCCGGGAACACAAAAAGGTTGAGAACCACTGCCGTAGAATATCTCGGCGTGTCACGAACTTGAACTGAAACGTATTTGCTTGAACTCGATCTGCGCAAGCAGTTGTCGAAACGTTACCAAAGCGATACGTTCAAGACCGTTCGAGCACACAGTATTTCCGTCGACGATCGAGACGGGAACGCAACCGCATCGGGACGACTTCCGTGTATGTATGTACGCAGTGGCGTAGGAGGACTCGTTAGCGCCCCTGGCAAACCTAGGAAAATGCGCCTTTTTACCGTTTAAAAAATTGACGAAAATACGGAATGATATTTTTTATGTATATAATAAGGCAGCGGTTCCCAAACTTTTTCCCATCTTGGCACATTATTATTAGTTATTATAAGTCACGGCACACTTTGGATAAATATTATCTACTTATCTCGAATAATACGTATATAATGATGTCGGGTATTATTATCGTTATTAGCTAATAATATTATTATTTCTCGATAGCTACACTTGTAATACAACTAATATTTTAAAGTTAATTTTAGTATTAATTATATTTAAATATTCAATAAAAAAAAAATTCAAGTTGTCGCGGCACACCTTTCAAATTTTACGGCACACCAGTGTGCCGCGGCACACCCTTTGGGAAACACTGTAATAAGGTAATACAAAATTATTTAATTATCAGTTTTTATTACAATGTAAATTTCAAACTTTAAAAATTTTCTTTTCTTGCTTTAAGGCTAGAGAATTCATCGATAAAAATAAGTACCAATTTTAAAGCGCAAATTTGCGCCCCTTCATAATTTGCGTCCCTTGGCGTAGGCACAGTTCGCCATACCCTTGCTACGCCACTGTTTGTACGACGTACGTCAAACAAACGGCGAACAAAACCTAATTAACCCGTGAATTTTTTTTTCCGTATCAAAAGAGCTTGATTAAATCCCGTAATCGTCTTGTCGGAACCGGTACTGTTCCGCAATGTCACCGTTGACAGTGATTACGTTTCGGAATAAGCGAATAATATTGTATTGCATTGTTCACGTGACCGTTTTTAGTTCACGACTCAGACGTTAGCTAATATTCATATACGCAAATAGCATACATATTTTGTAGTAAAAGAAAAATAAATAACCGGTAAAAGTTGTAAACGCTTTTATAACTTTACACTAAATTCGTTCCCGTCCATAGAACATTCATGAAAAGTTATTTATGACGCTTAATCCTACATCGTGTTGGCGAATAACGTGTCAGATAAAACACCATAATGTATACACGTCGTTGTATACACTATTACATATTCATCTACTTTAAAAAAATATTAATAATTTGACATGAATACGAATTCCATAACGGTTGTTAAAGAGAAAAACGGTGCGTTTGTGGCCAAACGTGGTTAGAAAATACTGTCCAACGCACAGCAGTCGGTAGACTGTTTCAAGTTTGATTCTGACGAAAATTTGATCAAAGGATTTAAAGTTTGTCATCAAACCTAATGGAGTTTTTGCATAGTCTCGATTTTCCGTTTTACTTAAAGTTGGATTTACTTTCTCCGCGTGACATCGAACATTTTCGCTTGACGCACATCACAAAATCGAACCAGCTTATGGGATATATAGTTTTCTTTTTCTTCAGACAACTGTTTAATCATGGTAAGATAACTATTGAAAAGTTATTTTAATATAGAACAAACGAAACCATT
The DNA here is from genome assembly GCA_949715065.1 of Periphyllus acericola. Taxonomy (NCBI): domain Eukaryota; kingdom Metazoa; phylum Arthropoda; class Insecta; order Hemiptera; family Aphididae; genus Periphyllus; species Periphyllus acericola. The sequence continues at coordinate 11,896,804 of OX454270.1, read as the reverse complement.
GGCAAGACGTTTTTGTAAAAGGAAAAAAATAAAAACAAAGCCTAGTATAATTAATTGATAGCTATTAAAATTTAAAATGTTTTAAGAAAAGGGTAGCAACATAATTTTAGTGATTTTTCAATAAGACTATTTACATGGATATCGGCAAAATTGTATTAAAATTCAATAATTTAAACGCACGACGCACGACTCATGCTAATCCTTAGAAATCACATCCATACTACAATCAGCCTGTTAATGATGGCAATAGCTCAATACTAATATGTCTAAAAAAACCGTTCATTTGGCACTCGTCAAATTACACTCGTCAAATATCGTTCGATCGCGGCGTGCAGCGTCCGGTAGTAGTTCATCATTGTTTATTAATTGGGTTCAGATTTGAAGGCAAAAGCCTTTTTGTTTAAAATTTTAATAGAAAAATAATTTGTAAATACAAAATATGTGTTTCATTTAATATCTAAGATGATGGGTTCATTATTTTTGTCTTTTTTTTACTTTTTTGCTTATGAATGCCTCATTTATTTATAAACGCCTCTTTTGTTATTTTTAATAATTAATTTTTGCCTTTAATATATAAGAACTTGTTTTATTATGTGAGATATTTATCGATATTATTACTTTATCGTCTTATCGAGTATTTTATATGGCCACTTAATTTAATGTTTGTAAAAGTACCCGCGCTACCTACCCAAATATTGAAATATGTCCATAACGCGTACATTCAAGATTGCTCGTCAGTCCGCACTCGTCGACTAAGTATAAAAATATTTTGAGCTCAAACACATTGACGTTTTACTGAAGACAGTTTATCTAAGTACATGGTAGTGATTTTTTTTTTTTAATATTATTTAACGGAAATCAACTGAAATCCATTTAATACATTTATTTTAGTAAATTTTGTAATTGCTTTTTCTGCCTTTTTTCACATTTTAAATAATTGTTTTATTGATTATATTATTGCCTTCAAATCTAATTCCTATTCATTAAACTAAACGCGACGATACGAATATCCGAGACATGATTACAGATCGGGTCATAAAAACATTCGTTCGAGTAGGATTTGTTTGCTTTTCCGATTTACTTGAAAACTACCGATCTGTTTGAACTCTGTTAAATTCGAATCGTCGACTCCTACGACATATTTCACGTGGGCGCGCGCGAATTTCGTTGGTTTTAGGTACCGGCTTTGACAACGTGTTAGAGAACGAACAAAAAGTCGTTTTGAAACCGCAATGGCTCTGGCGATTCGTTCGGTATCCAAAAATAACGTTTAATCAGTTTATGACCAAATGTGAATGTTTGTAACTTATTAATGAATACAATGCTCATATATAACTTTGGATTAAAATAATCCAGTATAACAATGTATTGTATAATCCAAAGGGTTCACAGCTTTATTTGTGCGTCCGATGCATACAGCCTTATTCTCACGCCATTGATTACGAAATTCCATTTTAATAATTAAAATTATTCTAGAGTACCTATTCAATAAAATATATGACTCATTGTTGCCTTTAATCATTTAAATTATAACATTTAGTTTAATATAATATATTTTTATCTCTTACCAGTCACCAAACGGATCAAACTTGTTAAAACATTCTTATAATTAAAAGTGTTTTATACATTTATTCATTAATTTAAGTGTTTCTTAGCCGGTCGCAATATTTCGAACCATAAGCAGCGAAGACTACAATATAACCATGACAAAAAAAAAACGTATTTTATTTGTTTACTTCCTCAGTCGAATTTTGCATTTATCGATCAGTTTTCACTTTTAAACGTCAACAGATTGATTGCTTGGCTTTAGATAACTTAACAGCTGTCAGAGCATTTACTACTGTTTTGTTTTTAATGATTACGATTTTTTATTTGGATATATTTAGGTTATACTAGTTAAACGTTTAACAATTATTTTTTAATCATATCGTTGATATCATTTATTTCAATCGAAAGTGAAACACAAATAGTTGAACATTGCTGTGCTGGTATACAAGTAAGAACCATTTACGCTTCTATAGCCGAATATGAATTAATTTCCAATGATATGGCAATCACCATCTTGACATCAGATGATGTGATCAAATCTTTTACAATTTGATTTGTACATTTTCAGTATTTTGTAAAAGATTGCACGGAACAAAACATACGTGAAGTTATAATTCTAATGAACAATGTTTATCCGACCAGATAGTGTCGTGGAATAATATAGGAATAATGAATTTAATACTAAGAAATAATACTAGACCAGAACAATATTGCCAAGCACTAATTATACAGATGCTTAAGCCTGATGATAATAAAGTCAACGTCACGAGTTACTGCCCACTCCGTCTCACATACGCATCATCAGTAGAATATTTTGAAATAATGATGAGTAAACGTGAAATCTAGCACTTATAGTCGACCAACAAGTGTACTTTACGACAGCTGAGCTCTAGACATAATCACTGTACCTATAATGTACTATCAAGTATACGAACAGACCCCGGACATAATATATGATGTAATCGTTAAGATGAATCACCTAATTTTATTGTTCCTGAACATTGGAAATAATTATTACAAGGGATATGGATAAATAGGACAACTCTGGCCCACAAAAAACGAAAGAAAACATTTAATAAAAATGCTTAGTTCCTTGGCAATTGTTTCCAAGGTAATACCTTTTGAACTAGAATTATCCAAATACAGAAACATCGAAAACCGTCTTCCAAAATACTCGATGATCAATATTACGGTTTTCCACGTAGCCATAAACCACATATTATTATTTAATACAATTTAGGTGCCAATTCATCTAATAGCATACACTTTATTAACAGATAATTCTTACAAAAGCAAGGCCAAAATATACACATCTTAGTACCGAGTTATAAATTTATAGTCAAAAACTACACGTGTGTTGAAACTACACGTGTGTTAGAATGTCCACAAATTTTATTTTTTCTTTTACAATTAGTCGAATATCTTTATACTGTAACGTTGATTAATTAGTAAAAAGGTCATATTTTTTCGTTTTTATTTTTTATTAAATTAATAAAATGAATTGTTATTTAAATACCTATTACAAATCAAAAGGATATTTGTCAAATATTATAACCGTCTGATTTCACTATATTTCTAGTTCGGTTTTTAAATGTCCTAAGTGCTGTCTTTCTCTCTTTCTCTCTATCACTCTCTCACTATCTGTCCGACGAAAAAGAAATAAAATAAAACGCTTAGAAAACAAATAATGTACAGTATATATACGCGCGATCAAATACGAGTTTAATTGTATACGCATTAGTCACGCGACGGAATATAAAGAGTGAAACGATAACGCAATGAACACCTACACTGCGTCTAATTTATTGTTACAAGACCGTTTGGCTAGACACACGCTGTTGGTTTATCCGCCACGAGCGTTTTTAATGTATTCATAGATAAGTGGAGCACTTCGTGCGAACCGTTTTCACGTCCATGCGAGTCGAAGGATGTGTCGCAGGAAAAACGAGACGGAAAAACAAAACAAATACGACACTATAAAATTTGCGATACGTATTTGCCAAAGGATTTCCGTAATCGCCTCGTAGTTATTTCTACATAATATAACGTGACGCTGCAGTCGTTTAAACGTTTCAAATAATGGACGCGGAAACCCTTGATTATGCAAATAAGAATTCTCAAAAGTTTTGAACGCAATAAGCGTTCATTTTTATTGGAGCCGCGCGGGGGAAACATGAAAAACAAGTATAATTATAAAATGCGTTTTATCGCGTGAAACAAACACTAATTTCGTCGTAAGCTACGGTTTGTGTTTGATGCGGAAAATCGGTCGAAAATGTCAGAGAAATGTCGGCGTACCGTATGCGTCAAATTTTACCCGGTCCGTCGTTTATTCGATCGGTTTACCGAACGCACACGCGAATATTGTAAAAGTCGCTGGTGGTCGCTTGCGGTTGGCGGGCGTGGGAAATCCAGGATGAATTCCGGGAACGGTTAGACGACCGTGGAATTGATGCCAAGTCCACAGACCGTGCGACAACCGACAACTTAATATCGGATCAGTGTTATATTTCTTACCCCCTCGAACCGCGGCCGGAATGGGCCACCGGTGAATAACGATTTGAACGCCAAGCGAACACGATGCAATGATATACTAACGTAGCGCGTCTTTAAGATCGTTTTAACTATTGTTTCAGTCCTCTTAGGCTGCAGCGATCGGTAAACGGAGAAATATGCGGAGAACAACGACGAAATTCCAGTGGCGTAGCCAGTAGGTAGGCCTGGTAGGTCCGGGCCTACCCAGATTTTCTCTAAAAAGAAAAAGAAGTATTTAAAAAATGAGAATAATGAAAAAATACCTCAGGTCAAATATAAAAATTCCTAGGCTAAACGATTTGACGTTAATTTCCATAGAAATTTTGAATTTGAAAATATGTTATAAATGGACAGTACGTATATGTTGTAAGTTACGAGCATAGTAATAAATAATTATAAAAATGTTATCTTGTAAGACACTCTTGTACTAGGATAAATAAAAATTGCAAACTTCGCCTTAAGTTATTAATGATTAATGAAAATAATATTTGATAACTTTGAAATACCGAAATTGGGATTAGTCCCCACTTCCGTCTAACAGTGGAAGGTTTATGTGGGCCTACCCCCAAAAAAAATTATAGCTACGCCCCTGCGAAATTCAAAACGTAACTCGGCGGTAACGTACACCGTTCCTCGTTCGACATGTGCCCCGTTATCGCGGTGGAAAAATGATTTTTCACTTACCGCCGAGTGAGCTGCTGTACGGCAATGTTTCGGGTGTTGTAATCGATAAACAGTAGTCTCGTCCGTTCGCCCCCTCGTGTTTGTACCGATATCGGAACATTCCTATTTTATTCAGTATCAATTAATTCGTTTCGGTGCGTTAACGATCGGCGTTCGAACGTCAAACGATATGGAAATGGTCGTTTCAAACGATACGGCAATATGGAATAATCATATTATGCGCACCGATTCTTCACGTTTAATAACATATTCCGGATAAATATTATTCCACGGTAAACGCCTTTTTCGCGCTATTATCTGTACAGCGTTAAATGTTAAAAGACCGCAGTCCGCAGTTCACCGTGACCGACGAAGATTAAATTTGAAAACAAAACGAAGAAGTTTTCGGGTGATTCGGCCCGTTCTATATCAAACGTTTCGTTTATGTATTTCAACTATTATTTTATTATTCTGACCGTGAAAGCCGAATAAAATACACTATGAACGAACGCTTATTTCCAATAAAAACATTAATTAATGATATCTCGGTGTTTAATTTTAGTTTAAAGTTTACAAAAAAAAACCTTGCGGTCACGATTAGTGATGCGGCCGATAGCGTAAAATAATATTACGCGCACACCGGACACCCGCTACTTCGTGCGCATACTATTTGCGATTTCACCACCGACCGATTATAATGTGTATGTGTGTATATTTGTGTGCATGTAGCTTCGTCAGAGTGGTCGGGTTCGCCGCGCAAATCTGACGAGGTACGTGGTAGTGGTGTGTGTCTTTATGTGTATATTTGTAATGTGTGTAGCTTAATAACAAGGACAATGGTAATCGATAAAACACTAAACAAATGTTAAAGGTAACTGTTGCTGTATTAAATTTCTAATGAAAATAAAACTCACAGCAACACGTAAAAGTGTAAATAAATGACAAATTGCCCGTTTGGCACATCAATAATGATAAAATAATATAAAATAATTTCTAACGAATCACTTGTACAATTAAATAAAATGTAAAATAATAAATAACGATTTCGCCTATGATGGCACAACACAAATTTAATAATTATTATTGCAAACAGTAAAAAGAGTAAGTCTTATTGAAATATGACAAAAACGATATCAATCATAATATAGAAGGCGAGTATGACACCCGGATGAACCGACTAAATCTCAAATGACTCAAACATTTCGTATTGCCGCTTTATTAAGAATTTTTTTTATATTTTTTTTTCTTACACGTCTAATAAAATCTCGAAACGCAACTCGTGAATAGGTGTTTTTGTAAGAATGACGCAACCGGAAAGTGAACCAAGTATCAAAGATTCGGTTGTGTTATACTCATTTCAAACGGAAATGTATTACACGTCCGGGACAAGCTCAGCTGTTTCTATAAACGTTATAGGTACTCAGCCGGAACATATGGAATTGTGTCTAGTCGGTTTTGAACATTGAAAATGAATCATGTTTGCCGTCCGCTACAACTGCCGACCGAACACTCGATCGGCATTCGCACATTTATTATTTCCAATGTCGTGGTTACGTGCAAAGGATCAATACGTGCTCTCCGATTACCTTATTGTTTTCGTAAACAATTTTATACAACGATTATTGCCGACAGCCGAATGCCGCTATGTTATAATTGTTTTTTGAAGTTTTATAATCTGTATTCGGCATGAACCGTTTCTCGTTTCCAGTGCAGTCGAGTACGCGACATGAACTTAAATAGTATAACGACACGTGAACCATGTCAGACACGAGTACAGCAACACATTGCCGATGGACAAAAAAAAAAAAATGAAAAAAATATCGTGAACTTTACGTATATCATTCGGCACATCGGATTCGGTAGAAAAAAGTGTTCAACAATCGTATGGAAACGAAAAATAACGCGATCAATATGCGAACGGACAAACGATCGATTAATTATAATCATGATCGGATCAAGACGTTCCCGTACGGGGGTGGTGGAGATCATAATAATACCGTGATGCTGCGGAGTGCACGTGACAATATAATATTGTACCGTATACGTGAAGCCCGACAGCGGCTGAATATTCAAAACTATTATAACGGTACGTCACACGAGACCGGAAGTCGCGCGAAACGTTTTTAGGTTACCGACGCCGGCGTACGTTTGCACAACGTGTTATTAAATTGCCTAAACAACGCGCGCATACATGTGTACCATACCGTAACGTTTGACGTAAATATTTGCACAAGGGTAGAGTACGCGCGGTGATGAGTTGATTAAAAACTATTTCCACGAGTTTGATCGAAGCGCAACATACAGTGTATAAAGGTGGTTTTCTTAAATAATTTAAACGACAAAAAGTTCATGAAACTAATTCCGTTAATGTCGCGGAACAATATATACGAATTCCGGCAGCGTTTTCGGGAAACCCGGTTATAACAAGTTATAGTACGATGGATGTCACTTTTCGCTTTCGTCATAACTCGCGGTCTCGTCTCATTTCATTAACTTTATAGTCACCGAACGCATTGTCGTTACGTCGACGGGATGGGGAGGGGGGGGAGGAAGCTGAATAGAGTGAAAAATGTCATAGTTTGATAGGCTTTCACGAAATCGACCATGATGACGGTTGGAAAAAAAAAAAAAACTGCACGCAATCGTAAAAATATAGCACGCGGTGTACGTTATGTGAACGTATCGCTTTTAGTGTGGTCGTGTTGCGAACTCACGGTATGCGTAAATGCTGGATGTTTAATTTTGAAAAAAAAATAAAAATACCGCAATAAAAACATCATAATTTAATCGGCAACTAGGCACGTTTAGGAAGATATCACTTAACGTTAAAGGGGCAGTGGGCTAAGCGTTTTTGGGACTTTAATGTTTTTACCGTCCACCCAATAGTGATAAATTATATTTTATTTCATATTTCTTTTTAAACCCGAGTACACCACACTTTTATTACATTACCGCAGGAACTTGTGCGTTTTATTAGATGACTTTTAGCGCGTTCGTGTAATTTTTTATCAGGAAACGGTTTTAAATTCGATCATCTTTTGTAATTTTTTTTAATAATTCACAATATCATGAGGCAATAACATGGTACCGGAGTGTAACGTAATACACATAGCACTCGCACGTGTAGGATGCGTTAGAAAATATAAAAAATTCTCGTTTCATATATTTTATTTAGTCAACACGAACGTTATTCAATATTATATTGTAATATTGTTTATTTTATGTTTCTATTTCACTTTCAATGTTGAAACAGTTTCACTTTTTTCAATTGAGAGCAACGTTGTTCGTTCAATTCAAATGTTCACCGCGCCGTCGTCTTATAACGATTACGTTTATTCCACGAGAAAACATATTTTCGAAACTGCACAATAATTGGCCGCACGGCGAGCAGTTGTGTTCAATTAATTTGCTGCTCGAGCAATTGAAACGTGTTGACTTTGCAAATATGTCGCACGAAACTCTGTGCCGTACAAACATTGCGAAAAACGTACTCTTAGTTTTGACACTGCACGTCACGCGAAAGAACAACAATCGTCGCCCGCGTCCCGTCGGCTCGAAATAGAGAATCTGTTCGCACGAGACGCTAAGACCCGGTGTCAGCAGGGATTTCAGCTGGTCCCGTAACTACAAAGCTTGCACAATCGCGCTCGAAACGGTTGATTTGGACCGCTACACCGCGATCGCACTAAAAGCGTGATTCCGATGCGACTGATGTGGTCGTTAACGAGGACGGATAAGTTCGCGCCGCCGATAACCGTATATTGTGCCCTACGAGCCGGTCGACAGGGTGGTGGCGACGTTTTCGGGGAAATTATTTCACCGGGGGTAAACGTGTGGAGGACGCGGTCCCCCGTTCGCCACGCTAACCGTTCTCCCTTCCGGAGAACGCGTAGGGTCACGAAAATCGTACAATATTATTTCATCGTGCACATCCACCCGCCAGCTTCATAACGTTCAAACGACACATACTCAGACGAAGAACGTCAGAGGACTAGATAAGTAATTAAAATGTTTCTTTTTGCCTTACTACTGATTTTACGAGCTTATGCGATTGCTGGAAACACTTAAGTTAACCCTTCAGTGTTCATTTTACCAATGCGCGACGCGTACACGAGTATAAGTGGTTACATTGCGTCACTTGGTCAGAGGTGAGCATCGATCTTCGGGAAAACCTCGAGTTGGGTCCCTAATTTAAAAATTAGCATGAATTGGGTCCGGACGTATTTTATCGAGTACACGGGTTGGGTCCAGCCTATCCAGAAGACACCACGTGGAGACGTCACATTTTTCGTGATTATGTTCACATTTACATTTCTCAATTATGTCTTAAGTGTACGATTATTTAAAAAACGCTTCCAACGTTGTATATCATTCAGCAACATTTTGTGGAAGCGAAATTTAAATCCGTTCTCAATGATAATTTTTTTCAAATTTTTCGTTTGACATAAAATCCATACTTTAATTTTTAACACTACAAAACTCACTCAAACTACACTACAAACGACTATAATCCAAACTTTTAGCCTTGACACGTGCCGGTATACTGACCAATAGCCAGTTTCAATATGTTATCTGACGACAACTATGGTTGTAAATCGTAAGATAACATTAAGATAAAATATTACCGCGGACCCAACTCGTGTTTATTTTAAACGATCAAATATCTCGGAACCCAATTCAAGTTTTCCCGATCTTCGCGCGCGAACCGCATACGTTGTACGTTGTGCGTTCTGGCGCGGTTACAAACAAAACGATATTGTGACGATGACGATATTGTTTTGCGCAACAACGCAGCCTGCCGGAAACCGAATCTATTATTGTTAATGTTATTATTGTGTACCCGGGTCGGCGTGGGCATATCGGACGTGTTTATATTGATTTTTACCACTTGTTTAGCTCTCGCGCACCTATTGTGACGATACGCATTGTGTTATAATTACTCGCCGACTCGTGTACGCGCGCTCGCCCGCCCCGTCATATACGAGACGACCGTCACGCGGGTCACGTCAATCATACCGTAATCCGGTGGTGTTGTAACGGTTTTACAATCCGTAACATGACGAGATCTTGATTAATCTAAACTCGATAAGACGTCACCACTATTTGCGTACTGTCGGGCCGAAAAAATAAAGCCCACCCTCCCCTCGATGCAGTCCAATAACTCGTCCTACGTCGCGGTAACCGCCTTGGAAAAATTCTGAGCCAAAGACCGGTCGAGAGCAACGTAATCATACAAAAAGTGTCCGAGTCGCGCGTAGTTATACAATAGAACAAATAAACAACCACGTCATGTTGCAGTTGTTGTTTCGTGTCGGAACAAAAAAAAAAAATTAAATACCAACGGATAACTTGCGGCCAAGTTTACTTTGTAGCGTTGTCGTCTGTAAGTTACCGAGTGAAAACATACGGAAAATAGATATGACAGAAATAAAGAAAAAAACCCTTATCGTTTTTCATCAACAATATACGTCCGACCGTAGACCGGGATTTTCGACTGACATTTTTCTGCTGCTACTCACACCCCTTTACGAACCGATAAACTCGGAACACTTTTGACGGTCAACACTTGATATATTTAATTATAGAAGGCTGTCCGATGATGGGGGATTCGCACCGTATACCGGGAACTTCGGGAAAACCGCAAAGCTGGCTAACGCGTAGTAAAGAATGTGTTGTTCCGAAAGCGACGAAAAGGTATGTGGGAGTGAGTGAAAACGGGTGGGCACTTCAAAGCGTGTGGGTCGAGGGTTTGTGCGGAAATGCGTGTTTGCAGGTCTACGGTCGATGAACGTAGCGGTGGTTTGTTGCGAACCTGTCCGAGTTTAATAATAATCGCCTAGTCACAAGGGTCCTTGAAGCGCGAATACGTGGTTCCTCTCGGGATGTCTGGATTTCCAAGCTTACAAACGGACGTGACGTTTTAGACTTGCTACGGATTCGGTGACTGGAAGCGGTGCCATCATCTCGCGTCGTTCGATAAGATTACTTGATCTGGGTTCTCGTATGCACGCGGTGTGGTAATCGACCGCAGCAGGATGTTTTGCAGCACAAAAACCAGTCGTACAGGTTCGTAAAATGAAATGTTTGGTCTTTTCCAATTGAACCAGGTTATATCGCGAAACGCTGCGAAATAGTGGTATTTCGGACGAGCTGTTTTATAACACGTCATGACGTTAGGCGTTCAATCGGAACGGTTGTAAGCTGGCTTGGAAAATATTCAATCGTGTTGGCTACAATAGTGTGTACGTCTTGAAAATAATTCCATCGGTGCGTAGTTTGAATTGCGCTTCTTTGTAATAAGATTGAACATTTTTTAAACACGGCGTTACGGTTAGATAAAAAGACGTGCATGACTGCGTCGGAGTTCACAGCGTTACATATTCGGTATCGAACACGTTTTTTAATCGCAACCTCGTTGTTACGCGATGCAATGGCATACGTATTGATCACTGTTTCAAATCATGTTATGATCGGACGGTTAGGTTCGAGGATTCTGATGATGTACGGTTCGGTGAACCATGACCGCGCGACCACAACGGTATGGCTTCCCGTACACCGTGGGATGCGACGGCGGTACCGTGTATACTTATAAGTTATTACTAGGGCCCGGATTTAAATGCACTTAAGACCATACAGATATGCTCTAAAAAATAGCCAAAAATGCCTTTAAAAAATGCAATTCCCCACAAAAATTACCTTAAAAATGCCCTTAAAAAATACAATTTACCACAAAAATTACCTTAAAAATGCCATATATTTTTTTTTATACAAATTATAATTTATAAATGAGACATAATAATTATTTTTACATAATTATTTTATTAAAAAAATCTGAAATCACAAACACACGTTATACGAGCAACGACTGCGATATAACACGAACTGACTGATTATTTTATTTCTAGACCGAATACGGGTGACGATCTACAGTCAATAATAAATTAAGATAAGATGAAAACTAAATCGAAAAAAAAAATTGACAATGTGTATGGAAAATTTATCTTAAGCTAATTTTTTGAATAGTCCAAGTTTTATATCTATATTGAACAAATATGCATTAAAAACCAACAAAATGATCCAATAATGGTAAAAATGCTCTAAAAATGAAAAAACGTCGTAATATGCAAAAAAAATGGAAATTAAATTTGTAGCTTTCAAACCCTCGTTACATGAAACGAATTATGTACTTAGAAAGCATTGTGTATGATCAACCAAAAAAATGTGCACTTTGCATTGAAATCCCGGCCCTAGTTATAACTATTGTCCAATAAGCGTACGAGTATGTGACAGTAAGATAAGATAAGATAAAATAACATTTGGGTGTTTTTGTACTGCGATGAAATGAATTGTAATGAAATATACTATAAAACATGTTCACTTTTTGTGTTTTTGTAGTCGAAATGTATAAAAATATTCACTTTGTTGCAAAAATATGCAAAAATATGACAAATAAAAATACCACCATTTACCTCAGCAAGAGCTAATTCGTGGACATTACTTACACAACATAAGTTATCAGAAGTTGCAAAAAAAACATACCAATGCATATAAATCCTAGCCCTACTCCTAACTTTTCTCCGAACACGGCGCACGCGTCTGCATCTCCACGGCTTGATGTTCACGTATATACGTATACGCGTAAAACGTCAACCGTATTGAGTACAGAAAGACATTTCTCTGGTAAAGATGAAATGTAAACAACGTTCGTACGCGTTTCTTCTGCGTAGCCATTATAATATGCACAAACGTCGGAACTTTATGAAAAACTTTCTTTTTTTTCGTCGAACTGATGCATTTTACGCTCGTACAACTCTGCAAAGTTTCGTTCGAATTAATGTTTCATATAATAAACTTGCTCGCGATCATTAAATTTTCCAAATCGTCTTCGAGCAAAAAACCATAATATTCAAACAGAATCTTACCGAAAACTATACTTTACCGTTCGGAATATCGTATTTAAAAAGTATTTACCATACCGGATACATATATTCGTCGATATTAATATCCATTTTTTATTTCATTCGAACGACAGACGATTTACACTGAACAATTTATAGAGTCGTCCACCTCTCGCGGTCGATATTGTAACGTTTAAAAATCGTAGAACTTAGACTATCACAGTTGAGTACTGCGTTATCAACGAACTTTATTGATACTTAAAAATAAGTATATCGTATTATAATACGAGTAGATACATCGACATTGAGTCGTAAAACTTGAAATTATTTTGAATTCATTTCAACTTAATATTAAAAATAATTATACTTTAAACATATATAACGGTATAACATATATGTCACCGTGAAACCACGATTGGCAATAAAAATCGTGGACGTTTTTCTGAAAAAGATCCTATACAATAAAAATTGAACAGTATGCGCGTATTTGAAAAAATGTAAACCATTTTATACTCGGTCGATTTATGTCAATTTTGCTTATTAAACAACTACGCGTCAAACTATAACGAATCGTAAAGATTATATTATTGACACAAGTCCGGGTAATAAATTGTTATCATGGCAACCGATCACCTTGAGCTATAATGATTATAAATTTAAAGTTCTTAAATGCAATCGGTCAAAGGAAATACTATTTTAATAATTGTAACCGTTTTGGCCTACCATGGCCTATTTTGGTATCCATCGGACAAGCCAGACCTGTCTGATGACCTAGAAACCACGTAGTATCATTTCTCAACTCTTAATGAAAATAAAAATATCAAAATTTTAAAAAAATAAATCATAAATTATACGCCTATGGACAAACGGATAGAAATAAATAACATCTACGTACAATAAAATCACAAAGATGGTAAAATTCACAGTTTTCTATGAATAATTGAGTATAAGTAAAATGTAAATAACAAGAAGTGTGACTATACAAGTGGTAAGTCGTGGTGCGACTCCGCAAACCATCGAAAATAATTAATTTATACGTAAAACAAAAATCAATGGTTACCGCTACTTGTTTGAACTGCATTGTTTTATTTGGCCAGTTTTGGTTCGGCCCACCGTGAGCCGCTTGATGGTTTTTAGCGTACCATCTTTTCTGGTCTTCGTGGCATTTCACAAAAATATGTAACTCTTACTCGTAACTATGCGTTGCCATTCGACGGTCGGATGCCCTAAAGTTGAATGAACTAGTCATGTTCATTGCACTACTGCATTACGTGCATACTTGGAAAATGCAGTGCAAAGTCCAGCGGATGCACAGATGCAGCGGTCGTGGACGTACGGTTTTCCAGACCTGTGTAGTGAGAGCGCGCGGGGGAAAAGCTATGCTTACTTACAAAGGTATATTACGTCCATCGACGCGCAATTTCATAATTTCATAACCAAGTCTTTATTTTTATCTCATAGTTGTGCAAAAAATTCGTAGACGTTCAATAATATTAACTTCGAAACCAAAATGCAGTTTGCACAACATAATAAAAATGTAAAAATTACCACTGGCCTCTCTGGCGTGGCCTGTAAGTATGTATATTATTTAATTTTTTTAAATAAACGACGAGGTCGGGTGAAAGCATTGTGATAAACTGTTCTCCCCTGATCCTGGGTTTGAACAGGGGCAAATAAATAAATAAATTATGCTATCAATATATAAATATATAATTTTTCTAAAAATCGTTATCATATATACTATACAAACACTGCCGACTTATCCTGCCGGTATACCGGGCTATTCCCGGTAGGCTCATGTCTCGGCAGCCTTTTACTGTATCATGTATTTTTTATACAAACATATACGGTTTTCGCCGAAAAAATGCTTAACAACGCATGAAATATGTACTCAATGTACATATGAGCACAAATAAAATGATATACATATATCAAAATATTTATTTCCTTCTGATTAAACTAATGTCCTTAACAATAGTTCGTCGCAAGTGTCCCTCAGGTACTGTAAGTTCATATGTTTTGCAGATGACATTAAGATATTTTTTGAAATTGAAACCCAAGATGATTGCATACACTCAGAGGCGGACTTGGATAGATTTGTTAAATGGGACGAAAATATTGGGTTATCTCTAAACGTAGATAAATGTAAATCTATGCCCGTCACTAGATATCATTCTCCTCATATATTTTCCGGTTCAATGAATAGCACCACTTTTGTCTCCATAGATAATCATGTTTGCGATCAAAGGTTTTTTCTTTGTTATTCCTTCGCTGCACTCTAGACCTAATAATAAACCTAGATCATATTATGTGCAAGATAGCAATTGTTCAAGTATTAGGTTTTATAATGAAAAACGCCGCTTTATTTTAATTTTCAAGGTATTTTAAGACTTTATAACGTGCGTTAGTGAGGCCCATCATTCAGTTTGGTTCCGTGGTATAAAATCTACACTCAATGATATATTGAACATTTTTCAGCTTCTCTGAGTTGTAATTAAATATCTTCCGTCTTCCTCATAACTAAGACCCAGTGCTCCAAGACTCGAATCTTCTCTGTTGGGTCACCGTCTTTATCGTGACTTAATATTCCTTCAGAATTTCTTTAATGGTAAAACTGACTCTCCTTTTTTCTTCTAACACTTTGGAGTTTCTCTGTGCACCCTACCCATAACATAACTGCCCCGTTCACTACACTGTCATGTACTACTGATTAGTAATCAGTGATTACCATAAATATGAACCTCTTACTACGAGACAGGTTAATCAAGACGCCTCCTTTTCTTGCTTAAACCCAATGTTATGCTTTAAATTCAACTAAAAATGTCTCTTCTTGTAATTATACAAAATACTGTATTATATTTGTTTGATTTCAACCCTCCCCCCCCCTATGTTTTTATAAATTAAGTAAAATAAAAAATAATGATTCATTGGAAAAAAACGTCAATAAACTAACAAAACACTTTATGTAAACGTGAATTAAACTAACAATACACTTTATGTGAACGAGAAAATTTCTTTGATATTAAATATCAACTAGAGGCTACTACCAGAAAAATGTTCTTCAAAAATGTAGTTTACTTTTAAAAATTGTTCTCCTTGACTTTTTTGGGTTTTCGTGTCAGTAAGAAAACGATAATATGTTATCTTATTTACTAATAGTGTGTCATATTATAGGACAATTTTTGTTTGTTTTTAAAGTTAAACACAAAGTTTAATTACTTAAGCCTTAGATGTTGTACATTCAAATAGTCCTGTTTATATAAATAAGCTTCAGATTTTTTTTGTACATTATTTGCCTTGTGACGAAAATATATCTTAGACGCCACTGACTGCAGATAATTTATTTAATAGAATTTGAACGTTTTTGATGGATATTTAAAATAAGCATTATGTCTTCTAACGGAACTTTTGTCGAAATTATACCAACTAACAGTGATATTATTCGTATTGCAAATTTAGTGTATTTTGAGAAAATATTCCGGGGTAGTTATACGTACAAAACGAGGAATAATGTTGGTATGTCAACAAAAAAAAAAACAAAAAAATGCTGAATAATAATAATACATTAGCCTGCGTTTCTAAAACTAGCTAATACTCGAAAATAATTATTATATTTGATATGACATGAAATCGTAAATAATATATAAGGTTCTTTTGGATTGTTACATTTAAAAGTTAAAACATATTGATTTCGAAAGTCACCCGTTCGTGTTTCACTTTATTTTTATTTCGGTTTTTCGTGGTTGTTTGAAAAACGATTGCACAATGTTATCTTATTGATCATTTTATCATTTGCTAGTTGGTAAATTTGTGACTATATATAATGACCGTGTTCGCATCATATTTGTTAAGCCTTGAGATGCATTCATTCAAACAAAATTGCAGGGAAATAATGGATAGTATCGAAGAATATTTTCAATTCTCCGTCCGTTCTTTTTTTTTTCAAACCAGCAAAGCAAATACTACCCGGTTCGTGGACGATTTTGTAAAAATGCTAAAAGTGAAAATAAAGGTAATGCCGAGTTAATTGTCTTGTTTTCCTGTGTAACGATATCGCGACTGCAGTTCAGCCCAGCCCAGTTATAATAGTTGTTATTACCGTTCGCATGAGTGGTGATTAAAAAAAGTGATCCAATAAAATTTATTTTTATTTTGTGGGAAAAAAAATTAACATTATTAATAGCGTTCCTACACGAACGTATTACAGTAATGAAAACACATTGCTCGAGCAGTGTTAACGACTCGTGTAGAATTGATTATCTGCGCACTCTATATTACTATTGTTATTATTATTTTTTTTGTATTAGTTATAAGTAGTATAACTAAGACAACAATTATACAACTACTGGGTCTGATGAGACTCTACGGTCGGATGCGGTCAGGGATAGGTCTTTAAAGATTAAAACAAATGTACCGTTTCTCTCGGAAAATCGGTTCTGAGTAAAAGAGGTCGGGTTGATCAGTTTATATTTCTAAATATGGTCATCGATGTAGTAGTAAAACCAAATTCCTAACGATTTGTATTGGACATTGAATATGAATGTTCTAAACTTTTGCAAAAAACAAAAACTGTTCCGAAAATTGTAAAATGATGTCAATTAAATACTAAAATGTAAGTACCGAGCAAAAGTTTTGAATCGCTACGGTTTATGTTTATTATACAATTTGGTTGCGACTTTCCGGTAAAATTATTTGGCTACAATGAATATTTTTTAAGAATCCATGAAACATAATGGTTTCTTAACATTTTTTTGAAGACATTTTTCTCTGTTTAGTTTTTTTAAATTTTTCAAAAATTGTTTACGAAATTCTATAAATACCCCCACCCCTCTCCCACCCACATCAGTTACATACAATTAATTTTCCGCGATAGTGATGATCGGAGCACAAGTCTCAAATATAAAAAAAAAAATCAAATAAATAAACATACATCATGATAAAACCTTTTCCGTACGCCTTACCCATAATTTAAGAATTACGAGGTGTAAATAATAAATATCATTTGATGAAAAAAGTCTCTATAATAATGGCCTTTGCACGAAATCCGAATACAATTTTCGCAATAGCTACGATGCCAATTAAAAGTGAAATATTATTCACGACGATAAAGGCAATCCTATCGCGCGGCATTACGTATGAATAATTAAAGACTCGCGGTACGTTAAGTTGCTTGTAAGACAATAATTGTATGAACGTAATATCATTACTGTTATTATTTATAAAACCATTTAGACGCTGTTGTATGCGCTCGCGATCCGTCATTGGAGTATTTCGTCTAAATAATTTAATGTTCCCGGCGCGCGCGTTAGATTAAAATGTCTCACGGCGAACTACAGGGCGGCCGTTACGCCGGTGCGCTGGGCCCGATGTGCCTTACCGATTATTATTACTCGATTATCATTTCACCGAGGAGGTCCTTGCGGTGTTATTCCCGGACGACGAGACGACAAACCGTCGCGGCTTCGGGCGTATCGCAATATACTACCCCCGCGGGTTCGAACGCTTTCGCACAACATTCGCCCTTACCGTGCACGTGCACTGACGACGATAAGTTGAAAATATTCATTGAACACCGATGAAACGGAAAAACTTCAATGTCACGTTTAAGATATTAGTAAAAAAAAATAAGTGCGCTCAATACCACCCCACGCAACGGTTAAAGTGAAAATAGTACAGTACACCCTGCACAGTCCGGACTCGTCTTACGATACGCTATTACAATACATTTGCGTTCCATCGCGATACCCTTGTTATTCCTCTTTTTGTATACAATACACGTACTGATTACTATGCTGTGGGGATATATATATATCGGATACATCGTTTGATAGAGCTTACTCGTCGTTTGAATGCATGAATATTGATCTTATATATATTGATCTTATGTGGATCACTCTCCCTCGCGAGCGCTAAGACTACTTGCACGCGCAATAGTACTTACCACACGTAGACGTATAGAATAGAAAATTATTATTTATTTTTTATTTATTTATTATTATATAACGGGCACAAGGCCCAATAGTGCACAAATACATTTTACAGGTAATAATTCAATTTAAACAGAAAGTAAATAAAATTTCTCAAGGTTAGGTTAGAAAAAAAAAATCCAAACAATAATACATTTTGTCGACATGGTAATTAATAATTAACAAAACATATGAAATATAATATTATAGATCAAATATGGTAGGGTGCTCATTGGCCAAACGCATCATTATATCCATTGGGTTGTTCTTACCATAGTTGGTACGATGGAAAGGAATACACGATCTAGAGAAACGAGCTGGAACTATAAAGATAACTTGGGAGAGTAAGGAGGGAGCATCAATATGACCATTATTTAGCTTACTCAAAAACACTAGATTCGCTGTCATAATTCTATCAATCAAGGAGATCAGTCCAAGCTTATAAGAGACAGGAAGGTAATCATACTTAATACGAGTATGCTGTATTCCTAAAATATTGGCGGCAGATGATAAGAAACGCCTCTGGACCTACTCTATAAGTGAAGAGTCCGTTGCCGTGTACGGATCCCAAAAAACGGATACATACTCAAGTAAGGATCTTACCAGGTCTCGTTGAAATCATAATATTTTGTGTTTGCTAAAACTGACAATTATTTATAATGTGCTAATTCGTAAACATTCTGAATTAAAACATTAAAGTTGGTTCTAGCATGATTATTATAACATATTTTTCCTCCCGCGGTTATTCAGTTTACGGTCTAAGATAAATATAGAGTTATAATACTCGGTGCGTCAATGAAAATATACAAACTCGTTATTAACTTGGTATTTTCGATACGAGAACGTAATCTATGTACCTACGTATACAATTAAGTAAGTTCTAAGAACTTAAAATATAACAAAGCGAGCCCACACGATTGATTCGACTGGAACACAAACTGGAATATCTATATTTTAACAAAATTTAATGTTTAATACGAAATCAAATATTTACCCGTGACAAGTTGAGAGAAATAAAGACAAACCTAATAATAGCTATACATTATTCAATGGAAGTTGCTTGCTCGAACGCGGTTTCGACGAGAATACAATAATATATATTGCATCATTTCGTTTCGACCCGTTATTTGTTGCAGACTATAATGCCAAGTTGGAGCCAAATATGTATTCGATTCGCGGTCGTACGGGTTGATCGTAACCAACGCACAGGATTTATCAACTTTAACTCTAACAATCCCGCGAGACGTACGTGTAGTGCACGCATGGATGTGCTGCAGTGCATAAACAATGCAGTCTTCTGATTTCCCATCTGCGCTCATCCTTCTTCGATCAACTACCTGCCAAACGACCGCGTGGATTATCCGTGCAGTGCGTATTACGTTTCAAAACCGCGTCGACATGATTTCATCACAACAGGTAATAATGATGAACTCTATTTCGTTTGCGAAATTACAGAAGTTTTAGACAAATGTTTAGGAGAGTACTTTACGTGTTTCTAAGAATAGCTTTAGATCATAAGAATGCAATTTCTTAACAATATATCGTATGGTGTGTACTTGTTGAGAAATCAATGCGTGTGCCATGTGTTATGGCATTCTCGTATTGATAATTTTTTTTTCGACGAGCATCGCAGTCATCATGATTTCCGATTTCATAAACACGTTCCTATAAATTGTAATTGGTTCATTTATTATTTATAACGGATCGTGGTGTTGATAATTTTCGAAATAGGAAAAACAACGGTCTCATTGGTTTTTAACAAACGTTTGATACGGTATACAGTAGCCGGAAGTATGAATTACGAGCCGAAAAGTGGGCGGAATGTTCAATTTCTTAACTGGTCGTGGTACCTAGCTGTAACAGCATATTTTAACCATCTTAATGCATTTAATTTTCATAACTTGTATTCCATTTTAATAGTTTATCGAGTCTTCAGTAGTATATATACTTATTTCAGACAAAATACATTCATTTTCATAAAATTGATTCAATTTCGTTTACTGGTGTGTTTTAGGGTTTTTCAAAGGACCGTTGATTATTCATGACATCTTGAAATTGAATTTAATAATGATTCTTTAAGAGAAAACGGATTTACTATATTATTTTTTATAAAAACATTTAATGAGAAATTTCATTTAGAACATGTATTTTGTATACTTTTCATATACGATTAGTTTTTTTATTACATTTTTATATTTTTCTATAAAGCACTAAATTAATATAAACGTTTATATAAAAACCATTTGAAAGTGTTTAATATTGTCCATTATTATAATCTTTTTTAGCATTATAATAACTGAAAACATTATGTTATAAATTATAAAGAGATGTTTTTCCGAGGAAAAATTATTAATTACATTTTTTTTTTTTATATATCCTTTCAAAAATTTACTCTTTTGCATTTATTTCAATATTTTTTTTCGGAATTGATGACAAGAACAGTGAAAAAATATCAGAATCGAATTACAAGTGAATATGAAAACCTTACCGCAGGTGCAGAATTCAACATGATCATAGTATTATATTGGTTTTGTTAAGCCTAAAAATCGTAAGAATTTAAGTACTGACACGGTAAATTAAAATGTTAAATCAATGATTTATTTAGTACGTTTAATTTTTTTTATTAATAAATCAGTTTTTTATTAGCTACGGGTCGTAGTAGGATTAAACAACGACTTTGTATGCATTTTTTTTGTCCGATAAAAAATAAATCATTTTTTATATTATGTATTGTCGTGATTAAATCGATTGATTATAAGATTCAGCAAAAAATTATACATATTTTTTTATTTATATAAATTATATGATAAATAAGTTGATGATTGACATCATAAATGCATAAATTTAACGAAGAATTATTTTTAATGATCATAGAAAACGATATCAGGGCCAAGTTTCTTGTATTCCTCTTCCTAATTCCGGTCTTATGATGAGAGGACTTAAAATGTACCAGATTGCCAATTAATGATCTCAAAGAGGTTTGAGTTTACCTTTGTGTCACGGTATTACAGCCGATTCCCGATGATTATTCGTAGAAAAACTAATTTGCGATATCCACAGAAAGCATGGATTATTGTTGCTAGTACCAATCGTATTAGTCTTGATTAGCCAACTCTCGATAAGCAGCGACAGTTATTTCAAATATTTTACCTGCAATTATGCAAAATTCGTTTCAGAATTTCAGATGGAGAACGTTATGTACCATCGTACAATATGATGTTTGACATATGCTGATACGTGCAATGGGGACACGTTTCAATGAAATACGATAATTCGTTGCTAAGAAAGATAATAATATGAGAGTGGCTTAAGTTACCCGGCGCTGTGGCAGGTTTGCGAAAGTAATTCCCACGGCCGCATGATCGGCTGAGGAAAAAAACCAGAACAAGTTACCCGACCAGCAAACGGCGCAAGTAATCTGTACATTTTGAAATGTTTGGTCCTACCATGTGCCCTATAGCTTTTTACGTCCATCGGTAAGTTGTTTGGGGTTACATGTATTTTTTTCCAACGAAATTAATTAGTTTTGAAATAGTAATAAAATAAAATGTACATTATTAACTTTTTATTCAAAAACCATTGTGGTTCAGCAGCATCCAAACGTAGTAAATTATAATGTATTGGTTAAAGCTTTAAAATGCAAAGCCAAAAAAATAATATATATCGAGCTTACCCAAAGTTAATAAGCTTAGAATTAAATTTGCATTATCCGCGAAAAGAATAATTTATCAATAAATAAAAATAATTTAATAAATGCGAGAATAAAGTGGAAAAAGTAGAAACATTTCCACAAAAAACGTATTATTTTTAACGATGATGGTTATGAAAAATAGATTTAGTGTTGTACAAATCGTAAAACAATGTGATGGAAATGTTTTTAAAAACGGTTAAAAAAAGTAATAATAACTACTGCAGTCAAAGCTTACAAGTGTTGTTGTGTTTCGATAGCAATAATTTTTATCAATCGGCACGAACTGTTCGTACCTACACCATATTTTAAATAATAATATTTCTTATGTTGATCATATGGACACTTATATTTTAAATTTAGAATTAGAAAATAATCGATTTTTGTTTATCGCAATATACAATATAATATCATAATATGTGTACAAGTAGCACGTTTGTTGAATTTGATGAAAATTTGAAATAATTAAAATGATTAGTAACTTTTAATGGCAAATAACACCTTTTAAGGGCGGGTAAGGATGACGAAAAACTTGTCTGATGCCAATTCTCGACGGGAAATAACAGTTCAAATAAACAAATAAAAAACAAAACTATCCCGAATACATCGATGTGCATTACAACACTGTGAAATTCGGAATGAATTATATCATTCCTATGTAAAATTATGTGCATAATAATGTAAAACATACTCGGACGATTTAAATTATATTGTATTTTTGATCGCGTTTGTTTGCAATCAGAAAAAAGAATAACGCGCGTGAATCTCAACACAGTTCTCGTCTCTTCGTATTTCTTAAAAGCCGATAAAATGCTCATCTTCCGTCCGACCGCGAGACGCAAGCTTTCGACACTTTGAAATAGTTAAACACGTGACGTCAAAAGGTGTGTAAGACTCGGGTAAATTTTGAGTGATTCACCCTAATGAATACTCCTACGTCGATTGCACAGTTGCGAATGTTAGAGAAAACGAAAGGGAGAAAAGTTCAAACACTAGCCGCAGGTAGTTGATGAGCGAGAAGAGTGATACGTTTTATAAATACCCCCTTCCTGACGTTTCAAGCAGTTTTAGAGAATTTTCGCAGAAAATAAATGTCTTCAGCCGTAAGAATTGACACTCGTGTAATTAATAAGAAAAAAACGCAAACGCGTACTGCACGTGCTACACAAGTCTAAGATTTTTAAATTTTTATTTTTTTGAACGATCGGACTATCATAAATGGCAAAGTGATGAATTATGCTAACGCGATACGGTATGTAACGCCATATAGACTTTGAAAAATGATTTTATGCCATAACAATTCTGAACAATGCACTAAATAATTAAAGTTAAGTTAATTTTATTTTTATAATTTTCATATCAATTTTAAATGATATTTGATACAAATAAAAAGCTTTTATAGACGAAAGTGCAGGACTCTCCTGGAAATCTAGTTTTTTGTGCGCAGGAGGTTTTTCATGTCAAGCAACGATGTCTAGTGATTATAAATATACCATACTCATTTTGCTGTAAACGCAACCACTCGTTACATTGGTTTTAATTATTCATTTTACACCGTTTCATCTAACAGATATTTTACAGTTAAGAACTTTAATTTTAAGTTTTCGATGTTTTTCCCATTTTTTAGATTATTCGAGCATTTTGTTGATTTTAATGCATATCTATGCATCACATAATCAATTTAAATCTAGTAACTTATTATTTTATCCAGATAATTTGTAGAGAGTTTTTTTTTCATTTTGTAATAAATGTTTCTTTTTTTCTGTTTTGTTAGCGATAAATTAGGTTTTGGTACCTTGATAAAAAATG
The DNA here is from genome assembly GCA_949715065.1 of Periphyllus acericola. NCBI lineage: Eukaryota > Metazoa > Arthropoda > Insecta > Hemiptera > Aphididae > Periphyllus > Periphyllus acericola. Next base: position 11,872,697 of record OX454270.1, on the reverse strand, counting down.
TGTTCAAATCAATCGGTTTCAAGATGATTTTTACGCTTGGAGCATTTTCCGACGGTTTTTTAGTGCATTTAGATCCGGGCCCTCACGGCGATACATCATACGCCGGCCGATTAGCGTGCGAACACCTAGCGCGGCGGGGCTGCCGAACGGGGGTAGCGGCGCGTGCGCCCGCCGCCCAAAGGTCGTGGTCGCGCCAGCGGTTCGGTCGCGCCGCACGGTGCACACGTGTTCAGTCGGTCGCCCGCTGAGCATCCACGACGTGCGCTCCTCCTGCCGGACACGCTCGCACGCGCACACACGCGCCCGCGACGCACGCACGCACGCACACACACGCACCGGTACAAGTCGTTGGGCGGCGCTCACTCGTCGACACGCGAAAAGTCGCGTTTTTCCCACGGAACACACCGTAAACGGGTTCGTTTTTTTTTTGTTTTTTTCGCTCCCGCCGACCGCTTTTTATTTTCGTCTTCGAATCCTAGTCCTTTTTCCCTCCCCCTCCCCCCCCCCCGAGACTTGGCCCCGCGGCACCGTCCGATTCGCTCGGGACGACGCGGTCGTTTTACGCCGCCCCGCTCGTACCGCTACCGAAGCTGCCTACCATCGCCGCCGCCGCTGCCTCCACCGGACCCGATGGGTTAAACCAACGATGATGACCACTGTCCGTGCCACCGCCGCCAAACAGCCCGAGAAACGTGAGTAAAATCTTGACCAATGTCTTCCCTTGATCCCACTTTGCCCCGCTTCCCGTTGTCAAACGGTTTTTGGCGGGAATCGGCGGTCCTACGGGCTGCGATACCACGTCGAACCGTTCTGCCCGATCTCGTCTGTACGATGAACTCTCCCGCATTAGCTTTATTACTTGTATGTTAATGTCAGGGACAGGTTCTAAGCATTTTCTGATGAACCGTTATGAAATACCGATAGTAATTACGGAGTAGACCGTTTGGTTTTCTTCGTAAATATCGTGATTATGAAATCAAAACTGTGAAAACCCTTTTTTTAAATCGAATATAAAATCCTCATATTTTTAGTTTTTTTTTGTATTATAGTTCATAGATTATTTAATGAATATGTTACCTTTTTTTTTTAAATTTTTAACAGATAGTAAAATTTTAAATTTATGATATTCGTTTTTTCGTGCTTTAGGCCTATGTATAGGTCATACTCATTTAGTGGTAATTTTAAGATTTATAAGATACAATAAAATATTCGTGAAGTTGTGCACATTTCCTTTTTTTTTTGCTATTAAATCCGAGCTCCGATTGTAGTATACCAACGCATCGAAACGTTTGGGCACCCGTGCGTTGTACGAATTCGTTTCGAGAAAACAGTAGGTTCTGATGTGATCAATTTTCCGAGAACCGTAAGCTAGCCACTACAACGTAATAGTAGTGTATCTGCAAACGTGAGATGGTTTCCGAACACTAATGTTTATGACTTTAAGACTTTATCGATTTATGCGATTTAATAAATCGGCGAAACAACGAAATCCTACTCCCCCGTTGCACTTATCACAAGACCGCGCATCGTTTGCCGGACTTATTGTTTTCAAAACTTTTCTGCGTACCGTAGTACATGATACTCAATAATATGTGCGCCGTACCCCCGGTGACGGCATGGTTTTTTGTAGATTAAACTCGCAGCCGATGGACCGAATAATTATTCTTACCTTCGTAATCGTTCGGTTCAAGTGTATCGTGCGGATGACTGACGTGCAAGTCCTTGTGCGTATCCCTATAGTGTTTAGTTTCTCCGAACTAATCGTATCCCCAAATTATCGTGCGCTCGCTATAAGGTATGGAAAATACGTGCGTGCGTTTGAAATTCAATTATTCCAATACTTACCCATGACTTGATAACATTTTTGTACAAGTTCTTTGAACATGAATTATGAATATATTTTGGTCCGTAATTCTGTAACGTAATAATTATTTTTCCTGTAGTTTATTCTCCGATCATTAACTCACGGACGAGTTTCGCTTACAAAATGTTATGATAAAAACGAATCATTTCGTACGCGGTAAAGAAATAACATCGAAGACCATAATGATTTTTATTTAAGAAACGAATGACATTGTAAGACGAGCACCGATTTTAATAACGGATTAGGTTTTTTTCAAACATATTAATCGCTTATATAATATTCAGTGAAACCTGTTAAATACGATTCGAGTAATTTTTTTATGTGTTCTTGTACATTTCATGAATTCGTATAAGTCACTTGTTATGTAGAAAATGTCCCTGTAAACGTATCAAAACGTGACTATTTAATATCCGATTCCAGTATTTATAGGTTCCTGTTAAATTAAGTCTAATACTCCGTATCCTAAAGAACTTTTTTAAAATCATTCTTCGTTGTTGTCTTCAATCTTAATTATATTTATAACAATAAAATTAAACATACCTATATACTACATACACATTAATATTGTAATAAAAAGCGAAAACATAATGTATTTAAAATTGTATAAATTATTCTTACTAAAAACGACGACGAAAATGTGTACCTGTTGTTTGAAATAAATAATATAATTATTCATAATTATTAATGTACTACATTTAACATAAAATTTAGATTATTTACAAAATAGTTTAAATATTTTAAATTGAGATAAATGTTTTTTTTGTCTTTAAAAGGTTCAAATAAGCACTATATGGTTTGCATGATTAATACGTAGATTTAAAGCGTTCAATCATACTATTAATTTAATAATGTTATAATAATTACGCGATACATAATATTCATTGTACTAGCATTATTCTTCTATACTGAATATTTTACAATATTTTTCACCAGACAATGTCGCGAGCATTTATAATACTGTTCGAAATAATTTCAAAAGTAGTTGGTTCGAAATAAAATGCGACTATTGTGTTGTTACGTGAACAGTCGTACGAAGATAATGCGTTTTTTAATGGACTTAAATTTAGTTAAGTGACATTAATATCAATGGCATCATCATAACCATACGTAATTCATTAATACATACGAATTATTAACACAATATTCTTGGAATAAACGAAAACAATAGGATGTCAATATTCTTGGAATAAACGAAAACAATAGGATGTGGATAATTTAGAAACAAATATAATATGCTCTATTCACTTTGGCATTGTCACATTGTTGTTAGTTGTAAATACCGAAATACGGAGAAAGTGAGATCCGTGTTAAGCGAAATATGGAGCTAATCTTTTTTTTTCCCTTTCAAGAATAACGGATGGTGGGAAAAATGAAATCAATTTTTCTGAGGAAAATAATAAATGCCATAATACCTCCTGATTTAACAAAAACTTGAAATTGCTGATTATCGTGCGTAAAAAAAAACAAATTGTAAATATAGGTATTTAGTGGTAAATATCGAGGAAAAAATTATCATATTTATGAACAATATTGAACGGTTGTTGAATTTTTTGTTGACAATCTATTAACAATATAAGTACTACAACGAGTTTAAGTTTTGTGTAATGGAGGTTTGACAACACTAGTATATTTATAATACCAGTGAGAAATAAATAATTACAATTTTAACAAAGTTTCAAGCCCCGGCAAACTTTTCTTATTTTACTTATTTACGTTTTAGTTTTCAGTTTACCTTTCATTTTAGCCTTTTATGTTCAAAAAAGTCTAAAAAATATTATTTGTTTTTGGAAATTACAAGTTCTCAGTTTCATATTGGTGTTGGTTCTACGTTCAGTATTCCAGTTAGAATATCTTTATCATCAAAATAGCACCGACTTTATACAAGTTATTGTGAAAAAACTTCATAATAAGTTTTTTTTTTGTTTTTTTACGAATCAATGTTGCGAAATCCAATTTTAAATGTTTATTCGTTGGAATCTAAATAGATTTTTATCCGATAATAATGTTCAAAACTATGGTAACTCGATAAAACGCTGTGTTAAGCCATTAAAATGTAGGATAACTGTTAAAAGTACTAAAAGTTTGGTGTATAATAAGCTTATCGTCCCATTGCTCCGATCTGTATCGGTCAAAATTAGTGCTCGGATGTGCATTTTAGAATTTTTTCGTACATACTTACAGTATGGATCAGAAACAAATTATTGTGTCCGATCAGACCGTTGAGTACCGGATATAATTTCTGGATAATAAATGCGCTTAGGAAAACGTAAAAACTAAAATAAACTAAAGTAACGCAAAACACAATGATTCGAATAAGACTTGGAACACAGAAACAACAGAAAATTGTGAGCTCAATCGTACTGCGTCAACACAACTACCGGACTGTGACCCGTTTTCAGAAAACTTCATTTTAGTTCATGACATTTTTGTAGTCGCGTATGTCCCACATTAACCAAATACGATCTCTTGTGTTGAGCTACAATTTTTTCCGGGGTTGTGTACGATGTGAGAGGGTATGGCATGTTAGCTGTTAGTGAGCACACCAAGGTTTTAGCGAATTTAAATGCATAATATATTAAATCATTCCAGCGTAATATATTATAATGTTATGTCGGTGATAAATAAAATTCCACCCGTGAGAGCGAGACGTTTACAATATATTATATCAAATTATATTATAGTATTATGTATATACAGAGGTGTATAAACAAATACGGAGAAATTTCCGTCCCGAAAAAAAAACCCCGAGAGATTCCTGGACGTTTAGTGCCGGCGCTTTGGGGTCAAAGAATGTCTGCCAATTTCCATATACAACCTGGTCGATGGCTAAACTGCCAAGTTTAAGTCGTTCTTCAACAATCACGTGCGTGCTCTAAATTATTCATGCAAGGTACTTGTTGCGCGTGTTACGATTTGAAACCAGGTCAATCTATTTTTATTCCGTAGATATTGACAATAAATAAGAGGAATTCCATCCAATATATATTTCTCGCGCAGTAAAAATATTAATAAAATGTTATTCTGTAATGAAACGAGATTATATTAAACTCAACGCCCACCCGCATCATTGCAGTATAAACAACGCTTTTAAAACCGTTTCGTGGTCGGTCATTCCATTAACTTTTATTTTTAAGTGTCTAAAACTTGGAACTTTTATTGTCCTTGTAAAAATTGAAAATTCAACATTAATATTACGTTCAAAGCTTGTACGTTTCTAAATGATCGACTGCACGTACTTGTTTTTTTTTTAAAACATTTAGTAAACAAGAAGAGTATAATACAATATTTGTACAAAAAGAAAAACAATATTGCGTTGTTTTGGTGGAAATTGCTTCTTTTCATTATTAATAATCATTCTTTATACTTTTACTTTTTTTAACTTCCTAGAGCTCGTCGAAATAAAATCTACGAAAAATTAATAATCTAGCCATTTCCATCGTCAATTTTTTCGTATTTCCTTCGGGTTCCCCGTACCTCGAATCTGCTGCATTTCGGCATTCTTTATTCCATTCGTTCTTGCAAATCTTAAGAAGTCTGATGAATTTATTCGTCAACTGTTAATAATTCAACTGCCGTTTCAACTGAATTTAATTAAAACCTTGTTATTCCGTTGCTTTTGACGTTTAAACTGTACGAACGTGTCACGGGTACGGGATACAACCGTATTTGTAGCTAAACTAATAATGCGCGGAATATAATGTTTTGCGACTTTAATGGCCAATTTTGAAACATTTAATGCCATATTAATTAATAACTGATAAGACCAGTGACGTTCGACAAGTCACCTTTCATCGTGAAAGTTATTGCTGAATATTTCGTAATAACATTTTCGGAAAAAGGGATCAACATGACGTGCCTTTGAACTAAAAACCTAACTCATTAAGCAGCTCGATGGATATTATAATATATTTTCATCAATAGTTTTCACGTCGTTCAACTGGTTGGGAACATTATTCACGTCAAAAACTTAAAACAATCTCATAAAATACGCGTTGGGAAAATGTAATTTCTAAACGAACGTGCACCGCTGTTTTATCCGTTAAAGAAAACGTTAAAGTTCCGTTTAATTAAAAGGTCAAATAATTGTATTTAATTCTCCGACCGGGAACGTGCATTAAAAATATTTTCATGTTACTCAGAAAAGAAGTCTGATAATGTTTAAATCTATATTAATTATTTATTAAATTCTTTTTCATGATAATTTCATAAAATAATTAGCCATAAGCTTAAGCCAACCCAGTCGTTTGAGTATAAATAATTTCATTTCTAATTTAATTAAGGTGGATATGATGTAAAGATGAACAAATATATTAAAACTTTTTAATAAACAAACGAAAACAAATATTATTATTTAAGATCTGAATACTTTGCTTTGGAGTTGGACATTTCAATTTACTAATTGAATAGCATATTGCATCGCTTTATGTGTATTAAAATAATAAGAAAATGACTTATTTTTAACAATAATTTTAAATTTGAATCCTTATTATACACAGCGAACAGAAACGTAAATTAATTATTCTCAGTTCAGGAGCATCGTTTATAAAAAACATAATTTGTGGTCGGTGAAATTCATAAAGATACTCGATTTTATTGAACTCCGGACAATAGTTTTTCTCGACTACTTATTACTGAAATTTATACGTTAAATTGAATTCAAAACCATTTTTAGTGATCAAATTCAAAAGACTTTTGTCAACATTCTTATTTTCATACCAACGGTAATTGTAATTTATTAATATTTTGAATTTCCTTTTAGGAAAATGTATATCTGTACACTAGTTGTGGTCATAAACTGTAAACAGTTTTCCCGGCATCGACGCGACGTGCTACTCGGAGACAATTGCATTCTAATTTCGTTTTCGTTTTCTGCGTCGAAAAATAAGACCGAAAAAAATGTAATACTTCCACTCTACTATGTTCATCTGTACGGTTTAATCACGACAATTAATGGTGTAATATCATGCGATATTGCGAGATGGGTAGGTACTTTGAACTGTAGTGCATTTTGTGTAACAAGCGTCGATCTCGAAGGATTTTATTAATCGACGGTTACGAAGAGACCCGAGAGTTAGATACTAGAGAGATTGATCCGATCAGTTTCCTTGGAATCGTGTAACCTGTATAGGCGATCGAGTGTTACGGGGGGGGGGGTCAAGTCGCTGATGATGCATTTCCACAACTAATTATGACCGATAATACGATAAGGTGACTTTGAATCGCCGGAGATCAAACCACCACGGTTCAATCGCAGGACGTTCCGCGAGACGAGACGAGATTGTTACGACGTCCGTTATAATCGAACGATTTATTCGCTATCGCTTCGCCACAATGGGCACTTCACATTACCCGTCGAGGTAAAACCGTTGTCGGATCGTGGGGCCCGTCGGTATTTATCGTTTTCGACGGCGTGATGCGTAGCCTCGAGCAACCGTCGATCGAGGTTTCCCATCTGCTCCGCATCGCAATTAGCAGCTCTTTATAGTCTTGAAACGTTTTATTGATATTCGCACTATGTATACAGTGCCATCGCCGCGAGCGCTGAACACGCATATTCTATTAGGCACTGTTAATCGTGTGCCGGTCTAATGTATAAATCTAATATTATTATTATCACACGCAACGCCTTCGAAATAAATACACCACGCGTAGAGCGCTTCGGAGTTCGCTGACAAACACGGCACGTGTGCACAATGCGATATGTAAACGAGTCAAATTCTTCGACTCGAACGGTGGCGTTAAAAGCACGGTACTTACTTAGAAGCGATACGCCGATGTGGATTCGACGATTACAACGACGAGCGCATGGGTCTTGCTACGATTTTGCGATGATCAATGTTCTGAACGGCCGTAGTATCAGCGGATTTCATCGACGTATCCTCTCCGAACACACCGCGAGGGTGGGGTAAACTATGATACGCTCTCACGGGATCAATATTATCGGAAGGGAATATAATATTAAATTTGGTATTCCGGTGTTACGGTAAAAGTCTATAACATAGTACTCAGCTACAAAGTGAGTTGGACTGCACCGAGATTCTGAATGTCCTACATAGACTCCTTACATTTTTAAAAGGCATATACTCGCATTATTATAAAAACTTAAATGGTGTATGTTCTTTGTTTATTGTTGAAATTCTATTTTATCGCGTTCAATTTATCTATTTTATTATTTTTCATTATTTACCATGATCTGTACGCGCTTTCATAATATGTATTTTCAATTTAACTATCGATTTCTAATGTAACGTACAAGTATAAATAGTTTTTCGTGATGATATATCAAAAATATAATAAGCAAATGGACATTTTTCGGTCAAAATGATTACCTTCGTATACAGGTGCTGTCGCATAGGTGATTCTCGTTGGTTTTTCGGTTTTTTTCTCCCCCCGAGAAAACAAAAGTCCATATCGGTGGTACTCGCACGCTCATAAATACCATTGTAACATGGTCTAATACAATAATTGTTATCATATTATTTACACTTAATCCGACGAATAGAATAAAAAATTGATGGATCCCAACGCGAACATCCCACCGTCCTGTACACGGTTCTTGCGAACCCGATAACAGTGTTTTATTACTACGACACGTCCGTGTAAGCAAACAGACATTTGCATCAATACGGTGCATTATAATTATTAGTACCTCTGTAATTTTTGCACGTCTTGTTTCGTTCACGCTCGCGTGTGCTTCGGCGATGATGTCTATCGATACGCCGACGGACCGATTCAACGCTTTAGACAATCACAATATCGTACATTTTAATGTTTTCGTATGCGCTAACAATATATTCAAAGTACCCTCCTTCAATTCAAGACAAAATCCTCCTTTTGCTATACCACAGTCAAAAACTAATTATTTCTCTATTAGTCAGATGTGTCGCCTACCAACGTTATGCAATCAAATAAAAAATTTCGATTTCTTTTTTGATTCACGCACCACGTTGAAGACTTGTATTTATAATTCAAATAATTAATGTTACATGTTTCATGTAATAATTGTTAATAATTGTTTGTTCATAATTCTTATAAATACTACTGTACTCATACCCCTTGGGGTGTTATTTATTTATTTATTTTTATAACAATAAATATATATTATTATTATTATATTATTATAGGTTTTCTATTTTTTTTTTTTTTTACCGATTAGTCTCCGTGCGAGTACGTTATTATACGTGTTTTTTACTTTCCGACCGGCGGCGTTCACCCGACGTCATGCCGAATTGCTCAATTTCCGCGGGTCATCGATGTATACATAAATATAATATTATGTTTCCTCGATGGCGGCTAATGATCCGTAGCCGAGGTGCACTATTAACGGCATTGTGGAAAAATAAAATACTGCTCTACAATATACTATTATCATCCGACGACGTAATACGCTGTAAGAAGCGCGGTGCGTCCGCAATCATTATAATATTACGTTTTGCCGCACGGCAATATCGTAATGTATTACGGGTACGAGACGTATGAGACTTTCGATTTCATTTTTTTTTTGTACCCCCCGATAAAATGTGCACGGAAAACCGTAAGGGTGAATGGAACGAAAAGAAAAATGCACGCATTACGGTTCAAATAAACACGAACAATACAATATGTAATGTAATACGAGTGGTATAACGTCTGTAGTATAGCAGGTCGATACGTTATGCTGTTAAACGGAAAAATATGAGTAATTTAATCAAGGATGATAGGATCCGGACGAAAATGAGTTGTTCGGCAATTCATAATTACAGTACGACCCGACTGTATTACGTGTTTAGAAGATATTTTTCCAAGTAACATTAATTATTATTATTATTATTACTTTCGAGTTTTAATACATTTTTTTTTCTCTCGGTTCGTCCCGATTAATGAGATACAGTAGACCGGTTAGGTTAGGATATATACCGTGAACTTATTGTTGAAATTGTCGACAAAGTTGCGCTCCTATAGGTACACATAAATATATATATATAATTTAATTATAAAATGTATATGCGCACCTACTCGTATTTATCCTAACCATCATTATTTCACTATTAAAAGTTTTACATGTTCCAAAGAATACAAATTGTTTCCGGACTAGAACTTTTGAACCTTACTTGAGTGAAGCTAAAAGTTTTGATAAATTAATAAGTTTTCTATACTTCGTTGTAACGAGAAATTGAAAATGTATCGGACACACGTTAACGTTCCAGTCGGTGTAATATCATTATTTATGTTCACTATGTATAATATGAGCATATTCAGACACGTTATAAGTTATAGTGACAGTTTTCGGGTCACAGGTTATATAACTACTCTACCTGCGTTATCATTGTAATAATTTAATTCGTAACATCGGGTAGGTATACGAAATAGTCCTTTCAAGTCCTTAAGCACCTTCATTTTGGCTAAGCTAAGACTCGTGTTTATGTCAAAGAGGTCGACTATTTCATCTGTATTAAGGTCATGATAGGATACATGTATTTTTTTTTCTAAAAAAGCGTTTTACGTTATTTAATAATATAATAAGTAAAGTGGTCGTAACGTTTCGTTAAGTTGGTGACAATGAGATTTATTTCCTACGGATGATTTAGTGATCAATTCCATTATAAACTATTTTAATATTTGAGCATTTCAACAAGATATTGTAAGCATTAAATTAATGAAATAGCTTGTACTACGGCTCTAACGAGTCTTTAATAACGATTTAAATTTAAAATTCCGATTACTCAGCGTATATGTATATATATAAAGAATTAAAAATGGTTCCTTGAATTATTCCGAAACGTTAATGTTACTTTAAATTATCATAATTATTTAGAAAATTAAATAAAAGTCAAATTTCGATTAGTTCGTCTTGAAATTACAATTTGGCAACAGTATTGAGCCTGCAGTGATAAAATATTTTTAAAAAGAAGAGGTGAATGATGGTTCCATTACTAATAATGAAAATTATATTGTTATTACTCATATGATATTCATATCAAAAGATGTTGATAGAGTTTTCATAGAAAATAAAATCAAAATGAATTTCGAAAAACGTTTCATAACAAGCACGTTATACTTTTTTTTATATAAACTATAAACAACAAAAACTTTTCGCGCTTTTTTTATTAAAATCTTTAAAATCTTGAACATTTGAGTAGCATTGTGTTTAACATTAAGTTCTGAGTGAAACGGTGAGTGTATTGGTTTTATCATGGCATGTGTTTTTTTTTGTGACCGATTACTAGTTTTCGAACAGAAGGGTTGAGCTGCTGTATAAAAACTTCGTGTTGTTGGTACATTCGTGGGGGGTCATTTTTTGAATTTGTTAACTCTTTTCCAAGTAATCGATAAAAACAGAGAATAAATTGCAAGAAAACATCAACCGAGATCCAGAATCGAATACTAAAACGTCTAGTATATATACTATCATGCACTACCCATAACTGCTTATATTTCATGGGCACAAGATTTTTCAGAAGATTTCATTTATTTGGTTGTTATTCTATATGTATTAATCGTAGCGGCTAAAGAAAGATACTTACATTATGGACAATATATCGAGTACTTATACTGGCCTTATTATATTTTAAATTTTTGCAAAAGTTAGAACAATAAAAGTTCAAGCTAACCAGTTTATGAAAATATCGGTTCTACTACTATATCGACCATCATTAGAAATATAAACTAATCACCCGACCACTTTCACACGGAATTTGTTTTTTCGAGAGCAATGGCGGTACATCGGTTTCCAGTTAAAACGACCGATCTCTATATCTCATCCGACCCAGGAGTTTTGCTTGTTATTTTTTCTTGTACAGCTTTATTATACGTATGGATTTTACCGGTCGGAGGTACACACTTTTAAATATATGTATGTAAAAGTATTTTAATAAGATAAGATTTAACACTGCGTGGGTATAAGTTAGTTTTAAATTTTTTTTTTCGAAATAAAAACGTTTAAGTTTTCGAAAAAGTATGCCAAAGTATAATAATGAAGCGAGACGGTTTTTCGTTCAACTCGTACGTCTGGTGTACATGAGTTCGTACAAGAATATTATTTTCGAAGGAGATGATGATGATAATAATATGTATTATGTAAATATGTGTATCCACCGCCGGTTCCGTAACCAGTGCACTTCGTCGTCCATCGCGGATGTGCGTCTGAAAGGATAATCGCCATAAATATTACGATATACGAACATTCACGTTCCCAGCGGCACAGAGACCGTAGTGCGGAAGTGGACGCGAAAAAAGCATCGTAAAGTAAACGCGCGTGTCCGGTCGAAAACGGAAATAAAAATATAATATCGTCACGTACCGTTTCGTGCCGTGTCGGTGATTCGGGCGAGATTCGGCGGATATCGTATACTATGCAAACGCACGCTCTGCGACAACGTGGAAACAACAGAACGAACACGGAGTTGATGTTCTATCGTCTATATTTAATATCTGATACTGCGTGCACTCGAGAGAAAAAGTTGAAGTTCCTAAACGGAAAAATCGGTACGAGAAGATTGGTAACCGCTGGTCTCATTCAACGTGAACGATCTAGTGCATCATTTTTTCAATCGCATACAATTTACCGAGCTAGTCTTGCAATATTGACGAGGAGCTCGGATCGACATTGAATTTACACGGGGGTTTTCGAAATACGGACACTGCGTGATATACTTTTGCCGACCAGAAGACACGCGCAACCCGCGTAATAATTGGCGAAAAGTTCTTATAACGTTTTATTTACGTTTACTTACGTCCAAGTTGCAACCCACGTAATATTAGATAATTGCGAAATAGGAATGTTTCGACGTTCTTAGGTTTAAACAAAAAACAATCGGTCTTACCAAAAAAAAGTATAAAAATTGAAGCGTGTAGATCTGCAGGTCTCCGAAACGCAAGACATACTTGCGACGTACTGCCGGGTAGGGGGAAGAGAAGTAATTAAACATATCAACAAACGATTTTCAAAAGAGCGTAAAATATTATTTCGGACTACGATTTCCAGATGAAAAAAAAAATTCTGTTTTTTCATTCTACGTATGTACAACGGTGCATTATCTGACGTTGTCGCGTCTTGATCATACGACACTGCCGTACCTGGGGGGGAGGTTTGGGGGTTCAAACCCCCCGAAATTGTTTGCGTTATTTTATGTCGTAGTAAAATAACTATTTCAGTCTAGAACAGGGGTTGGGAACCTGCGGCTCAGGAGCCGCATGCGGCTCTTTAACATGCAACCTGCAGCTCTTTGGATAATTATCAATATATCGAGATCCGTAAAATATATTATATTACTAACCATTTTTGGATCTACTTACATTTGTGAACTTTATTAAGAATTAATTAAGAGATCAACTGAATGTTATCAGCCTTGATGCTTGTTTGAAGTTGAAAACTACAGATTACTCTCCGGAATTGAATAAGCTGTCCGGAGAAATTTAGTGTCTAAAATCCCACTAATAAAGTAGATACGTTTTTTTGTGTGTTATTGTGCTTAATTAAATAATATTATATTTGTATAAACAATAATAATAATAATAATGAATTATTGAAATAAAGTTTTTCTATATTTTCTAAATTTAAGACGTATTATGTTTTTATTGCCTACCAAAAAAAAAGGTTGTTCAAACCTGCGCGGCTCCCTGGATATCATAGTTTTGTAATTTTTTGAAAAAATGGCTCTCTCCTACGAAAAGGTTCCCGACCCCTGGTCTAGAATAATCGATAAACCATTGATATATTATATACGTGCATATACGAATGACAGCTATGGTCTACGACTCTACGTTATAAACTTAAAAATAACAATTTGTACCAGATAAATATGATTCGGCCTTCGGGTGTATCAGGTATATAAGTTTAATAATTTAATTAATATTAAGTCTAAAAATGTTTAAATGTAAATTTTATTAATAAATACCATTTATCATTCTACAGTTTTATGAATTTTAAACCATATTTAATTACTTACACAATATTATAATACAATTAGAACACACATTTTTGGCTTACAACCCCCCCCCCGAAATTAATTCCCAGTTACGGCCTTGTCTTACGATATGGCCATTGAAACCGTACTGCGGAATTCAGACAGTAAATGATCAACATAATGTTAAAATATAATATCACTCGCGTACGGTTGTGCTGATTTCGACGGAGTGGTTTAAGTGTACGTGAACCCTCTCGGTCGCACCGGGCAAATATGTTTCTTAAAACGGTGGCGCGACGAAAGCTCCGAAAAACTGATATGCATTCGCAAGACGTGCCGGTCGCTGCCGAACTGACCTAACCGTACGAAGGGTACGAAAAGCAAACAAAACGTCGGAACGATAAATCGTTCGTCGCGGTCGATCTACCTCCGAAAAGACGAGGAGTTTAGAACGTGAATGTACCGTAGCAAAAACGACGAGTCAACCGTGATCCGACGACTTTTCCAGGAAAAAATACGCCACCGTCCTGTACGTCGAGGTCGCAAGGGATGGGAGGGGGGAGGTAATGTATCAGGGTCCGTCGTAGGTCCAGCTCAACTTCTCGTGCGCAGTGCGTCCTGTGAGGATTCTTCGTTACCCTCGGTGAAAGTGATCATTTTAATTACTGAGCGATGCTGATTCATTTTCGGAAAACGCTCGCGTATAATTAATTACAATGTCGTTTCGGTTGCGCGTGCTCGAAGACTTTGTTCTTTTCCGTTTCATTTCTCTCTCCAAACAAACACACCGATATAGCGAGAGAGAGAGATAAAGACCGAACGAGTCACGACACTATTCCTTTATCATTTCCCAAATCGTATACTTTAACGTAGTACATTGTCTCGTGATCGGGTCGATCGGGTCCGGCAAAAACAAGTTACACTTATTTTCACTAAACAGCTCTATCGTATTAAACCATACACTTTCGCCGTGAATGTTTCTATGGTAGGCACATTTTTTTTTTCTCACCGGGACGATCGGAATCGTTGGTAAATTAAAATATTTATACATAAATAGTGTACGTGATTGAATCCTTAAGGTCAACGGTAAACATACCACCCCTGAATAATGCCACCCAAAGCGACCGTTTTTGTCGCCTACCCCGAAAGTCGGAGCTTTGACCCGGCACAAACGCGAGCTGCCCATATGTGTTTTAGCGACGAATTCCGTGTCACGTGTGCGTATAATATATATTATGTGCGGTCGCCTGTCGCCGGACTTGCCTTTTGGATGCGCGTGTGTGCTTCCGATTGAGCCGTGGTCCGGACCGTTTGTTTGCCGTGTCTACACGACCGTTATCGATAACGACGGACCGTAAACAAACGCGCCGCGCCGAGTTCGTGCGCTGGCGTTCGATAAACTCGCATTATCATATTGTTTTGTATTTGTCATTATAGCGCCGCCGTCCGATGTTCACCTCGATCGACTCGATCCCCTATTGATCACCGGACGCGCACGGCCCCGTCGTCATATCGTTATTTAGTTTTAATCATTGCTTTTTCGACTCCCTCCCCACTGCTGTACACCCACACCAGTGCCGTAGCAAGGGTATGGCGAACTGTGCCTACGCCAGGGGCGCAAATTATGAAGGGGCGCAAATTTGCGCTTAAAAATTGGTATTTATTTTTATCGATGAATTCTTTGGTCTTAAAGCAAGAAAAGAAAATTTTTAAAGTTTGAAATTTACACTGTCATAAAAACTGATAGTTAAATAATTTTGTATTACCTAATTATATACATAAAAAATATCATTCCGTATTTTCGTCAATTTTTTAATCGGTAAAAAGGCGCATTTTCCTAGGTTTGCCAGGGGCGCTAACGAGTCTTCCTTCGCCACTGACCCAAACACACACGCGATCCGTCGACGCAGGTTCTTGGTGTTACCACCGTCACCGCGTAAGCGAATAAAAAACAATAATGTCACTCGTCATTGTTGTTGCTTGTGTATTCGCAATGGTAAGAAAACAAAAGCTCACTTATATATTCACTTTTTTGATGAAAAATAAGTAACATGCTCCTTAGAAAAAATTATTTCTCCGAGAATACCATTGCTCCGGAGTTACAAATTAGAATTGTATTATTTTTAAAGTATATATACACGTATACAGCCCAAAGCGACGAGGCATAAAATAACAATTCCATTGACGTTTTTAAACGGTAGCTGGGTCGCAAAAGTCTACTTGATATAAAAGGGGAACCTTATTAAGATTTCTTCAAACGTTCAAAAACATTTTAGAAGAAAGTCTAACAAGAACGTTTAATACGTGCTTTCGACCATTAAAAAAGCATTTTACAGCTTAACTGAAAACCAAACAAATTACATTTTAATGACACATAATAATCCAAATACTTCCCAATAACTGCACTCGTTATGTTTATCTACGAGATAAAATCAATTATAACCATTGTTTTTTTCGTTATCTTCACCATTTTCTTAAAATGTACACTAAGTACAGTTATTAATTTTAATAAGTGTACAAAACTAGTTTTTTTAAAGTTGTACGACTACCCACTCGACTTTGTGGCAAACAGGACTCGATAAAAAAAAAAAAATTGTACATTTATATATATATATTCTTTGTAAGTTTATGTTCTGTACACTTTTCTCTAAAAGAAAAAAAAATAAATAAATAACAAAACAAAAGACTAACCTGAGAACTTTGCATCGAAAAAAGGCAAATAACTTACTCATCTTATGACTTAACAAGTAATAAAAGCATTTTCTCTGATCAAACAAACCTAAAGGGGAAGGAAAAAAACAATATAAGATAGTCTTGTTTTTAAAACCGTTGAGTTTACCGTGCAATAAACTATACGGATCTAACAGCAAGGCTTAGCTAAAATATCATAAACATTCCGGACCTTTCAATCAATAACTCTTTCGGACCATATCAAACAATGGCTGCTATGTAAGCAATATTCTACGTAACCCCAATGCCTTGCCGGTGAAATCCAAACACGACCCCATGACTGCTCTTTATTACACTACCACGAAATACTATACACACGAAAACACTCGAGCTGCCATTCAAACGCATTAATTATTAATACTGCTCTCCGTTACCGTTCCCGACAGTCCACGTTGCTACTTATCTTAAAAGGAACATACCATAAAACATCTTAAATGTTTAATCCGATTTTAATTAGAACGAGCACGTCTGACTTCTGAAGCTTAATGTCGCAACTGCGAACGGTATGCGGTTACTCAGTCTTCATCCAGTTGAGACGCACCATTCCATAACCTATAATATTATAATGATGTACCGTTCGCGATTTGTTTGGTTACAACCAGAAGAAAACGTTAAAAACTGAAATTTACATATGATTAATACCGTGTGCAATCACCCGGAAGCTAAGAAGGCTTTTAACGTTTCACGGTTACTCCTCTCGTGCGCGTTGAGTTTAAGGAGTTGACCATTATTCCAACGTTATTTTAATCCATTTACGAATCGAGTAAAATTGATTTTGGTCGACGTTACTTTTGAACAAGAACAAGAACCGATACAGCGTATAAAACTGTTTTGTTCTTGCCGAATTGTGTACGTTCCTTGTCGCAAGCTTTAGTAAAATTTCAACGTGAACGTGCGCAATAACGCTTCGGCCAATTGGAATTATAACAGAATGACATTTCATAGTTAGCTATAGGGGTACATAAATTCACCGTTTGTATTAGCAAACTTATCAACGTTCCCATTACTTATCGCTTGTCCCAGAATTTTATTCGCAAAACACGAACGATTTCACAGGGTAGACGTACTTTTTATTTGTTCCGAACATTGAATAATTCAAATGCGTTCCAGATTAACGGCACGAACACATTCGTGTACAGCTCGCACACGAGTCATAAATCACACCATAATGTTGATAAAAATTAAATTATTCCAGTCCAAGTCGCCCGTTCGAACGCGCGTAAGCAGCGCTAAATGTGTATTCCTAAATGCGTAATAGATATCGAACCGAAATTAAAATCACGCCGCGTTAAACATTACGTAGGACGTAACTCCTAATTATTGGGGGGGGGGGGAATTTCAACCACGTGCCGACGAAATAGGGGAAAAATAATTCCAACGCGCGTCGTACTCATGACCGGTGGTGATGTCGTCGACCGCAGTGGGATAGACGTAAAAATAAAACTCCGTTTCGACTCGATAATGGGGTTTCGAACGACGTTACCGCGGTAATCACATTATCACGCAACTCTTATCTATTGCGACTCGTACGGTAAACTACGCGGACGTACGGCCGACGGACGAGTATCGTTTCGTATTTGACGGTAAACTTTTCCCTGTACGAATCGCACGAAATAAGAAAAAAAAAAATCCCGAAAGACATCGAACGCGTAAACACGTTTTCGAATGGCTTCCGTGGACGGTTCGTACTAGATTTGACGAATAGCGTGGCACGTATTACAGAGGTATTAGACTTCTAGTCCGCAAGTCCTACAAAAAGTCAACCGCGTGCGGTGAAACGGGGGGGGGGGGGAGCGGCGCGTACCGAGTAGTGCGGTAGCGCATAGTCGTCGTGCGACGTATTGATTACGGTGAGGTCCTTGCACACACGCGATACCATCGCACCGTCAATGCTCAATAACGGTATTCGGCACCCATCGCGTTTGCTGACACCTATTTGATAACAATGCCCCGGTTGACGTAATCCGTTCGGCCGCGTGGTTAAGTGATTATTGCTTTGAAGTTTTTTTTTTTCGTTTTTTACTAATAGTCGTAGTTTTTTCAACCTGAAGTCGATCGGAAACCAAACGCCAAGCGACGCTCATTGAAACGGTACGGTCTTCCGACCGTACCGCCTCGTGGTAAATGGGTTGATTATCAAAATTATTTATTATGTAGAAAACGAGATATTTACAATGTAATAGTTATATGAGGATTTAAGGGATCAGGATGGATTCTCCGACTGCCCGCTCAAGCAAGTGACGTATCGGTAGACAAGGAAAGGAAGGGATACAAAAATATTCAAAAGGTGTTTTAGGATCGTTCGATCCGCGTCGTGGTGTAGGTGTCCTTGAGATGTGGGTTGGCTGGTCGGTTTGCTCAACGATCGGAAGATGTCGGCAAGTGTTCGTCGTAGCGCAGCTCGCTGGTCGACACCGAGATTGCTTGCCGGTCGAGTGCCGTATATCCTGACAGGGCTGTTCGCGTTGCCGTGAAAACGGCAGTTTTAAGGATTCAGGATATATGTCACTCAATCGGCATCAATAGCGGGTCGCGTTGTCGGCAAGTGTCTTCAGTGTCGATGGCGTCGATGTCGGAGGTATCTTCGGCGTCTCAATTTTCCATAGTTCTCAAAAAGTATATGTTTGAGATGAGTGGATGGAATGGAGTGATGTCTCGCTTTGCTTTGCTTTAACTGAAGGATTTAGTAAAATATTCCAGGCTTGCGCCTTTGCTATTAGAGGAAGTGCTAAGAAAGTGTCTTTCGGGAGGTGAATGTGTCAGGTTTGTGTATGGTTAGTCGGTTTGCTCCGCCCAGGGAAGGGGGAGTGGTTTATGGCGATTTTTGGTTGTGGGTGGTGAGAACGATTTGCCTAGAAGTCGGATGATGATCATATTTAGAGAACGAGTTCTTGTAGAATAGGGCTTTGGAATGTGCTCGAACGGAGTTTTGAATGGAGTTAAAATTTGCAGATTTCAGGAGAACGACGTTCCTCACGTAGGTGGGCATGCCCGTTATGGTACGGATGCCAATGGTTAGGACAGATTGAAGTTTTTTCCATTGAGAGCGAGATATGAACGGACCGCAGGAGGGGCCCGCGTAAGTTATAATAGGGGAAACGTATAGTTTAAGAATGGTAAGCTTAGTTGTTATGGGAACGGGACTCGTTTTGTTTAGTATGGGGTAGAGCAGCCCACGGGTGCGAGTAGCTTTTTTGGTTATGTTAGTTATGTGTTGGTTGAAGTTAAGTTGTCTTCCTATGGTTACTCCGAGGTATGAGGCGTGGTTAGACCAGTTAATTGTTTGGTTATTAATATTTAGTTGGGGTAAGTTGCTTGAGCGTTTTCGGCCAAAGAGGACGGCTACAGTTTTGGTTGCGTTTATTTTTATCCGCCAGCGGTGGAACCAGCTGGCGGACAGTTCGAGTTGGTGTTGGAGTTGTATGGTGGCTCGGATTGGGTTCTTGTCAGCAGTGTAGAACATAGTGTCATCGGCAAAAAGGGAGAGTTGGGTTTTGGCGGTTGTCGGTAGGTCGTTTATGTAGGCTAGGTAGAGGCAGGAGCCCTGGGGGACTCCTGCCGCGATATACTCGTATCTGGTGAACGAGTAGGATTGTTCGATTTTTGTTGTGAATGTGCGGCCAGTAAGGAAGGATTGGATAAGTTTAACTAATTTAATTGGAGTGTCTAAGATAATGAGTTTGTATAGGAGGCCTTCGTGCCAGACGCGGTCGAAGGCTTTTTCAACATCGAGAAAGATTGCTGCTGTTTGTAGGTCGTTGTTTAGATTTTGGCTGAGTTGGTGGGTAAGTTTTGTTAGTTGAAGAGTTGTGGAGTGTTCGGGTCTGAAGGCGAATTGTTCTGGTCTGATTTTGTTGAGGAGGGCATTTTGTAAGTGACTAAGGATAAGTCTTTCATTAATTTTAGAGAAAGAGGAGAGTAAGGCGATCGGCCTGTAATTGTTGGGTAGGTTATGGTCTTTGCCTGGTTTGGGGATAGAGATGATGACAGCTTTTTTCCAGGCAGTTGGGAAGTAGGAAATTCTGTTAAAACAGCTGTTAAATATGTTTGTGAGGGCTAAGAGAACGTGATTGGGTAGAAATTTGAGGGCTGTGTTTTGTGATCTGATCTTCTCCTGGAGCTATTTTCTTTTTGAGGGCGCGGATTATGTCTTGGACGGTACCGGGTGTGGTAAATGTGTCTCGGGTCGGATACGCTCGTATATAAACATATCCGTCGGCCTCCCGGACATCGCTGATTTGTTGACCTTCATATTATTGTCGATGTAGAACGACATTTTTGACTCACCTTTGGTGCTATCGAAAATGTCATTTTGTGTTGGTATAATACCCCGTTACACGGTCGGGGGAGCGGGGGTACTCGCGTTCTCGAGATCGTCTTAACAATCACCGCGAAACCGTTTCCAACCGTCGCGTCCGCAGTGGTTCACGTGTCTGTTCTGTTGAGTTGTAACGACGAAAAATAAAAATAAATTACATCACTCGAAGTCTAGCGTGTACGCTCAGACAATTGCTTATTGTTCGCTTTGTCAAACGCCGAGTTGAATTGAACGCTATATAATATTATGAATTTAAATCCTGACGTCACGAACGGTAACCACGAAATGTTCAAAGTTTAAGACGAAGCACGACATAGCTAGTTATGTAACAATATTATTAAACAATACATTTGATTTTCCGCTAAATTCTATTGAAATCCTTTTCACTGTTTCTGCGAGTTGTTTAATAATTAGTGTTTAATAAAAAACTATCTATTATACACTTTTATTATACTTATTTTATATAATGTTTTTGTAAAATATAATATTATCTACGTTTTTTTCTTTATTTTTATATTTATTAAATTTAATTAAACAGTTCCTAGCTTTTGTTATCTCGGTTTGGGGTATAAACATATTTTTTTGTTTTTGTAATATAATAGTCACAATATTTTTTTTCATTGGAAATAAATTACACAGTTTATAATGTAATTACCTACGTATTACCTTATATTATACATTTATATGTTATCGTTATTTATATTTTAAAATAGGTTTATTTTATGTAGACACCTTTTTCGTACATATCGGAGCACTATTTTTGGTCGAAACCATGTACGTAGATACAAAAAAAAAAAAACAACCATACATTATGGAAAACCAATACATTCTTCGTTTCGCTCGGAATCTGAAAATCATATCCAACCGAGGGGATTTAGTGCAGTCGTACAGGACTAAGAACGATGATCCTGTCCTTGCAATATAACTATAGGTCTTGGAAGTACATATTACACTTACTATTCCCGACCGTCGAGCATAAATTACATAATTATTGTTCCGTACCGTAAAACACACGTCATGACGACACACGTAGGTATACGACGCGACGTTTCAACTGCATGGCGCAGCAAACACGGATTCGCCCTATCATTCTGCACATATACTGCGGGATGAACTTACCATAAGGTACTTGCATCTGTAATTGCAGTGCGACGATGAGAAAAAAAAAACTTTTTACAATTCGTCGAAAATCAATGAAATCTATACCTACGTATGTAAATGAATAAGTCGTAAAAACATTTTCACGGCACCGTCCGTATCGTATATTTCTTAACCGTTATTATAACGGTGTAGTACATAAAATGTTCCACAACTCCGTAATTGCAGTAGTCTTCGACGTCGGATCGGTATTGCGCGCAAAATGCACTGCGGACAAAAGGAATTTAACTGTATTCAAATTTCTCATTACTTACAGGACGTTTTTGATTATAGAAATATACGTATGCGTAATATTATTTGCGCTTACCGACATCATCATGTAAACGCAGCGTCCGTTACATTGTACCATTTTTTTATCTCGTCTTCTTTTTATCGCTATAAAACCGTGTTCGGAAAGTTTTACAATACGTTTTTGAGCATTCACCGTGCCGTTAACTTTTTTTTCCAAACCCGCAATACGATTGGTCCGAATACTGAATAATTCCATACGAGACGATTCTCGGTCCGGTAAACAATAATAATTCATCGTTAATTCGATCGGTGCTTGTCACGATAACACCGCATATAATCGTCCGATCTAATTTTTATTCTTCGCCGTGCACCGCGTTCCGGTGTACAGACGGTTCTAATATTTTTCCGGATTTCGTGGTGTTTTAATAACATAAAATTACTCGTGTCTTTTCCACATATTATTTACGACGCAGCGATTGGCGATAAATCTGCCATCGAGTTTTATAAACTCGATAATACAGTACACTATTGTACGCGGTGCGTCCGCGCGCAAACGGAAATGGCATTCGATTTGTATATAATAATTCAGAATTTTGACGGCAGGTGCCGTTACGCGGGCAGATCGGAGACGATAACAAACAAGTCACGGTTTCAATTCAATTATTTTTATTTGATTTTATATTTTATTGATCACGCATTCATATTGAAAAATATTTTTTTATAAATGACAAAAAAAAAATGAAAAAAAGCTGACACTACATAGGTACCTACATAATATAATAATAAACGCATTTATCATCATCAACTGTCCATACAAATACACGACTCTCAACCCCGGTAAAAAAGTTGATCCGAATTAATCATGGTTCTTTATTTAAAAAACAAAAGTCCGGTTATCTCCTTGAAAATATCGTTTAACGTGATCCTTTGCAAAACAACCTAATATGTCGACGTTATAAAATGTTATGAGCAGCCATGTATAACGTTTTACATACTTAGGTACCTGATAATCACTTCTGGAACACATTTTAGAAGTGTAATAATTAAAAAAATGTAAATAAAAAATCAAACGTTTTCGTAATGGCCTAAACACTTTTTCATTTTTCAGTGCTACGGGAACAGTGTGTGGAAATATTTTGTTCCGACGTTGATGTTAAAGTTTAGAAATTATAATATTCAAAACAAAGCGCACGCGTCGCACTTCGGTGCGTTAACTTCTCGTTTTCTAACCTTAGACATAATCTATTTCAAGTCGTCTCACGGACGTGTTTTACGGGCACATTGTTTTTTACCATAAAGCGATACGTCTTGCAATTACGCCCCGGCGTGTAATAGATTACGAGAAGGGCACGCGAATCGCTGTGCTCGAAACCGTACGCAATGCCGGTGGTCGCGTCGACTTTCGGCGCGCGCTACCCTACCCTAGTCTACGGATCAGCGGGGGGTGGTACGTTACCTAAGGGCGGTGCGCGATGACGTCGTGCGGACGAAATGCTTTTAGCGATATTGTTATGACGCTCGTCGGGTGCATTTGGGAACCATACGCGGGCGCGTCGGGACCCACCGGTGCAACGTAATTATTATCACGTCTACGTTGTTTACGATCCCGCACGGACGTCGTCCGAAGACTTTTTGCACTCGACGTTTGAACGCAATCACTCGGAACGCGTAAACGAACGTGCACTGCACGATTACCGTCACGTCGCGACGAATAAATAACCGAAAAAAATTTACTACCGCCGCGTCCGGCCAACAATCGTAATAGCGTATCGCACGCGAATCTAGCGGGGGGGGGGGTGGAAGTCGGGGATGTATCCCCGAGCGTGTAATTTTCGCGGTCGCATTTTTCGCGAGGTTCAAAATTTTCAAATTTAGCGTTTTTCGCGTTAAAATCGTTTAAACCGTTCGTGGGCAATACATTTATTGGTCCAGCATGGCTTTGTAAAATATGGTCGGTGCTCGAGTGAGTGAGTGTGCTTGATTTTTCGTAAAAAGAAAATACACCGATTTCGGTCGTCTCCCTGAAACGGGCGTACGTTTTTCATTTTCCCCGGGAGTTAAGATACGACCCTGCACGTATGATAATGTACCTGCTGCACTGCAACAGTGCGTACGGTGTAATTTATTTGCTCGCTCACCCCGTTAAGACCGTTTCATTATAATATTGTCGTGTTAAAAATATTGAGTTTCTCGCGGTGCTATCATCACTTTGAACACGATATCGCGTCTCGTTCTGCCGCCACACGTATACGTATATGACGTATATGCGCCAGTGGTCGGTGTACTGCTTATGTCAGCGTGCGGGCCGCGGGACCCGTGAAACATTTGTGCGCACCGATTTCGTTTCAACTTATCGTTTAGAAAAATAAATAATCCCTGTTATTCTAACGAATGATCTCCATACACCTTAGGCCTAGGACTAGCTGAGGTCTTCAACCTTTTTTCCGGACGCGGTGGGCCAAATCTGAGGGACGGATCGTTGCGTCCAACGAATGTGAAAAATAGGAAGATATGCCCGACAAATGTTTAGGTATGGACTACTAGGTAGTAAATTGCGTCTGGCAGTAGTTTAAGTGGTATTATTTTCGTGATAGCCGTTTAGCATTATACGGAAGTTACCACGAGGAGGCCATGATTAACCTTCAAAAAATGTTTTTTTTCCATTCCGTCAACTTATTACATAGAAATTTGACCCTTAATTGTGTAGGACGCAATTTTCTCGTTCTACTATCCTTTCACTGTGGATGCAATTTACAATCGCCTAATCCGACGTATGCTTCGGAATCGTGGGTAAAATTGCTTAGTGTTTAGGGATAGACAGGTAATGAGATTGAAGGTGCATAAGAATTATTTAATATTGTGTAATGTATGTCAATATATTATTATAAGTTATTACGAACAACACATACAGAAATACATTTTATTTTATTGTTTCTAATTATAACCTACCGATTTCTGTTTTGATGGACAATATTATTAAATCGAAAACTTATATGTTCCTAATACATAAAGTTCCTTGGTCGATGAGCTGGTTCGAAAATATTGACGGGCCATAAGAATGTCACATTCAATTAAGGGGGCCGCACATTGCAAGAAAGTTTGATAAACACTGACATATTGAACAGTCGATTCTCTATTTAGCTAATTTCTGTTCAACGAAACTCTCTTTCAACGAATGTTCTCATTGAACCACGCGATTTTCTTTAAAAATGATTCTATTCAACGAATTAATTATATACGATATTACCTATATTATGGTAATAATAATAAATAATAATGTACTCTACAATGTTATAATGTTTGTATTTCGGAGATTTTAACAGTAAATCAGCGAAATAAAACAATTACAGAAACAACAAGCTGCTTATGACATTATGGCAAGGACTACAATGTACCTAGACTATAACATTATATAACTCATCTCATTTATAATTATTATTATTGTTATTGCACACAGATATAACGCATAACATATTTATTTATATTTTGTGTTAAAAGTGAACAAATCTTAACCCAAACTGTCGATTTTTTTCACGGTACCATCAGGTTCGTTAAATAGAGGTTTCCTTTAAGTAAACCTTTGAACAGATAATAAAATGTAATTTTTTTGCAACGTGACGGTATACGTTTTGTAACAAGGAATTCCGATCATCCTGCACAAAATTTACGTCAACTCATCATTTGTCGCGATGATGGAAAACACCGGGGAAATGAAATGCCCACTCGGATCCCGTACTCGCAAGTCCTTCGACACGGTTACGCCCGGCGGTGGCGCTCGAAAAACATTATGTGGTACGTTACGGCGCACTGGTAACGATGGAGTCTTACCACCCCCTTGTGCGGTCCGCAGAATACCGGGACAGTGGTTGATTTTCGGACGACCGCGTGGTATACCTGCGGGTTGGTTACCTGTTTCTCGGCGTCGTCGTCATTATTCGCACCATAAGCCGCGATTACGATCATAACAACGTGACGTGTTACTCCATATCGGTACGATAGGTCCGCTTAGCTCGGTGCGGTTCGGACGTTCTTATCGTCGGTTCAATCGTAATGTTTATACCGCTAACATGACGGGGGGGGGGGTGGTATTGTACTCCACGGCCGAGAAAACGGAATTGGTTTTTTTTTCTTTGTTTCACTCGCTTTCTTTCTTTCCGCGTACACGCGATTAAAGTTAAACAATAACGGATTAAAACACTACACTACATTACGTTCCTCGTATTCCGTAATCCACTTGATACGGCGTTTATGTGACGTGTACACGTTTCAAAACGTCGGCGAGCTTATCCCGTCACGGGCCGCGCAGCACTTAAACGCTGTGCAACCGAACGTTGTACACCATTATAACGCAGCGCAGCGGGTACACGATGAGGGATTAATATTATCATATTTACGGTCAAGTCGGCACGGTTCGCCGTAAGAACACACAGTAATAACGAACCCACGTCGTAGTCTCTCGATCTCGTCCCCGTCCGGCCAGCGCCGCGTTGTTAATAATCATCCCCCAAGATTGGCATATTTAAACCCCGTCCGAGGAGTTTTACGTAAAATAATTTTCGAGACACGTATAAAATACAAGATGTCCCATCGAGGGTTCACCTGTTGCGATAAGACATCTGAGATTATGAAGGCATTCAAATTATGTTTCATGTTTTTATAAGACTCACCGGCACAAGACTCACAAAATATATGTCACGTTTTTACTATCGAATTTAATGTTTTGATAAAATTAGTTAAAATTAAAAAAAAAAAAAACGTTTATCTTTTTATCATTTTCGAAACATTTTAAAAGCTATTTATAGCAATTTTATAGAGTTTATTTTGACGTTTCAACATCTCATTTTCGTTAAACTCATAGTTTTTAATTATTATTTTTTTAAACTTTTCTACCGAAAAACGTAATTCTATTGAAATACAAAAAGCTACTAGTAATCTTTGTCGCTGTGAGCCTAGTAAAAATAAAAACCTAATTCGAATACACCCACAGAGAATGACAGCACCGATCCCTCCTCGGCGGGACACTCCGTGTTGCACTAAAAGTGGTCAAGGACGGTGTCGCCTATGAGCTCAACCGTTCACCGCGGTGCGGTATACATAGTGTCCGTCGACCTCTGGCGATGCAAGGCAAGGCGTGCTATTTACCGATGTCTTGTAACTCGTCCGTGGACCGAATGCGGTCAAAACGTTGATCGAGAACACTGCAGCAGCCGTATTCGCGTATACTTGTATGTAGGTCGTTTTAATACGGTGTTACGTACGCCAGTAGTTTTCAACCTGGGGGTCGCGAATGATAGGTTTGGGGGTCGCCAATTTTCTATCACTATAAATGAATTGGATTCTGAATTAAGTTTGGTTATGAAAGAGGAACTAATCGAGTTATCTCCCGACGAAAATCTGCGTATAAAGTTTAATGAAATTACAAGTGATACATTTTGGATTTTTTTAAAATTAGAACACCCAGAATTGTCAAAAATAGCTGTATCAACACTTCTACCATTAGCATCTACTTACTTGTGTGAAATGGCGTTTTCAGCTCTTACCGTAATAAAAAACAAATATAGGACAAAATTAAATGTAGAATCAGATCCAAGAGTTGCAGTCTCTAATATAAAACCTGATATGGAATCAATAATGTCAAAAGTTCAAGCTCAAGTATCCCATTAACAAAGTTAACAAACAAATGAACAGATGAACAAACAGTTGAATAACAAGTCAAATTGTGCATTTTAAAAATTGTATGTGTGTATTTTTTTATATTTAAATTTATTTTATATGCTTGTATTGTTTTAAATTAATGTTGTATTATAAATCAATTAAATTTTTAAGTGGAAATTTATCAAAATTGTATACTATATAAATGTTTTATCAGTAATTAAATCAAATGTTGATGGATAAAACAACATTTTTTTTTGAAGGGGGTTACACTACAAAAAAATAAAAAATGGGGAGTCGCGATCCAAAAAAGGTTAAAAACCACTGACGTACGCAACACCCTTATATAAATGTAAAGCGTGATCTTATATGCGGCTATAATTAAACCAAACAAACAAAAGTATACTCGGCTACAAATGAAACTAAACCGAAAACGCACTCTTGCTCAACACGCGAAATCCTTGAACCGTACATAAAATATTATGATAAACAAAAGAGGGTTCGCCCAATCCAAAATATGTAAGATCGTAGTAATCACAGTTACAGAAGTGTACGTATACTTTTTGTGTTACGCACGTGGAATGAGAAAAAGCGCGTGACCGTCACGATTAGAATTACATCCGGTTAATCACGAGACCTTCGGGTTGCGAAAACAACAGGGATCACACGTCAGACAGACCGCGTCAGTGGATCGAATCGATACCAAAGACAGACGTGCGGTAGAGAAGCTCTGCCAAGTTACTAGTAACGTATGTCTACTATAGCCGTGTGTTTGTTTCGATTAGAAAGTGTTGAATTAACGTCGAATGAAGTTTCGCAAGCATAACAAATTCATTTAAAAATAACTCATCACCTTCACACTTCAACATTGTTACTGGTGGTTTCAAGCCCGTCGCGAGACGACGGCGACGGTAGTACAGCCTGCGTTCGTCCGAACATTCGTCGTGATCGCGAGCCGTCCGAATCACACGAGTTCCGAACGGTTCGGGCTACTCCCCACGTCGCGTTTCGAGGGAAAAAATCTGTCCCTATTGGGAAAAACGCGAGACCGTTATACCATGTCTTACGGCAGGCGATAAAATATATTATCGATCTTGAGGTCATCTCGTTTATGTTATCCACGAGTAATTGTGAACAATGTGTTTTCCAATTGTGTTGAAACTTTAAAAAATATCTAAAAAATCAGGTTTGTTGCACAAACGCTGAAAACCGGGCACAAACCAGCACAAACCTAGCACAAAAAAAGGCTCTTACTTTAAACCCTAAATTCTGAGGTGGGGGTGCATCCGTTTCCGCAGCACCACCACTTTAAAAAATATCTAAAAAATCAGGTTTTGCTGCACAAACCAGCACAAACCTAGCACAAAAAAAAGCTCTTACATTGAACCCTAAATTCCGAGGTGGGGGTGCTGGGGAAATGTATCTTTGAAAAGAACAAAATATGTTAAGGCACTGTTCCTTTCGAGTGGAAGACACCAAAAACGTATTAAGTTATTGTTTTAGTTAAATAGTTATATATATATATAACAATTAGTATGGATACACGAAAGAATATAATACGCGTCGGTAGTTGGCAACTAACTTACACTTATCCTATCTGCACACTGGACAAGTCTCACCGTTTACATAAAAGTGTTACATCAGCTCTAATTAATGCTCACGGCTTACATTATACAGGATAGTGTTATACATTACAATTTAACATTTCAACAGATGGGAAAAGTACGAAGCATAATTTGAAATAATACCTACGTGTTTATTATGAAAATGTTCGAACACGTGTTCGGGAACATACTTTTGTCACTCCCGTTAGTTTTAACCTCACGAAATAACATACGTTGCAAGGGAAAAGAAATTCCGTTTACGTTTTTCGCAACCCAAATTTCTTTTTCTACCCCCAGACAAAGGACATTATATGATCGTCAAAATATTTATTATACTGTGTCGTACTTTTCTGATACTCGAACGGTCGTTACATATTATATTGTCACGATATATTTTTATAACGTCGAGATTTGTTTCTCCGTGAACGTACTTTTTCTCCTTATACTGTTGTATTTCCGTCGTGTCGTCATTACCAGTTAAATGTTATATAAAACATTGTTGTAAGCTATGACTGGATTGCATGACGCTCGTCTGTTGTGAAAACGCCTAGAGCAAAAATCAGACGATCGCCACTCCTTCGCTGGGCCGAATCGTGTAATAATGGGTATCGTGCATCCGCAAACGCCACAGCCGATTACTCCGCGGAGTCATGCGAAGGACGAAAAATCAATCGAAAAAACGGTGAAACGTGCGCGTTAAGAATCACCTTTGTGATGTTTCAAGGATTACTTTGGGGTCAAAACAAAACTGATATATATTTACGTTTTCCGATCACGCGCAACTCTGCGCCCTTACGTATAAACGTTTAGTACGCTCATCACTGTTACTTATCGTAAGTAATGATAGTTTCACTTTTTTTGACATTTTAATCAATAATTTGTCAAATAAAAATAGCCGTTGTGTTATGATTTCTGAGGTCATTGAGAAACTTACTCGTCTTCATGTGTGTTGAATTAATACATTGGTATGCTTATGAACTGCGGTACTGGTATAAAATCGGTATGGTCAGAAAATATGTTCATATTTTCGTGTTCCTTGTAGATTATAATAATTCTGACTGCATCACTGTTGTCTCCTCATGATGGTTACCATTAAGTCACTAGTAAGACTATATAGGATTCCCAAGGTACACCATATTATGGACGTTTGACGAGGGGATCACGCAAGTCTTACTCGCGATGACCTTGGCGATTGAGCAACGGAAGGGATAGGGGTGACGACATATCCTGCTCGAATAAGTCGATTAAGTTCGTTTGCACATTATACATTTACGCGTAAAGGTTTGACTTGAAAATCGATTCGTCGACGGTCGAACAGTTTTTCGGTTTTCCGATTCGATCTTTAAACAGTGACCGATTTAAATATTCCATCGTATATTTTCGACTGATTTTCTTCAGGAGTAAAATAAAAACACAAACATTAATTCATATAGTGTTTGCGACGTTTTTGATAAATTCCCCTCTCGCGTTTGCCGAGCATACGTCATTTATTCGCACACGTTATTTTATACACATTTTTTACACATTATTTACATAAAAAATGAAAATAAAAATGAAAACGAAAACCGGTACATGTTTTATTATACGAATAATACATAACTAACAAATGTATTCAAGATCGTAGCTACTTATAAATTTGCCCTCGTATAACGTGCGCACTTTAATATTATAATTTATAGTGCGTATACTATATAGGCACGCGTGAAATAAACCTGTATAAAGTCGCACACAACTTTCCCGACAATTAATATGTTTTATTTGGCCGCGTTGAAATGTTTTATGCGGCCCCGTTACGTAAATCTTAAATATCGTTTGTTTATATTATACGCAATACGTGGTATACTGTATATGATTTCGTGATTAAGTATTATTCACACACACACACACACATACGGATAAGATTTATCTAATTAAATTTAAACCGTGCGCTAATTGGATAAGTAATTTATATTATTATTACATTTTCAAACTTCAATCGAGTAAACAAGAACCAAATTCGTTCCTGTGCGAAACAAAGTCTCGATACGAAAATGTATAATAATATTTTGATTTTTATTTTTCATTCTCATCAACTGAAATCTTTATAGTAAAATTATCGATACAATGAATCACAACGCAGCCGTAAACCTGAACCAGAAGTAAAATAATTTAGTATTGAACTTTTGAAATAATCAGTACAAAGAAATACGGCCTAATTATAATGTCGAATAAAAATAAAAATAAATCGAAATGAAATACAGTTAAGATTTTTTTTTCGTATAAAAATATATAGTCAGAACATTAACAATCTGCATTTTTTCACACAATTTATATGTACATTTGACGATGTAGAAATACAAAACAGACGTGTAAACATACGAGGAGGAAGACCCACTTGCAGTGCGGGAACCATAAAATAAAGACTGAAATAAAATGCATATATATCTAGATAACCATTTTTGAAAACGAAGTTATTGTACAGATAAATTAATAAAAGTATAAACAATTACGAGTGTCTTTAAAGAATTAATTTATTGTATTACTTGATAGTTTTTGGACTACGTTTCTATCACGAGCGGGCTTTCTCTGCTCAATCGCTGGGTACTTGGTGGCAAGATTCTGTTTTTGTTTTTCATATTGTTTAAATTACCGAATCGATGATAACCGTTTTCCCGTAATGTAAACACAACATTCTTTAGGTGTAACTGTGAGCACTCCAATACCCCAAAACCTCTTTTTCTTCCTAAATCCACGTTCACGTGTCCACAATTCATTGCAATATTACATACTTTCTTCGTATTGCTTCGTCCATCTCGAAACTTGAATTAACCATTGACGACTCGGTAAACAAACTTAGAAAATAGTTTAACGCTTAGTATCATAATGCATTAGTGTTTTTCAACTTAAAATAGAATACATTTATGAGGCCATATAGATATTATTGTTCGAATACTATTGTTGTTGTGTTACGGTACGCGATTGTTAGTTTGATCACATACATTTTTATTCACATAATCAATGGTGCACTGAAAGCATTGGACGCTGAAAGTGAAATTAAGTTGCATACACTATACCCGGTGATCTACAATCATATATGAATATTTGTTCCGAGCATTTATTTCACGGAATCAAATTTAATTCTTAAAACAAAAAAAAAAAATTAAAAATGGTAAACATTAAATTACATTTTGCAATATATCGTCGGGTTTCGACTGTTATTGTTGCCAAATTTCTGTTATTGGCATCGAGTGAGCTCACATAATTCGATTACCCTTAATGTGGATTTTTGGAAAACACTATAACGTAGACGTAAATTTAATTATTGGCCAATGGAATAGGAGAAACAAAAATGCCAATAACTTGTCAATTTATATCCCATTTGATAATGTAGATAATTCGCTTCTTATAAATTTATAACACTGTGCGTGACTGTGTACGGTTTTGTAATCGTATCTTTATTAGCAAAAAACCCACGTTTGCCGTTAAGTAGATGGAATAACTATAGTCTTTGTTACACATTTTATATTGTTGGCTTTACGTAGTGGGCCAGTGCAAAGTGTACGGCAAAACGTACGGAAAATGTGACTAATTTTAGTCGATCCGAAACCAGTAAAGTGCACCACACGAACGGATCTTGAAACTGGTGTAGGTGCGAGTCGCAAAATGTCTATAACGAGTTTCTAATTGTAATTATTCTTGCTGAAGTATGATAATAAACTGTGTTCGGAATGCGCATCGATACAGAACAGTGTACAAATGTCCATTAAACGGTTAATAATGATAGGGTATAGCACTGCGTGGTTCTCAGAACTAGAATCACTTTCAGCACTCACGGGACGGTAATCGATTAATCTCATAGGTTTTCGGTAAACCGCGCTCGACCGTGGCGGCCCCGCGAAGGGTCGTCAAAGGGCCGGCCGGCCGGATCGTCGCCACGCGAGAAACACTACAATATACAACCTCTATAAACTTGCGATGTGAAACACGCTAACTGGCGCTGACTATCGCGTGCGTAGTCTTATACATGGTTATTTAAGGAAACGCGTGTCCTGTTAGCCGGCGCAAAACGCGAACGCAAGGAGACCGCGCGGAAGGTCCCTGCGTCGAGCCCTGTTCGGGCGCCCGTGCGGGTTTCCGGGAAAAGTTTCCAGTATACACTTGTAACTCTCTTGTGAACGGCCAGGAAAATATAACGCGAGTTTACGCGTAACGTATTTGCGCGGGCGAAACTCGCCTTAAGACGAGTTGTTGTTCAAGACGGAAGCCGGGACTAGGTTTCCGTGCCGCGATAAACGCTAAGACGAACGTGCTGTGCCGCGCGCGAAACGCGTATAACACAATGTATTTTATCGATTTCTATGCGCGCGATAAAAATGATAAGGTCCCGTGGCCACCGACGTTTTCGTGGAGGCTTCGTCCGAGGGATGTGCGATCCCGTCGAAAAGAAGTGAAGATCATCACGTCCAAATCCTTTACTCCGAGCACTCGACCAAGACAAGAGATAATTACTGTCGACGATTTACATGAAAGCGCTTGTTAAGACTTTCGACATATTCCATTGTCGCGAAACGAGTAAATGGATTAAGTGCTGATCAAAGGCATTCATACATGGATTCTTCAAATTATATAATACGTTGCGCGCATGTATATACGAGTGTGTGTGTGTGTGTGTGTGTGATATTTTAAGACGGTGAGCAACAAAATAATTGGCCAATGGTGTTTGTGCGAGATAAAATAATAAAACGTGAACTTTTCATTCAATATATCCGGACGGTTGGATAATGGAACAAAGGGACGACCGGGAACGAAAATAAAACCTTGGGCTTGGTTTTGCGTCTGTCGAACGCGTGATGCGGATCGCCCCGTCTCTTGCACAATATTGTAACCCGTTAAAAGTTCACAGAGTGAAGTTTTATAGCGCGGTTGAACAATCATTGTCTTCGCGTCGACCGACGTGTTTTCGAAACGCTTGTTCTTATTTCATCGTTTTCAAACGCCGGCCGAGGGAATATGGATTATTTTATATTGTGAAATATAATATGTGCGGTTGTTTACCGTTTTCATTTTTTCGGTTTTTCTCTTCACGTGACGGCGGGTAAACATATTTTAATTATTTGACATTCCAAAGCTGCGCACACTTTATTTATTGTCATTCCGGAAAATAAAATAAAAACTCAGGTATCGCGATGCTCGTGCATTTTCACGCTTTTGTTGTATGTTTCGTGTCGCCGACCATTTCGTTCATCACGAACGCACGAGTAGACCGAAACGTGCTACGAGATCGGCGATTATTTATGGGCGCAGATAAGGAGAGGAATACACCCTCCGAGTAAAATGAATACCCTCCATTTGCCCGCGAAACAATTATTTTTTTTACAAAGAATTCAACGAAATTGGTTTTTTTTTTATATCGCTAATGTACGGCACCTTCCGGGGTACGAGGTCCAAAACAAACATTGTTATTCTTCGGTACGAACGAAGATGAGCGCAGTGAAATGTCTTGTGCGCACACCGAAGGTATTAGGACGCGGTTACGTACGTGCTGGTCGTAGCCCGTTGAGTCGTGTCCTCTAGAGATGTACGGTGCGAACATAATGGGCCCCGCGGGCGTTAAACGGCATCGGGGAGACGGTGGATAAATGGGGGAAAAAAAACGGGAGACACGGGTAGGCATGGTCAGGGGGCCGAGGCGGAGGGGTAGGGGAAGAAAAACCCGCTGAATGATGTATTGCCGACGGTTAGCGTGTGAAATCAAACACATTGTGTCGTGTCGGTCTAGACAACGATCGGTGAAGTGCAAGTGACACGGGTATTACACGGCTATATACACGGTGTTCGCCGTCCGGGTCGACAAATAATTTTCCCCTCGGCCCTGACCAAGACCGCATCGGTAAGAACACACACGCACGCAGCCGTCGAAACGAAACATTTCGGATTCAGGGTTTTATAAAAATATTCTCTTCTCGTCCGTTCTCCCGGTGCTCCTTTTTCGGTTTCCCTTTTTTTTTTTCTATACGAACGACAGAGGTACTATTTTAAGACGATCATGTTTCGGACAACTCGTGATATTCATCGTTATTATTGCCGTAAACCCGTACAGGTACAGATCGAGACGCGTTAAGCAATCTACCGTCCGTGGTATATTTTATCTGTCGATCGATACAACCTTGCGGTATGCGCAGTTCGAGTCACTATAAAAACATAAATAAAACATTATATTTCCGAGCACTTTCTCAGAGTCATTTTTTTTTCTTTTTTGCTTGGATACACCATTTATTCAAACGCATCAATTTAATATTGATTCGTCCGCACGGACTACCAAGCGAAAGTCGGTTATTTTATTATTTTTCCAGTCATAAGCCGTCGGAACAGTTTTATTGCTATAAAAATGAACGGTGGAAATTATTTTTGCATAAACAAAAAAAAAACATGTTTCAACAAGTGTTTGGTTTTTGTTCAAATCGAATAAACGATATCAACTATTCAAACGGTCTGTTTGCTGCTAACTGATCAAGATTCAGATGGCCTCGTAGTACAAACACTACTAGAGACACTCATCAACACGAGCTGGGCCAACGTTTAAATGTACCAGCGTGTATACATTTCAAGAATGCACTTTGCGAATTAAATTCATTTTATGAGCTTAACATAACCGAACAGAACACGCCATCTGCATATAGTTTCCACAGCGAGTATGTTAAAAATGATCAAGATGACCTTACATTACATTATTATTCATCATCATCGTGGTTACTATTCTGGTGTACATCGTACGTTCATAAAGCACGTTCTAACACGGTTTGGTCATAGAATAAATCTCTGATACTTTATTTATATAAAAAAAAATATATACGTTAATTAAAAAACATTATATGATTTAAAACGTTTAAAAATACAAATCAGCTCGATTACTTTGTAGTTTCTAACAAATACTTTATTTGTCGATATTCTGTTTCCACGTATAGAATATTTAATATCCGGTGAGTTGAAAATTGCCAATACTTAGAAGTTTAAACCTTACAATTAAAACTGTATTCAAACCGAAAAAAAAAAAAAGATTTATTTTACTTTTATTTTGACCAACATGCGTGGCGAAAAGCTTAAAAAATGTTTAATTGGACAGCTTAAATTATATCCTTCTTGAAATATTACCATAATAATAAGTAAATAATGTAATTAAATATGAAATGCAAGAATTATAAATAGGAAATAAAGCGGTGAACTAATATAATAATACATTTGTTTGTAAACAAATTATAATTATAAACTTTAATTAAATTTTTCACAATCACGATTTTTCAATTTAATACAATTTAATTGCTAATTAATTTTTTTGAGGATTAAAATGCCCGTCCAAAGGTTATGGAAATTAAAAATTAGTATACAATCGTTTCAAAATATATTCAAAAAGTTTTCATTCCATGACATGTATTTATAGTGTATTACTGTTACGCTGAATTCTACGTAATATATTTTTGAATACGTTTAGAAGTTATGCGAAAAACATTTTCATTGAAGAATTAACATTATTGAGATGGGTATAACCGTTGTCTTGGTCGGAACAAAACGATCCACTATTCTTTGCATTATTGTTTTTTCGCAATACAACCTTACGACACAACGATAATTTAAACAGGCGTTTTCATAGTTAATTAATACAAATAGCAATTAGAAGCAAAGGGAAGAGTATGTTATTTATATTTGCAAGGGTAGCAAAATCGTAAAATGCGCCAACGTTGATGTTACCGCCGCTGCCGTCCAGGTGCGCGTATTTATTGAGGTTATCCGAATGGGCTGCGCTCTGATCCGGTAAACTGCGTTTTCGAATTTCAAAAAAAAAATGTTTTTAATAATTATTCCGCTTCATTTGCCGCGCCAGTCCCGTAATTTTATTTTATATCCTACACGTCACACGTGGACTTGATGCGTTTTTCTACGAGTACAAGATGTTTACGGTGAAAAAGCACGCGAGGCACGGTTAATTCATGAGAGGGCGTGGAGCCGTCATCACCCGTTCAGGCGCAGCATATAATTCTATCATCTTGATTATTGATACGTTTTGATTACGTTTAGCCAACGGGTAAACATGCGTGCGTTGTATGTTTGTCAACAACAAAAGTAAATTGGTATTTTACGTAATATTTACACCGATGACGACGACTGAACTGCAGTTTCCAAGTTTACCGGTTAGGTTAAGTTAGGTTAGGTTATTACGACCGTCAATCAATGACAGTGTCCCGTGCACGTTGTCGTGACGTGGTCACCGAATAATAGCCACCCCGACGTGAGCCCGTTATATGTGCACAATATGCGATGCAGTAATTACTGTAATGTAATGTACTGCGTATATTACTTTAATCCTTGAAAGTTTTTTTATTGTATACATTTAAACATATCAATAACTATAAAACGCAAATGTAAATGTATAATTTGAATAATGTATAACATTGTTAAACAAATACGCATGATCAAGCGACACGTGCAAACCACACACAGAAGTTACAAGTGCCCTCTTAATCAAGGACTGCATCGGGTCAGATGCAATGAGAAAAACCAATAACCGACGGATGTACGAGCAGCACGAACAGGGTGTATAACTGCTCCGGATTTGCACATAAATCAGACGTATTCAGCCATCCAGTTCAGAAGCTCTGCCTGTTACCATCATTAAATGTTTAAATTGTGTTTCATGTTGTTTGATTATAACTTAAAAGTGTTAATAAACGTAATACAGTACAAGTTCATGTTATCTTATTCTTTGAGTAACTAACATTTTAACACTTGAGTATTGTTACTGCTGGCTTCAGAACCCGGCACGCAACAGTAATATCAATTGCACATCACTATTCGGACATTGCTAATCTCGCATAGGTGTCCGACATAATATTTTATACTATCGTCACGACGACGACGACGGTGGTGTAACGTGGTCGGGGATGACCCGTTAAATATAAGATATTCTGGGAAGAAGTTAGGTTCTTTTGAATATAATTAACCGTAGCTCTGGAGCATAAATGGTTTATAGGATCTTAATATTACAAATAAATGCGTATCGGTACAGATAATTATTAATATACAAATGTTTATTATGACTTACCGACATACTTCACAATCATAGGGCTGTTTCGTAGTTACACGGAGTTTAAGTTAGCGTGATGGTAATCGCGGACAACTGGCGTTCTCTTACATACCGATTGTCGACCATAGGCCTTACAATATAAACTTTGAGTGGGGGGGGGGACTTAATATATAGTCAGCTTATAGTAATAATAAAAGTAATATATATGTTACAGTTAAAGTGTTGAATTAGTTTATGAAATAACTAGGTAATTTATAAAATAACTAATGTTTGTAGGTAATGTATATAATTTATATTTTAACTAGTTATTTTATACATTCCCTGGCATCACTTCGTTAATGTCTCAAATTGTAAATAACAAAATATCATGATAAATAAATATAGTTCCAACTTTTTCAACAATTTAATATAACATATTAAATCAGATAAGATTTACGTCCTTTTTGTCGGTACCTACCCGCAATGTACGTTTATCGTGTTATTATAAGATTATCGTTTATCGTGTTATTATAAGATTTTCGTTGTTAATATTTGGTACATGTATTATCTATACAGGTTTAAAGTTTAGTAATAGTTTTACGTTTACACGTGTTCGCTGTTGGTTCGTCTGTCTTTATATTATTATTTTAAGTATTAATTATATTGTTCACGATGAATTCAAATGAATTAGATTTAACGAAAGAAAAGTTTAATACAAGTGTTCAAAATCGTTCATTAAAACCAAACAGTGCAGTTTTAACAAAGGAAAAATATGCAAGTTTGATGACAGACGTGAAAAATATGGAAACAAAAAAGGAATCTTCTCGTGACTATTGGCTAGAAAAACATTACGATATTGAAAAAATAAACGGCATTGAAAAATTAATACTACCCGTAAGTAATCAAAATGAAAAAGTCAAATTATATGTTATGATTGAAGAAACATTTGATTATTTACATGAAATTCATATTTCATTATTAAAATATTTTAATGTATATTTAAAATTTTAATGTATTTTATACTTTAACGGATATCAAACTGAAATTGTATAGAATAACTAGATAGTCTATGAAATAACTAGTTAAAGTACAGTTTTCATGTATTATTTCATACTTTAACATTCGTAGGTAATTCATGAACTACCTAGTTATTTCATAAAACAACGGAATTCAACACTTCAGCTGTAACATAATATATATAGTAGTTACGATTGTTACAGTGGTCACATCGTTTTACAACTAATCATCAATTTTTTCAACGCTGTTTTTGCGTACCGCGACGCGTCGAATCCGCCGTGTACGCGGTGCATTGTTGGCGGTGCATTATTATCACGTGTCACTATATTATCATCATCTGGATTACGTCGGCTACAGTTTGTTTATCGTGTGATCAGCAGACCGTAATTTTAATCCCGCAGACGAGAGCACAAGGCACATAGAGTTTGCCGACAATAAACGGTCGGGAAGTTCATTAGCGCGCGTGCATTGGAAATATTATCGTACGTATATCGTACACGTATTATGACGTGAGTGTGCGTGCGTGTGTGTTAAACACTTTTATCGCGTTAGCGTTTGCGTAATAATAATTATTATATGGTTTCGCGCGGAAAGCTCACGTCACTATAATATTGTTACATTGTTATCATGACGGCCACCCCCCCACCCCCGCACGCCCTCTTAATGTTTTAACAAAATCATAAGTGAAAATCGTCGGATATTTATAATAATAACAGCCTGTTAGTAGTGTGCACATTTCGTTCCGATTAATAAAATAATAAAATTTTCCCTTACTGTCCGTAAGAGGTGTTTATAATTTCTACATATTAATATAGTAAACCTACACGGTGATTATTCAACAATGCTCACCCTCTTTTCGGGTTTAGCTTGGATTTCGTTGAATTTTTAATGCTCAAGCTACCATATGTTTCCATAACTTTTTTTATCGTGCCCGACTAATAAGCGACAAGTATATACATATTTGGTTTTTACTCAAATGGGAACACCGTATATATTTTTAACGCAAATTATTATTCAGTAATTTTTCTGGAAATGTTGACGTAGGTACCTAGTAGTTAGTCAAATTCGGACCAATACCTTCAGAATTATTCAAATTCGGTACGCAAAGTGTGAAATTCGCGTGATCTCAAATCAGTAGCAATGACCGATTACATATTTACATATAATTACAGATTATATCGAAACATAAGATATTATAATTTTTTTTTCCTTTATACCGAAATTAGAATAATTCAAAAAACAATCGTTTGAATTTTGATTTCAATACATCACATTCAAAGCAAAATTACATAGATTTTCATTAAACGCAGTAAAAAAAGGGTTTTTCCATTTGAAAAAAAAAATTTGTATCGCCACAGGACATCCTTAATGTGACGTGAAAGAAAAAAATATGGAGAAAATAGCTTTTATGGCAACTTGAATATTAAAAAAAATCTCAGTCAAAGCAAAATGACGAAAGTGAGCGTAGTTAAAAAACCACCTAATACAGTGCACACTAGCATTATATAGCAGGATTGGCCAGAGATAGTATAGCCGCAACATACACAATATAATTTAAAATTTGTAAAAGCCAATAGCAGCTGGTTTTTGAATGTCGATTTTAAGACTTAAAATGACTTAAGCCTGAGTTAAGCCATTGTTTGGATTTTTTTAGAAAACCATTTTGTAGTAGAAGTTTTTTTAAATAAAGGTCCAGCCTTAGAAATTTATCTTTAAAGAAATATTGGAGGATTAATAACTGAAGCAGTTCAAAAAAGTATTCAAATACCGTTCTGATTCTTTGTTGGAATTTCGGAAACATATATTTTGCTATAAAATATCTAAAAATTATACACTTTGCGTTCAGAAATTAATATAAATTCTCGAAACAGTATATTCATGTTCTTGCGATTCTGTACACTCGACGGTAAACATTATAAAATCCAAACTGAAATTTAACGGATGATGACCATTCAACAGAATTTTATAGTTAAGGACTGCTCGAACAACATAATCCAGACTGGAAAAGCTTGCGAAAAAAAATGAGCATGCAACAACTAATACGTTAGGTTAAGTTAAATAATAATTAAAAATTAAAATATACATTAAAATTTAAAAAGTAATTAGGTATTTAAATATTACATCAAAAACACTATATTTTTTAAAAATGTTTGGCACATATATCATTTAGTATATTATAATATGGTATACATCGTTCTTACATTTTTCGAAAAGCATCGTACATGCCGATTTATTATAAGCAATGTGAAATGTCTATATGTTATATTTCAT
Organism: Periphyllus acericola; assembly: GCA_949715065.1. Classification (NCBI taxonomy): domain Eukaryota; kingdom Metazoa; phylum Arthropoda; class Insecta; order Hemiptera; family Aphididae; genus Periphyllus; species Periphyllus acericola. The sequence continues at coordinate 11,830,930 of OX454270.1, read as the reverse complement.
TTTTTACGGTTTCAAATATAATTCGACAATATTTGAACAAGTAATGTAATAACTTTACATTCTCAGAGTTTTTGGAAATATAACAAGAGCAAAAGATAAATAAAGATAATGTGGACTGTTCCGAAACCGTATGAAAACGATTGGTATTTAATCAAATATTAGTTTTTCATTAACATAGCGGTGTATTTCGATATTTTCTCCCTATAACAAAACGGTGATTTTTTCAGATTTACTTTTAATCGAATAAAAAAGTATTTTTGGTTTCTGAAAATTTTATTTACACAAACAAAATCTAATTCTTTTTGATACAATTTCGTTTTTCTTTCGGCTTCATTATTTTACGTTATGTAATCATACCAAATTGACCAGCACATATTTTACTATCTTTTGGGTTTAAGAATACAACACCCAAATACAGTTTATCTACAGTAAATATTAAGAACGATATAAAACATACTTGACATATTTGATGAAGACAACGATAATAATGTACAAAAATGTGTAAACTTATGGTTTTTAATCCTTTTTATTTTTTTTTTTTTTGTATAAAGGCAGTACTTAACTTGAATGTATATGAGTTTTGTGTTAACATTTTTCTGTGTAATTTATTGCTTTCATAATGACAACGGACACGTCAGTTCAATTGTATTAATATTCATACAGAATGTTCTTCCGAAGGAATACAGTAGGTGAATGCACATATAATACTTTTTGAATAAAACGCTATTTCACGTAATATGTAATCTAATCCTATATTGTATAATAGCTCGGTCGTGATGATCATTGAATAAAACACTGATTTTCACGGTAAATATTTAAAAAACCAAAACGCAACGCCTGAAAAATTAGGTTTTCCTTTTATATCTTCCATGATATCTTCAAGTCCCAGTAATTTCATTTTTTATAATTTTAAGTTACTCAAAACCAAAACAATACAAACTGTCGTCGATCAAGTGTGTTTTTTCTTTTGTTTTGAACACTACGGTTGCAATAAATGTATTAAAAAAAAAAAAAACACAATTATATGTAATTCAAGTTTAGAAATTATACATGAACGTGTACGCTACGTAAAATACATGTAACGTTCGGATAAAATCTTTCAGCAATATTTTGATAAATTATAAACATCGCAATAACTGCACGCGTATGAATAATAAATACAATTATGTCTACTGCTGATATTATATGTGTATTTACGGGCGGCGGTAAATTCTCCCGAATTTTAAAACATGTAAACCATCACGATGGTTCCACTCTTCCTTGTGAACATTACATTTATACCTGCAGGAAATATGTAAACTTTTATATGGTTGAAGCTTTTACCATACACTCGAATAACCAATATACATTTCATTGCTACAATGTGAATTCATTTCGTTGACACTGAGCGTATGTTTGCACTATCGTAAACGTTTAAAGTTAAATGTTTGATGTTGGATGTTAAATTGAATTGATTTGAGTATTATTTTTTATTATTTTCCATCTATCCTTTTTAAAAACGTGTGTGATCCTAGCAGTATCGTAAACATTATGTTATGTTTTTTTTTTTCAATTTGACCGTTGATTATTTTTTTTCTGGTGCCTAGACAGACTGTTGCAACGTGAGATACACGAGAGTATTTGCATATGAGCTTCAGGTAGTGTTGAAAAATACCACGGAGAGTTTAAATATAAACTTCGGGTGGTACTGAAAAAGCCCCGGAGCCGAATTTGCCATCGGGGGAGTTTACAGGTCATTAAGTTCGGCAGAGTTCACAACCGCCCTTAGCTACATCGGTAAATATTATTTTACGGATATAGAATAATTTACGGCACACGCGTAAAGAAGCCGAACACGTCAAATTTCGAGTACCCAACTATAAGCAAACGGCCGTACGCGTATGCATTTGATTATGTACGTGGTATATATGTACAGATTATTGTTCGGATATTCATTTCGAAACATCTGACCTGCGAACGAAACAAAAAAATCATTCAAACAACATTGAAGCGTACATCCACGTGGAAACCTTTTCGGTGCATAAAGGACTTCCCATTGTAATAGATGCTTTTTCGTTTCAGACGGAGTATTGATAAAATGTTTTACGCAGAAATGTTTAGCGTATGTTTTAAACAAATTAAAAAAAAAAATAAAAACACGAAGGTTCCAAAGGTTTTGGTGCAACTGTATGATTAAAATTCCGTGTTCACGTGGCAAATGGCGTATTGGACACACGGGAACAGTACGCTTATTGTAATACGAATAAAAGCTAGAACTCGGAAAAGATGCAGACCAAATTATTACGGAGGAGTGGAAAACAATGGTAGTAGAACATGCCGAGGGAAAAATAAAAAAGGGCGAAACTCCTAGGTCGGGCGAGACTCTGCGGGATGTAGGGATGAATTAGTAGCTGTATTTTTTATTTTTACTTGAACCCAATGTACCATTGCTCCTGGAAAAAAACGGTTCCGAGTGAAAGAGGTCAGGTGCATCAGGTTTAATTTTTGAAGACAGTTAATATATTTCAATAGAACCAAATATGTTAATAAGATAGATTTATAAGTCTCATAAGTATATATTTATAACAAATTAATACATTTATATACGGAATATGGTATTGCATTTTCGTTAATTTTACCCTTTAATTTAATATATACAATGTTAATACATTTATATACATATTATTAATATAAAATTAATTTATAATTATATTTATAGATTCTTATTGAAACTCTGTTATAATGTATATCTCATATACTTAAATATGTATAAAGGAATGATACTCCTAGTTTGTTTTAATTTAACAATTGGATTATGCATGGTGACAAAAAGACTAGACGTTGCCGGTGTCGTTCGATTCTCGATCTTGATTAAAAGTTTATATGCAAGCTAGCAACGTTTCTGAAAGGTTAGGTATATTGTTTAATTGGTATTTCGAAGAGGTAATTTTTTTTAATTTCAAAGAACTGCAAAAATGGGTATATTATAGCGATATGAAAAAAACATGCAAACGGTGATAAACGAATGGAGAAAAGAAGCGATAGATGACCAAAGATGTCTGGAAAACGTTAACTACAGCAAAAAAATATGTACTGCAATTTTTCATAGGATGTAATGAAAAATATACGCAGTGATAAATAGCAATAATATGAGTAATGGGTACGCGCGTTTACCTATCCGGAAAAGGAAATCTTAACACATAACATGTTTGCGATCGAAACTCAAATAGCACTTAAGTGTTGCGCTTTTTCGTTCGTCCTGGTGACGTTACGCGCTACAAGCGCTGGCATATATTTTTGAATTTTGTAATCGTTCGAAATTCTGCGAAATACGATTCACTCGCTGTACTGAACATTAAAGACACTGGACTATCATATCCACTCGTCCGTAACAAGGTATGTGTAATCACCGGTATTGTAGTGTCCTGACAACATGATCCGCGTGGCTTGATTCGATTTAACGAAATGAAAAACCAAACAACAAAAGGTGCGCGGACGGACGGACTGTGCGTAAACGCAGCAAAGCGAGACGTGTACTTCGCGTCAAGTCTCAGCCACGAGCAGCCCCGGAGTACTGACGAAACGGTAAAACAAAATATTACTATGCAAATCGGACGAGAGTATTTTACCGCACTTGCGTCGACCGGAAGACCGACTAGTTCGTTGTCGTGATATTGAGCTGCCCGGCGTTCATAACCCCGGCCAGCGTATAGCTCCGTTGACCGACACGGAAATACAATATTACGTGCACTAGCTGCCACCCTTTGTACTGGTAATTAAATTGTACGATGTGGCCTATCTATCGGGTACACGGTAACGCGGGAAACGATCCAATGCAGACGTGCCGGCAGTGCGGGTTGAAATAATACTACGTGGGATGAGAAAATGCGAAAATATACCGACGTTGAAGTGTGATCAGACCGACAACGCGGTTAGTGCGGTTCGATGTTTTCTCGAAACCGAACAGTGAATATTGGTGTACCACTGTAGAACGTGCACGCGAATACAGGATGGCGCAAACAATGCATTTCAGACAGGATATGTTCTGATAAATACTAGTATGTATTAACGGTTCGCATCCTGAGTTCGAAAAAACCGATGGAAACTATGCGTTAAAAGTGATTTTCGTCCGAGGACGGACGTTTGTAGGGCTTAACGTAATAATAACGATCATTCGCATGCAGTAGCTAAAATCGAATACGAAACAAATATTGCGTTTCCATTTAATCACAGTGCACCCTGTTGATGATGGTAAAACACTTTTGAACTACTGTAAATAAATACCGAAACTTCATGTTTTCAAACAGTTAATATTGTTGGTTCATTGCATTTCGATAAAACGCATAATTATTCAGTATAGTGTATTAGGATTGCCCACTGTGAATAAATGAATATAAATAAACACACAAACACAGCTGACGTATTTTCGAATGACCCATACGCAATAACACTATAAGCCGAACGTGCGATTCCGAACGAATAAATATACATGCGGTTAAACTGTAAAGGTGCACATCATATTGTGAATTTCAGATCATTCTACAGAGTTATGTTATAAAGTTGTTATACAATGCAATTACGATTTTTAGTAATTTTATATAATAATTAAAAAATAAATAAATGTTGTTTAAAGAACAGTTAAAATATAATACAACGAAGTAGTACATTTCTAAAGAGATAAGCTAGAAAACGAAATATTTGATTGAATCTGTATGCTAATTTTCTATATACCTAGTGTGGCGGCAAAAACAAGGTAGTGGAATAATTGAAGATAGAAATGAGATCGAAAAGAAACTTAAATAATAAAATAGTTATCAGACGTAGTAACGAATGTGTGGCTTTGTACGGACGTGGTAACGCATATGGTAAGTTAAGATTATTAGATTTGGGAATTGAGTTCCGAGGCCTTGAATTCTTAGAAGACGTTAATTTAGAAGAGTGACGTGAAACACTATGTATATTGTTTGAGGTGAAGTTCAATTACATTTACGTTTCGGTATTTCGAATAATTTAACAACAAATCTATTTATAAGTATACCGCTATACTTACCTTCACGGATATACACGGCATTTTATGTTGGGCGCAAAATACCACTTGCGTATTGCTGCACAACATAAAACAACATAGTCTGAAATAAAAGAAAAGTTTTTTTTTTTACGAAACACTTGCTTTTAATTTTATATAAAATTTAAAAAAAATGTACCCGACAACAAATTGGAACATTGACGAAGTATAAAAATAACATTATTAATATTGCGGCGGTATAGTTATTATTATAATTAGAAAAGTTATAGATAAAAAGTTCGTGATATCGCCTTGGACTTATTTCTAAAATACAGTATAGTTTTTAACAGTCTGAGTTATAAGCGTCTTTTATCGTAAAATGATTTATATCAAATATTAATCAACGAAAGACAAGTTCCTCGCATAGATTGCGGACATGTGCAACGTTGCTCCCAATTTTCTTTCAGTTCTTCCCCCCCACACTTGCAGAAATGAACGAGAACGTCCGTGAGTTACCGCTTCGAAATACATTCCACGGCAAGTATCCCATCCAACGAGATGCAAGTTTTCTAGCGCGATCTTATTACCCGTTAAGTTTTTACCGATACGATGACACGCGATGCATTATCATTATCGAGAAACAAACGCGTTCCTCGCTTCGACCAGAATCAGAAAATACCTAGGAAGTAATATTTTACGGTACTGATAGACATCCGACGACTTCAAAGTCTAAACAGTCGTAGCAGCGTCATAGACCGATTATATTTTTAAAGATTCCACGCACTCATATCATACGCTTTTTTTCGGATAAACATATGCCCCCCCCCTCTCGGTCGTGTGCTGAAGTTTCTCGTAGCCGTTACAGCCGTCAAAACTTCGGAGTGATGTTCACAGCGCGTCGGTACGGTCGATAATGCAATAATATGCTTGCCTCCGACCTGTATCCAAACCGTCGGATTCCACGGCTTTGATTGCTTACTCGGCTGATCTCGTTAAAATGTATGTTTTAACAAACGTTTGTCTTGTTGAAACGTCAGCAGCCGAATACGTGTAACTGAACGACGCAATGTTTTTGAACGAATCCACAAAAGCATAAAACAATTAAAGTTTTATTCCTCGACGTGATACGATATAATGCTAAACGTCAAGCGCTAAGTGTGATGTCGAATTTATGTTCATGTATATTGCAAATGTGTTTAAAACGTGTGAGCCATAAATTATTATCTGCAATGGAACAGTCGAGTTGCGCGATTTGTCCGCAACGTATATAGCTTTCAGACGGTTTATTTTAAAACGGGTTAAGGCGATCGAAGTTCGAGAAAATCTGTGACAGTATGATAATATATACTGATAATAAGTTGTTCGAGAAGTTGAAAAGTACAATATCGAAACGCTTACGTTCAAGTGGCGACGGATTAGGAAAAGTTTTATGAAAATACCGTGAGAACATGTTTTCACCCGTCCCGATGCGATAAGCCAATCGTTTCGAACTGACTCGATTATGCTATTGAATATACCGTTGTAATTATATTTAACGTAATAACTTGAAATATTTTTAACCCCCCCCCCGTCCCCCAGGATGGTAAAAAGTCTAAGTTAACGAACGAGTCTTTTATATTGTAGAAACGTGTAGAACGTGATTTTGTGACGTAAACGGTCATTTTGTTTTCGACAAATTTCGCCTGCACAAAGTTATCGTCAAAAGTATGTTTTTATGTTTGATCGTTTTAATTTTGAAAAACTCGTACATCGGTTAAAAAATCAGCATATTTTACCGGCACTGTACAGACCATCACGTTATTACAATGTTATTGTGAGACGATAAACTATTGAGATCACCAGCTGGCACACATCGCAATCGGTGACCGGTGAGCTCGTCAAACAGTATTTCACTTGACATTTCATAAACATGCATTTAAAACACGTCTAAGCTTTTGTAATGTTTTTAAATCAACAACCATCTGCCGTAGGTGTAAGTACTTTAGAGATTTAGGGATTTAGAGGGATGTAGGACACTGCAGGACAAAATGGTTGCAACCATATGTATTTATATAAATAATCACGTTAATAGAACACAACAGTGCGTTATTAAATGTTGGAAGTATTTTACGGGCGTGAGGCGTAAATATTGTAAAACTCGAGAGAGCTATCTCAAATAAAAAAAAAATGGAATTTAAGTGTCTGAGACAATAAAATATGCTTTTACACTTTTAAAACGCGATCGGCTGTAATCATTAGTGAAACGAACGGAGTACACATAATACATTTTTCCAAATACTTAGCACTTCTACGTTATCTCGTACGGTAGTACCCCCTCGCTCGCGTTTGCATAATATAATAAAATGCTACTGTAATATATGCGAACACGGCCAAGTGTTACAATATTATGCACTGACGTAATGTGACGTGCAGCCATCAGGAGAACGCCCTGCAGTGTTTTATGGGAAAATTATAAAAATAATGACGTTAATGTAGTTTTGAGTTTGTTGAAAGTTTCGTGCCAAGGTTCTTATATATATATACGAGGGACGAAAAAAAAAAAAATTAAGAATAAAAATACCGCTCGAGATTCTTTGACATTTTGTATTACTCGGCAGTGAAAACACTCGTGCGCGATCGCAAGGGGATGCGTAAACATTTAATTTCGCGACGAAAAAAAAAACCAATTTATACAACAACATCAACGGCGCCGTCGTACCAAAAAAAAATAAATAAAAAAATACTGCGAATCCTACGTGCGAAGAAAAAATATGAGTTGCGATCATTAAAACTTAAAACGATAAAATCAGAGGATGTTGATATCTAGGGAACGGATTTAAATGCTCTGAAAAACGAGAAATATGCCTTAAAAAATACGATTTAATGCAGTTATAACATACATTTTATTTAAAAAATATGCTATAAATGCTCTTAAAACGATTTTTAAGTTTGAAAAAATTTGTTTGATTTAAATTCTTATTCTTCGGTATTAATTATTGTTCGTATCATTTCCATCATCTTCTAGTTCAACGAGACTATACGCGATGCTAAACGATGAAGTGATTACTAAACTCAACAGTGCAATATGAAATTAGGATTTAGATGAATAGCTTATTTTAACTTTATCTAATTTTATGTATATTGTATATAACAATTGGTGTCTACACGAGTCAACAATAATTTCGTCTGGCTTCACATTTATCTGATCGGTAAGAACATAATAAATATTTATATTTATTCATGTAGGACGAATATTATCTTATTTTTTATCGAATTTTATCCATTCCTATATAAAAATGACTAAAAAAAACATAAAAATGCACTGTAAATGTAAAAATATGCTTTAAAAAGCGAAAAAAATGTAAAATAAAAGGCACATATTTTAATTCTTCGATGTTTGAAATGAACTTTGTGCTTGGAAACCAATGTTTTGGACGTTCAGAAAAAAATGCAATTTCTATTCAAATCCGTTCCTTAGTTATATCGAATCGTAATATCGCAGCGGATGGTTGGCCAATGGTATTGATATTTCCATAAGGTATCGACTTTTAAATAATATTTTTATTTTTTTCTATATTTCCCACATAGATATCGAAAATATCACGGCGCACATAGTTTTTAAAAATGTCAACTGTTGCAAACAAAAAAACCGAGCGCGCAATCGGACATCGAAATGCAATCATCGTAAACGGTGTGAAAACAACTTTAATGTACAATTGAAGTGATCACGAATCATAAAGTTAAAATTAAAATCAAAACGGATGCAACTCTTAGGTCAGGTGAATATAGGAATGGGTCTTTTAACTTGAAACCAGCCAATGTACTATTGCTCTTGAAAAAAAAATAAAACTGTTCCGAGTGAAAGAAGTCGGTCGGTTCGGTAAATACGATATCTAAAGATGGTCGTTAAACTAGTTGAACCAAATTCCTAATATGTTTGGTCGAACTTTTAACGGTCTATTTTTCGCAAATCATAAAAATATGTTCATACAATTATGTGATATCCATTAAATGCTGATATCGAAATATCGATACTTCATATATGTTTAGAGTGGCTATGATTAATATTTATAGCATGACAAACAAATAAAGAAAATCTTATAAAAATCTTGTATCCATGAAAAAATAAACAAGTGGTTAGTGAAGAAAATACTGCTCGGTGCAGGATTTCATTCTCGATCTCGGTAGAAGTTTTTTCAATTATTTCTTTGTTTTTCTCAGTTATTCGAAACATTTTAGAAAAGTTAAAAAATTAACCTCCTCAATGTTCCAACGAGACAAAGTTAAGATAAGTAACAGCTCTTCGTATGGGTCAGAGGCATCCTTCTCTTCAAAATCGTGCACACGGACAAAAAAAAAACCACTCATCACGATAAATAAAACGATATAAAATATATTTTTCATTTCACTCAGAATCCTAAACAATATACTTATGTTAAGCAATGTCAATCAGGAAAAATATTTGTACTTAATTTATCGTCTATATTTATGTCTATTATGTCTACGCCTAACCTACCCGCACAATGAATTATATTAAATAACTATTGTCTTGATGATTTTGTTGATTTTTTGATTGAAAACAGTAATACCAGTTCACACGTAGCATAATACATATTGTATAATATTTTGACTGCCGAAATCGTAAGAGAACATAATAATGATATACGCTTCAAATGTAATCGTAAATATTGCAGTGATCTGTTCAGTGTGCTTAACCTAATCGTTGAACTCTGATTCTAAGTGAACGGTTTTTTCTCCAACGACTTTTTAAACGTTTTTATAAACTTTATTGCGCACCGCGAAAACGAATGTCTTGGAGACACGACAATGATTGCTGTAATAAGTTCTGCTTTTTTTTTTCCAAACCATTTGCCGCTATTATAATATCTCATTCCGTACAGCCTACCGGTACTATTTTTTTTTTTTCTAATGTTTATAAATCACCTCGAGCCCAAACGTGTACGGATAATAAAAACGTACGACGTCGCGGCGAGATCTGGAAAATAATCATTGCGAGGGGGAGGGCAGGGGAGGGAATGGGAAATAAAAGAGGATCACTTTCTTTGAGACAAATATTTTTTTTCATTTTTTCCGCCGAAAAAATTATCGCACGCGCACCTTGTCCGGGGCACATATAGAGTGATACGAGATCGCGTCATCCCGTATGCGTGTGCTCAAAGGATCAACCGAATTACGTGTACGCAATATCTCGCCTCGCGTGGCGCTTTACCGAACTCGAGTCAACTTATCGGCGCCGCGTGTACGGTATACGAGTGGGCGATATTCCGGATAATATACAAAAGAATATAATACGCGAGAATAACGCGTTCGAGAGTAAAATAGAAACCTGCAGATATATGTATACGATATACGTATACGCGATAAAGGTGTCGGATAATCGCATCACGAAAACAATTCGAATTCCGTCGATTGTAATGTATCGCTGCGGTGCGTCGTCAATAAAAGCGTGAATAACTAATTATCTTGTAAACGAACGATAACATTTTATTTCAAACAGTCGCGTGGTATTGAAGAAGAATAAAAAATTGTTCCGAACGTTATGACTCGTCGGAAAACCGACTATTCCGAGTAAATAAACTAATTAAATTGTGTCAAAATGCAATGGTGCTGTGTAACAATGCAAATTACAATACCAATATTGAAAATAACAATACAACAGTAGCGTAAATAATAATTAGTTTTAATATTTCGTCGTTACGTGGTAATACATAATAGTCTATTGTAGTACGTATAATAAACACGGAGCACACAGATTTCAATGATGTCGGAATTACGAAACGTTCGAGCAAAACACGATTATGCGGAATAATAAGTATGGAATTATCGTAATAATTAAAATAAAAACAAACAAGAACGCAACCAAACGAAAACGAAATGAATGAGGAATAATTTGTTATACAAATGGATTTATCGAATCATTTTTTATTCGATCGATGCCGTGAACCACGAGTGCCATTACTTCAAACCAAAACTCGTATAAGACCGTTTATCAACGGTTTGATATTTGATTTGTCCCTTTAAGCCGTGTGGACATAAAACATTAGATTTACTGTAAAATAAAAAAAAAACTCTAGTTCTAAAATACTGTATCAGTCATTTATGAGTTTTAATTAATATTCACGCGGACAACGACGATGGAAGAAATTTGCGCACGCCTGCTCAAAAGGTCGTGTAATGTAACGATATTTGAATTCGATTTAATATTCAGACGGGTCCGCACAGTTCGAGAACCGCCGTCGTACCGTATGCCCGGTGAGTCTGTTCTCACGTTTTTCACTCGTGTCGCGTATTCGCGCGGTGCCCACGCGGCGAAGTCGACTTGAATATTCATGACGTACATTTTTACGACGACGTTATACCGTTTCAACCCGACCCGCGCGCGCGTGTGTACGTCGTCAGCCTTAAGGTCTCGTGTTCAAAGCGTTCGCCGGGATGATGATGATGATGACGATAGGTAACATTACGGACAAGATGACGATTGTCGCGGGTCGGCGCAAAAAATGTACTCGTGGCCGAAACTTACCCCGGGGTGGAAAAATATTTGCGGACGCGAGATCTGTTGCCGGACGTTGTGTAATATTGTAGCGCCGAAAAGGGCTCGTCTCCGAAACACCCCAATATATCAATCGTGTCGATACGGCGAAAAATTAGTCACGAAAAATGCGTCGTTTGAATAAAAAGAAAAGTCTACTCGGCCACTGCTGCGTACGCGAGCAATTACTTTTTCTCCCCTCGCGGTGTGTTCGGGACTGTTATTGTTCCGTCGCCGATCGTTGATTGCACCACCGCCGGTGCGTGTGGGTCTACTCATAAACATAATAAATCTTATCGAACTCGCAGGCCGTTCTAAACTCGTAGAATAGGTTATTGATTTTTTACAAGCCGTGGCCGCCACACTCGACCACCGCTTTTGGTGGAATATATTAAAGGCTATACGAAGCCGCGTATAAAATTCATATACATATACAGGATAATCCACGGGATATCTCCCGTGTTGGTAGAGATAATCAAATATTCTGTTTGTTTTACGAGCATCCCTGGGCAAAGGCAGTACGGTTGTCAATAAGTTTGTTAAATATATGTGCATTATTAAAGAAGTTACAAGTCAAGCTTTTTATTTCATAATTTTTACGGTTCAACTCACATCATTCATTGGATTTATTATTTTTAGTATTTTTTTTTAGTTTACAAAGAAATTATCATCGCTACTTCATTTTTTCGCTAAGGTTTGCTGATAACGTAATTAGTATTTAAAATCGTGTAAACAGTACACCATTTTCTTGTGAGTTAGAAAAATTATGAAAATTGAAAGTCAAAACGTCAACATTTTCAAAAAAATAAGCCCTATAAAAAGACCATCTTCGAATTTCACAAGAATTGTAAAATAAAAAGTTAATTTCACAATTTTATTTACCGAACTATCGTCAGCAAAATCGCCTTTTCCCACGAGTGAATCAAGAAAAAAATAGAAGTTGATTATCTTTGTAAACACGGGAGATATTGCTCTATGCGCATCCCGGTGGGATACCTTGGACGTATACTTTCGATTGTAATGAAACGCTCGCAATATTACTAAGATAAAACCACGACGAGGAAATGATTACTTCCGCACAAATATTGAAATGTCGTAGTACAGCGATTCTCAAACTGTGTTCCGCGAAGATCACTTCGGGGTTCCACGAAGCTTAAGTAATTTTTTCAACTTTTTCAAGAAAATTACTTTAAAATTTCCAGATTAGTAGTGGGGGAAAAAGTATGCATCATAGACGTAGTCGTCATTTAGTATCTGTTCATGGTGAACTTAAAGATAAAAATGTAGAACTCTTGCTCGAAAGCGTGACGAACTATTAAAATCAACTGTACGGTTCAAACTACAAATACCGTGAATGAAAATGCGACCAAGGCTTCTTATTTTGTTAGCTAAATACCTTTAACACAATATTATTATACGATTATAATTTATTTGCGAATAATCCTAAAAAAAGCTAAAAAGCTAAAAAAAAAAAGTAGGGGTTCCACGTTAAAAGTGGGCATCAAAAAAGGTTCCATGGATAAAAATGTTTAAGAAACGCTGTCGTAGAAGAAGAAAAATACTTCAATTACCGCGGAACCTGTGAACACGCGCATATTATGTTTGTCTGCATGAGCGGTGACGGACAAGTATATTTCAGCCGTCGTTTAAAAATTGATCATACAGTTCAGATCGAACTTTGTTTGAACGCGGTCGCAATTTAATATTAAGTGTTATATGGTTCAATGGTACAATATAATAATTGTATCCGATTTGGACCGTTTAATGGAGGAAAAAAAGTGTTATCGCTGCAATCATTCGAGTCACGTCAGATATGAAACAAATGTTACTATTTCGGACATTTGGAACTGTTAAATGAAAATAACACTCGCACCACACGAGTACCATTATTTCTTATTTCTTATTTCTTTTCAACAAATCACAGGGACAATTCGATACTAACGACTTAAGTTCATTTCCGGGGTTGTAACTTCCGATTGGTCTCTTTCATTCACTTTTAAACCATTAAATACATTTGGGCGAGTACAAAATATATTAAACTATTTTGCAGCAGAGAAATAACATAATAATACAGGGTGATTTTTAAGGCGTGCTCAGCCCTCTTTTTTGGCCGTAAAATACTTTAATTTGAATTTTTTTTTCAATGTATAAGTTACCGTAAAAACTGTTTTTTTTTTCATACCACCGTAAGTACGTTTTGTCGCGAAACATTTTTTATTTAAATAAGAACTCTATATATTTTTTACGCAAAATAATATAATACATTTTTCTAGACTTTTTGATGTATCGTGGTCAAAATCCGGACCAATGCTTTGGATGTTTTCAAATATAAAATTGCGTATGAAAAGTGTAAAATTCGCGTTATCTCGAATTAGTAGCAATTAGCTATAACATTTAACTATAAATTATATCATTATATAAGGTGTTATAATGCTATTTTCCTTTAAATTATAATTAATTTTTATTAGAGTAATTCAAAAACTTTTTGTATAACCAGGACTTGATTCGGATTGCGTGAAAAAAAAATGCTGGAATACATAGTTTTTATGGTAACCTGATTACTGAAAAAAAAATTAAACTAAAGCATTTTTATGGACAAAAAAGGGAGTAAACACGCGTAAAAAATCACCCTGTATGTCTAGTCGAGCAGTACGGTTCTCTCGTTACGAGATATAATTCCGTTTTCATGAAACACATACGAGCAGACCGTTTCGAATGTACCTACACAATATGGGACCAATCAACTGGCCAAGCGTATTCAAATGCATAACATTATGTAAATTCGATTCGTCATCAGCGATATTCTACTAGTGGTTTCCATCACACGAATGTTTTATAAAAAACTCGTGTTTATTATGTCACGAGAATCACAATACCACATAAAAAATGCGGCCCTTATTCAAAAATATTAATGTAGTTAACACGTCATGCAGTACTGTGTGTTTATTAGAAATAAAAATAAAAATACGCCGTACCGAATTGGACGATTTGCCCGACGCCGAAGTATTACGTAAATTGTTTTCCATCGTCGTTCAAACAATTTGTTGAATTCTATAACATCACAGATCAGATGAGACCTGACCTGGTGCCACGTTATTTGAAAAAAATTAAACAAATTAAAAATCAACCTTTAGTCAGTAGTGTATCCACTCGTGGGGAAACAAATTCTTTAGTTATCTGAATCCCAATAATTTAAATTGACCCAAACGACACGCGTGTACATTAAGTACAGAATATGTATTGATAATTATTTTCTATAATAACTATATAGTAAAAAGGAGTTGTGCAGCAATTTAAATCCCAGGGTGTGGACAATTTGCGTTGAGTATGACCCGATTTATCAGTAAACCCCGAAAATATGGATTTCACGTAATCTGTGAAATAACTCTCGTCCCATACGATCGAGTTCAAGACTTTGGCGGGTTCATTGCTAAATGCTAGTTGTGGTTTGTTTTTATTCCTTTCGATGAAAAAAAAAAAAAAACTTGGAATATAAAAAATAACAAATTCACTAATCATTTTTCGACTCACGGACCAACAACAAAGTACACACATTTAAATTATATAAATAGTTTCAAAACTATTCTGGATAACTGTTATATTTATGTTAATTAATTCAATGATAACTGCAGTTAATGCTACCCACCGAGCGTTTTACGTAACATTTTTTGGTTAACGATTTTGTACTTCTTTCGGATCGTTAATCATCAAAATACTTCCCGTACAAAATATCTTAACTTGTGACACTACGAATTATTTATGAATATTAACTTGATGTATTTCTGAAACAAAAGCCTCCGTGTTTTACAAAATTAATTTGCTCGGCATTTCCGCGATGTGAGAGTAACTCACCGTTTTTAATACAGCAATAATTATGGCATGATACGGCACAATTATTTAGTGGAAAATGCACCGAACTCTTTTTTTTCTTTTTCATAATAAACCATTATTGTGTACGTTCTCTTTTGAAGTAACGTGTATAAAGAGTTTAGTTTAAAGCTCATTGAACAAAATTAATTGCGATACACGCCCGTGTATTTAGTAGAAAATAACGAATTAAAAACAAACATTACCGTTACAAAGTCTTACTCGAATATTAAATAGCGTCTGAATACCGTTGGGTCATTATGTTTCACATTGGCGTGCACTTGAAACCGTTTGAACAATCTCAAGAACATAAAAGAAAATCCAAAACAGAGCCGGTATTCGGTAAGCGACCGCGATTTCAAATGTGAATTCGTTGCTAATACCTATATATTTATATATTATATGTAACCAATGACAACACATTGCGTTTTTAATTTGTTTCTGATTCACGATTATATCTTATTTTTAGATTCTTGAAGCGAGGAATGTATTTTTTGTCTTGGTTTCATGTGTTCAACTATTCCAATGCGACGCAAATGGTATGTAAAACGTATATTTTTTTATTTTTTTTTCCTGTTTGAACCGAGGATTAGGCGAGAACAGTTTATCACAGTATTTCCACCCGAACCCTATCGTTTATAAGTCTAGATAATAATATTAAAACATAAATTAGTTTGTTTTTTTTATTTTCTCAGTGATTCATCCAATGAAAACGAATAGAAAACTTTTGAAAATAAGTTTTAAATTTAGCCAAACATTTGAATCCCTTTTTGTTATATCAGTTGTATTGGGTTCAACTACTGTCTTATAGCTTGATATGTTACGCAATACTAATCATTGTCCATTTTACATGTTCTTAAAATGATCCGATTCAGCTATTCGTTATTTTTTTCGATATCATTTTTAACATCAAATAGCAAAAACAGAAAAGTTTTGAAAAGGTTAACGGTTGTTGGTTTTTTAACTGTTCATCTTAAGGAATGCCTTTAACACATATTTGTTCAAAGTGCAAAAAAAAAAATGTATTTTAATTACAATTATATCATACAAAGTAATCAACAAATGTATACAATTTATAATACCAACCCCTGCTTAGAGCCATACTTAGAATCCGATAACTTTATGTCTTTGCTATTAAATTTGTAAACTTGCATAACATGTACGGTTAAAAATGTAACTAAACAAATTGCTGCAGTAGCATTTACGCGGTTTTCATCATTGTTACAGTGCATTTGTTTTCAATATATTATTTTAATTTTAAAAACACCAAATTTGTCTAAACGTACCGCATTCATAGTTAAACAAATATTACATTGATAAAATACACATTTGTAGGCAAGTAATGCTACAAAAAATGTTAGATTACATTAGATTACAGCAAAAAGTAACTAATTAATAAACCGTTTAAAAGCATTAAAAATCTACAGAAAAGTGCGTGTGCGTGTGTGTATGGAGAGGAATGAAACTCGTCATTCATTACGACGAACTGTATAAGCCGTGGTGGAAAACCTATCTTTTTTCTTTCAGTAAACCGTACGCACTTACTTAAATTTTCCCATTACGAGCACTGATTACTGTTATGCAATCATAATGACGTCTGGAGCACACCGTATTATGTATTATTACGTTGCGCTCGTACAGTCAGTTCGATCTTTTCACGAATTGCGCGAAAGTCAACACGGTGAAAATCGGCCAAGTTGTGTATTTTAATTAAAGTGCGCGATGCGAACATCCAGCTTGTGAAATATGCAAGTGTAATATAATAAACGTTTATCGTATAATCCAGAAACGTAAGCAATACGTTTTCAGTGAAGCACTCGTCGATGTAAATGCATTGTAATAACATAGTGTCCGACATTAAATTAATTACTCCGTACAACATAATAATATATTTTATAATAATATGAGACTCTTTTATTTTTTTTTTCCGTAGTGCGTGTTTGTGTTTGATCTAACGATATCGGATGGTTTTTAATTGCATATTTTATGTTATTTATTACAACTCCTTACTTTTTAATACCGTTTGATTTATGGCGATGACTATAAAATATATCGTTACAGAGAAATCTTACAACGGAAATATAAAATAACGTCAACCGATACTACGGTGCCTCGTTTGGCCGTCTTTAAAACTGACACAAAAATATTAAAGATCTTGCAACTCGTGTTTGTTCACCAGATAATTAATTAATTCCATTACAAACTATATCTCATAACAACAAGGTAACAGAAAAACGATGAAGAAATGAAAATTTTTCTTTGTCAATCCAATCAAATGTATAGGTGTGATAAAAATCTATTTACATCTATTTACATCGAAATT
The DNA here is from genome assembly GCA_949715065.1 of Periphyllus acericola. Taxonomy (NCBI): domain Eukaryota; kingdom Metazoa; phylum Arthropoda; class Insecta; order Hemiptera; family Aphididae; genus Periphyllus; species Periphyllus acericola. Next base: position 11,813,224 of record OX454270.1, on the reverse strand, counting down.
GAAATTGCTTTTAATTTTAACGTCCGGCACCTCTGAAGCTACGAGTATGACATTTGGTCAGTAGTTTCGTTTTATGATTTTGAGTCCCGTTAAAAAAGGATTTTTCAAAGTTTATTCATTGATATTTGATACACTTCTGAATTTTGTGGAATAAGAAATGGCATACACTTCGATAGACACGGAGATCACATGTCAACATAGATAACGTTACTAATAATCCTGCAGAATATCCGAATTCGTTAAAACCACTGGATCTACCATATCATAGGCATATTCTAGGTGTGGGCACTCGAGCACTGCTATTTATGTTGATGAGACATTTGAAACCACCTAAACTGTGCAACGGCTGAAAGTTAAAGCATCATACCGCAATATTTTGGAAGTCACAATTTCAACTGGATGTGTGCAAGAGAAAACTGTATTTTTGCCACGTATTTCTTTAATTCCTACCGATATTCCGTTCGAATTTAAACGATTATAGTTCACTCTTAAAGTCTGCTTTGCAACGAAGATAAACAATTCTCAGGGGCAGACTCTTGGACTTGAGAGAAAAATGTTTCTCACGTGGGCAATTGTACCTAGCGTAAACTCGCCCAGAGAATAATATTGTCTGGAAAAAGATTTTGTAGATAATATTTTTATCTCATACTCACTATTAGTATGAAATTTTTAAAACCTTTGCAGCTAAAACTTATATATATAGCACTTGCTCTAATCTAAAATCTTCTTATTGTCATATTGAGTATTAGAGAAATTATTCTTTTAAATTTAAAGCTCATACGCCCGGGAGAAATGTTAAGACTGTTCCGTGCGAAGCCGACCGGTTACTCGCAGACATAAGATTATATTAAAAGAAAAATAAATGTCCTTAGAATACTCAAACGGTTTTTTATACTAAATATTGTTTTTACATCAAAATAGTAATAAGTTGCTCTAATTTAAAATAGTAAAACATCTCCCGGTGAGTCCGGATAATTACCTATTAAACTATAAACATAATATACTTAATACTTCGATAAATAAACGCGTAATGCGGTTACTATACACAAGTGAATAATATGCATTTATCATGTTTTGAGGATGTAATCAATTGTACGTAAAATATAAGACCATCTCGTAGACTGGATGTCACACCACATTGAGTATTTGTATCGGATCGCGTGATCTGTATGATTTTCATAATGTGAACATTATATGTACACGAAAAAAGTCAATTTCGTTACGTGGATGCGACGTATACCTATAAATACGAAACATATGTATTGAATCAAATGAAAATAATACGCGTTTTCAATCAACCCCCGCACGTGACTTCTGGATGATACTACGGTTCGATGTTGTGTATTTGCGCGTACGTGTTTCATATGACCGTCTGTGTACGGTGCACAGGAGTAGTGCGAATATCTACTGACATCATGTTTTATTGTAAAATATCACATAACGGAGAATCGTATTCGAACTTAGTCACGCGAAGAGCGTACAAGCGTTTCGCGGAACATATGTGGACACACGCGCACGCACGCACGCACGCACGCACACACGTGACCTTACCTATAAGAGCGTGCAATGTTTATAGCGTTCATTCCGTGTACACGCAATACGCAATTAACATTGTAGCCGACTCTTTACCGTGGAAATCGCCGTGGGTGACACGTGAGTAACGTCGTTTCGGGCCGGTGTTGGAATGCCAACGAGGTCGTTATTTGCGCTCTTAATCAGGTTTACGAGAGGGGTGCGTACGCTCGCGCACCCACTCACACACACACGCGCGCGGTACGAATTACGTCGCGTTTCAGACTTTTCGGTGACGGGATCACGGCAAGGGACAAAGTGAGGGATGAAGTAGAGGGATGTAGGTATTGTTGCCGAGCGGAGTCTAGAAGAGCGCTACACGGCCGGTCGGCATTCCGAAAACTAGAACGAGCACAGCGTAAGCGATTCGCGAGCGGGTGAAACGACCGTTCTTCGGGTGGTCTATCTCTCTCCCTCTCTCACTCATCCCTTCACCGCAACCGGCGCCAATGCAAATGGTTTGTTTTCCGCCGAATTTCCGCGTATACTATTCTCTCGTGTTCGACGGCAATTAAAACGACAATACATTATAACGTTATAACGGAGTGGAGAGTGGTGGTGGTGGGGAGTTGCAGTATAAATAATTTCAAACTCAACTTTGTGCCCGTGCAATTGGTGTTATGGGTAGGGGGTGGTTATCGCGAAGAGGGTGTGCGGTAGTGACGGCGGCAAACAGTCGGTGGCCCGCGCAATCGATATCGAATTCGTGGCCGAGCAAGTGGTAAAATATTACATTAGCACACTAGCAGCTGCATTGAAGTACTAATAGTTGCAGTAGACGTGAGTATAGAGCAGGAGCTGCAGGAGTATTGTGGCCCGTAGTGGCGGAGTGGTTCGCAACAGCCCCGTGTACGATGGGTAACGGTGAAAGCGAACAGTCGGTGCCGTAGCCGGAGGTGGTCTCCGAGGGCTTTAAAATGTCGGTAGTTGTTATTATCGTTGAGTACATATTGTGTTCGGGCGCGCGTACCGACACTGAAGTGTTAAAATTCCATATTATCAATAGTAGACACGTAACCGCGAGCGGCGGTATTGATCTTTCTCCGACGATCGGTTATCATTATACCGTTATAAAATCCAATACATAACGGTACTTACCTAGTTGTGTTCGCTCGGTAACGGTTAGCCGAGGGGATGGGGGATGCGTGTGTTAGCGGGGCGAATAAATTAATAGATTCGACAGAGACAAACAAATAATTTTACTTTCGAAAAAAACCTCTACACGATAATATTACAGTGCACGGCGCGCGATTTTCGGTAAAAAGTAAAAACGATTGTTGTTGGTGCGCGAGGGTCAGAGTTTTTACGTACGTGTTGTTAAGTGTTTTTTCGCCGATGGAAAACGAATCCCTCCGAAACGACCGTAACAAACGGTTAAGGAATAATAATAAAATAAAAACCATTCGATGTTTTTCCGAATGATATGGTCCGGACTACGGCAGAGAAATGTCGTATTATCCTTGTCACCACTGTTGCGGTACCGTAGTTATACATAATATAATATAAAGTCAAACAAAGGATTTCTCGGATTTGTGAATTAAAAAAAAAAAACCAAACGGATTTCAATCAACCAATTTTGACCCTTGGATAAAAAAAAAATAACATTCAATGGATTCAATCACAATGATATATCCGAGTTTCATTAAATTACCAAATCTCGTCTCGTGTACTTTTACACGGTTCAATATAAAATGGATTCTACGAGCTTTATGGGGGAGTACATAATATTAAAGTTCAAATCACGCGGTCTTTCAATGTATCTAGATTTTATAGAAATCCATTTAAATGTTGCGACTTGAGTTTACGAAAATAAAATAAAAATAATTAAAAAACTTGAAAATGAAATTTGATTCGATGAAACATAATGAATACACGAAAAACTTAGTGCTATCAAATTGCAGAAAAATATTGCTCGAAACGATTGCAGAAATATCACTTATATAAATGACACACTTTCAAAAGTAACTGATGTATATGTCGACGAGAGCATTGTTTCGAAACTATCAACTGTGAACACTAAAACTTGAGAAATAAAAGCGAGCGTGGAACACTAATTTTTCAACGGAAACAAGACGTTTCTAATGTGGTCGGTAAAAAACGACAGAGAGAAAATTTAAAGAAAACCAACCAAATAACACGAAATCAAACATGTCGACGTTTTCGTTTTATAGAGCTCTGTTGGAAAGAACCGTGTGTAGGAGGACGTTGTGGTGGCACACATAAGCTATTGAAAAGTAAAAACGACACATATGTACGCCGCTCCATGAGACAATAACGTATATTGTCTCGCGATATCGTGTGGGACCAGCGGGTGGTGTTTTGCTTTCAATTCTTAGCGCAGTCGATTCGAGCGAAGGGTTTTTTTTTTTTGTCTTACCCGGTCGTTTTACATCGTTCCTTTTCCTTCGTATTAGTATGATTATTATTTCTGTTTTTTTTTTTTTTTTGGAAAAACGAACGCGCTTGGTAAGACGAATCGTGTAGGATTTGCGCGTCGGGTCCCTCCGCCACCCCCTCTGCCACGCACATGCACACTTCACTCGTGCACGTCAATACGGTCCAACGTGGTGTTCGCTAGAGGAAGGGGGAGTTTTGACGATAAAACCACCCCTGCCCGGCGATATGTTACACGCCGGAAAAGCGCCCTCGGATCCACGCAACGCATCGCTGTCGGGGTAGTAAAATATAGTGTACAGTAAATATTATGAGATTCGAAGCGATCGCCCGGGTAAGTTATGCGATAGCGCATGTTGTATTACTGTGCAGTTCCGCCCGTCGCGATTACACGACTTCTGGGGAACCACGTCGATGTTCATCACGGCGGCAATCGAATGAAACGGATAAATAAAAACCGTATAACCGTGGCGCGCTATGGTTATGGATCCCTGCAGCTTACGCGCGCATAAGATATACGACGAACAAACGCTGCGGAGCCGAGAACAATAGAAACGGACGGCCGAATTGGTCGGCCGCAAATGTATTCTATTGTGCGAGACATAAGAAGTGACCTACTCCATCGATCGATATTCAATAGCGATCAAATTTGCCGATCCCTTGGACATTTCTCACGGAGCCCTGGCGGCCTGTATTTCCCGCGGGATCTCCCGTACCAAACGGACTCTATAAATTAAATCGCGACAAACGTGCAGTGATCGAATACAGGCTACGTGCTGATCGTGCAATCACACTATAACAATACTTGATTTCTTGTCTGTGAAATAATAATATATTTTTTTTTCTTTTAGAAGAAACGAATTTTATGTTGGTACGCTTTCTTTCCTTCAAAAATCGGATAAACGTGAAACATTTTGAAAAGGATTTCTCTTTCCCGAAACGTATAACAATATTATATAATATGTACCAAGTACCTTATTCCAAGTTTGTTTTGTATTATATTCATTAAGTTTACTTTTTGTGTAAAAAAAAAAAGTTACAGTCTGTAAATATTCAATATTTTAAAATAAACAAAGGTAAAAAATACACAGAGTGATGAGAATTTCATACACAGCGGTTTTTTCATAAATATAAGCAAACCACAGAAAAAATCGACAGTTTTTCGAAACTTGATCATCGTAAACTCATATCTTCAGTGTCTTCACGTACGTTTTTTAATATTAAATTCTGAGAGCTCTGTATAAATGTTACCACCAATGACGTAAATGAAGGAACCGATGGTGATCACTAGTCAATAACGGTATTTCCGATCAAATTAGACATACAGTAAACGATAATGATAAGGAGGTAATGTCCATTATTTTCAGGCAGTGATGCGTTTATAGAAATAGCTCCTAGATAATACCGATTTTTTTCAGCCAAAATCGATAAAATATTTGTTGAAATAGAAACAAACCAGCAGATATGTTAGACCAGCCATACTCAACCTTTTTTTTATTTGGGCCACATAAAATATTTTAAAAATTCCGCGGGCCGCAAGTTGAAATGAATGGAACGGAAATTTAAAAAAAAACTAAAAATAAATGTATATATTGTATATATTGTATAACATTTGAAAATGTAGAATAAAAAAAATGTAATTAAATATTTATTCTTAACAAACTTAATAAAATTCACATAAAATATAAAACATAAAATGTTTATATTTAATTAGTGTGAATTTTGAAATTGAGATAGTTTTTTCACTATTTTGGACATATCTGGTTTGTAGTTGCTGCATGCTACTCTTAACAAGTCGTCAAGATGTGAATCAGTAAGCCGATTTCTGTACACATTCATTGCATATTTCATTTTTGAATATGAAGTTTCACATAGATATGTTGATGTGAACATTGTCATCAAAAAGTGGGCACATTTTTGTAGGGTTTTGTATTTTCCTGGCACTAAATTCCAAAACTCTATGTATTCTTTTTGTTCTCTCTTCTCTTTGAAAATAGCTTCGAAATTTGTATCATTTTTTAATTCAATAAATTCATCAAACACTTTTGCATATTCAGATACAGTCAATGCAGCTAATTGTGTTATACTCGTTACTTCTAAGTGCCAAGGATTTTCTATAAGTAAAAAGCAATTCTTTACAGCTCTTAAATCCTGAAATCTTCTTTTAAATTCTTTAGATAAGGCAGCTAAATGATTTAAAATTATTATCTTATTTGTTTCAGAAATGACAATATCATCTTGTTTAACTTTTATAAGGGTTGGGAAATTATGTAGCACTTTGTTCTGTATTTCCTTGTAATAGATCTCCAGTTTCTCTTCAAAAGCAAAAACGTTATTCACCATCTGCGAAATAATTTTATTTTCACCCTGTAAACCGCGGTTGAGCTCATTAAGTTTTTCTGTGATATCACACATATAAGCTAAAAGGCACCACCAATTATTGTTTTCAAGTCCATCAAATTTATCAAATTTATCATTTTGTCGTAAAAATGCAGTAATATCTAATCGTAAAGTAAAAAACCTTTCAAGTACTTTTCCTCTACTTAGCCAACGCACCGAAGTATGTAAAAGAACGTCACTATAATTACTGTTCATTTCTTCTAAAAGACTTTTAAATTTTCTGTGATTGAGTTCATTTGCTCGAATATAATTAACTATTTTTATTACGTTTTTCATCACTAAATCTACTTCTGGAATAGAGACGCGTGCTGCCAAGTTTTCTTGGTGAATAATACAATGAAATGACAAGATATTTGTTAAATTATATTTTTTTTTCAACAGAGAAATAAATCCCTTTTCACACCCGGTCATCGATGGACATCCATCGGTGCACACACAAACCAATTTTTTAATATCAATATTATTGTCGTCAAGAAAATTAGTTATCACATCAAGATAATCGACGCCTCTAGTTTGATTTTTCATTGCAATGAATTTCAAAAAGTCTTCATTAATAGAATTCTGTTCAGTACAATATCTAACAAAAATAGAACATTGTGATGTGGCTGAAATATCAGTGCTAGAATCAAAAGCTAAGCTAAAAAATTTACAATTTTTTAAGTCTTCGATGATGCGGTTATAAATATGTTTTGCAATATTTTCTATACGCCTAATACAGGTAGAATCAGAAAGCTGCATTTTTTTAATTTCCGATATTATTTGATTTTTATTGCTAAATTTATCAAATAGTAAGGAGGAAGCACTTATAAAACATTCCTTCACAATTTCGGCGTCAGTAAAAGGTTTCATATGCTTACCGAGTATGTAACAAATTTCGTATGATGCAGTTGTGACAGCTGCATCTTGTGATACCGCCACTGAAATAACACATTGTTGTTGTTGCAATGACTTCTTGAAAAAAGTTAATTTTTCTTGTCTCATCAAAGATCCGGGACTATAAGTACTATTAAATGATTCATGTTTTGTAGTGTAGTGACGAAAAATATTATATTTTTTTTGTATAACAGTTTCTCGACAGATTAAACAAGTAGCTGAACCCTTTTTATTTTGTACGACAAAATATTGTTCTTCCCAATTGTCTTGAAACAGTCTATTTTCTTCAGTTATTTTTCGTTTTTTCGAAGATACGCCTGCCATAATGTCACAACAAATATAAAAAAATAAAATTACAAATGTATGTTTCACGCCTCTTGACGATTGAAATATTTAATAAATAAATGTGCCCGACACCAACGCTATTACACATCTACAACGTGACTAACCGTTCATATAATCATAATGCGTACCTTCGAGCTACGGCCAGTTTAGCGATAAGATAAAATACATCAAAATCGTTATAAATAGAAAAAATACCAAAAACATAATCATCCTTATCTATCGTTATGTTTTATAATTATAATAATATTAGTTTTGAAACTTATATTTTTTTATCAATTCAATGAGTTCTATTCGGGCCACATATAAATCGTTGGAGGGCCGCATGCGGCCCGCGGGCCGCAGGTTGAGTATCGCTGTGTTAGACCATGAAAATATCATCGCGACGACCGGAGAAAAATTAATGACTGTTCGTGAGGCTGTTGGCTTTGGAATCAAACGCGTTTGTAAAAAAAAGTAATGTTTCGCGCAATTCAAAGTGTTATAGTACATCCATCAAATTGTTGTGAAAACAATAGTTTTATATATAAATGGAATATTATGTATAACTCAACTTTTACCGTCATTATTTTGAATTTATATTAAAATTAAAATATTTCGTTAAACACAGTATCATCGTATTCTATCAGTATTAATGTTATTTTTTGGTCGTCGTTGTAAATGAGTTAACAAAATATTTGATTTATATGACATTGACAATATTATTACCTAATTTACACCGTTAACCGTAACATGTATAACTAGAATGCAACAGTTACTGTCCACTGGAAATACCAACGGTTTTTGATAAACGTTTTCTTTTATCAACGGGACTTGAAGTTAGTCGAAAATAATAAAAGCCTTATAAACCTACAAATCCATGTAACACACACTTATCTTATGAATATCGTTTTGATATTGATAATTTTATATTGTTGTCCAGAGAATATCTCTTATAAGTTATAACTCTCCACTCAATTTTTAATTGTCCGCTAGATATTATAATATGAATGTCTTATGAACCAACTTTTGACGTCCATTGAGTACAAAAATGATAAAAATCTCATTAATATTATATTTACTACTGTATTTCAATCGGATATGTTACAAATATCTAACGAAGAACTATTTATGTCTTATGTAAGTTATCAATACTTAATAAATATTTACCAAAAATACATATTTGATTGGATGTATAGTAGATTGAAGATATTACAGTATATCCAATTGATATTTAATAAATCAATACTGAACGAACTTAATTGTAGGTATAGTGGTACCTATTTTATAACGTCCATTTAATATAAATACAAGAGTATATAGTACTATACCAACAATATCTGTAAATTATTATTCTCACTGGTTTATGTTTAGCATTTAAATTAAATATGCAACAAAGGTAATACTTAGAATAAATAACGAGTTTCACATTACTTTATGTATATTTCTATTTGTACATTCTTTTAATGAGTACGCGAATAAATGTACAACATAGGTAATGCCAAATAGCAAACGGGAATTATGAACATGTCATTTTGTTTGTACAACAACACAGTGTTTTAACGGACGTACAAACAATCGTTTTTAATCCGGTACCTGAGATGACCTATTAACGAATTCGGCTTACTCGAACTGGCTTTGAAACCGTTCAACGGCGTAAAAGAAACGTTTTTTGTACGCGGCAAACGGTCCGCGTACAATGGCTAATAATAAACTGTACGCCCGTATTGGCCGCGCGCGATTTTAAAGCTAAGAAAAAAAGCCGTTCAAAACCTTGCGCCAGAGGACATTATTATAATCAGGTCTCGGAAGTTGCGGCACTAAAAATGTTACTTTTTAGCTCTTAAATATGCAGTTATAACTCCAAAATATGCATTTTACTTGGAAAAATTATGATTATAATGTTTTGGCTCATTAACGGCTCAGGGACTGGCTGGACTGGCTATTATTAAGTTAGCAAATTTTATTCGCTGAGGCCTATTTATTGCCAATATTTGAAATATTTTCAATACTATAACCAAGTAAAATCATTATTTCCAACAAAATGTGATTACATCCTATATTATGTGAAAATATACCCAAAAATAGCACTAAAAACCATGAGTTTAACAAAACAGCAATAAAGACCGTAAATAATATGTAAAAAATAGCAAAACAAAATTTCATGCATGACATCAGATGAGTATGAAAAATATTTGTATCTTACTATGGATGTTCTAGGACGAATCAAAAAAAACATGCCTTTACTAGAACTTCCGATCCCTGATTATAACACTTCCATCGCGATATGTCGCGTCCTGAATCCTGATCAACAGTCGACGATATCGGTGTTCCGGCCTGATCGCGTATTTTTGTACCGACCCCGTGGCGATCGTACCGCAACGCAGGATAATATTTCATCGCGATCCCTTTGACGAGCGTTTCATTATCCTTCGGCACTGCCGAACGTCCCACGTGCTCGCGCATTGTTCTTTTTTATTTTCGCGTCCGCGGTTCTCTAACCAACCCTAACCGACCTAACCGCAGATGATAAATCGTGGAGTGCAGAGCCGGCGGCGCGAGACTATTATGTTTCGAATAATATTGATCACGGCAAGATTGAACGCTTGATATGCCGGAGCGAAATCATAATAATTGTTATGTTCCGAAGAGTTGTACAGGTACGTGCGCAGCGCACCACGAGCTCCGCCGAGGCGAGGGATGAAAATGTAACGGATTTCCGCGTAGGCGTGAAACACCGTCGGACGAGGAGGATGATGATGAATATTTTTTCACTCGTGAAAACGTTATTGTGATCAGCGCCGACACGTGGCCGGGCTACTGCAGCGGGCGTTGATTTCTTTTCGCCGATCCACCCTCGCCCCCTTTGTCCGTCTCACCCTCCGTGTATTACAGTCGACGCGTACATTGTGTTCGATCGAACACCAGTGGTTTTCCGTGGTACGCCGCATCTTAAAACTCGTCGAGCGCATAAAAGAAGTTGCCGGCCGACCTTTTTACGTATAAATATATATATTATTTTTTTTTTATCTTCCAGAGGGGTTTAATATTATTTCCCACCACATTTCGCGATATTTTTTCACTCGGACGTTGTACGTATTGTGTTACGTGACTCGGAAACATTTCGGATTCGTACAGTGTAGATTATCAGCGCAGAACAGACGTGGTTAGTCTTTTGGTTATTATTTTTCCGGCTGACGGTTCGGCGAGACTCGGCCACGATGGATCGTTACGTCGTAACCTTCGGTTATGTCATACATAAAAACGGAAAACTCATGAATCGGCAAATGGTATTTTTAGTATTTTACTATCGTTAATGATATCGCGGCGAGCTCACAACGTAATCACATAACATTGGGATCGATCGATTTCACGCCACCGTCGGGTACGCATCTACTCCACTTTTAAACGTGAATCGTTCGAAACGGCATTATTATTATTTTGTGGACCGACGTTTTTCCCCGGGATCATTTTCTTAATCAAGGACTCTGATACTTTTCCTTCTGGTGATTATAAAAGCTCGGTTTTTAGACAAACAGTTATATAACCGGATCATATTTAATGTACAAGCGTGCCGGTTCATTAATTATTATTTATGTTAATCGATTGCGCGTATCGCATAATTGGACTGGTAATCAATGGGAGTTAACGACGAGCTATTCATTAGACCTGACTGACAAATTGCGACGCAACAAAAAAGTTAGCATCTATAACCATCGTTCAGATATTATACGATTGCAACTTTGGTTACTGTTTTACACAAACACTAATTTATCGTCCTCGATCAGTTTACAATGATTCCGTGTAATAAATTAACTTTGCCGATATAACGCGTACAACGGAACGCCAATAAACGCGCATATCCATTACAATTGAATGATTAAATAATATTTTGCACGATGGTTGTTAAAGCATTGAGGGATATCTTTTTTTTTTCAATAAATATTGCAATCTGTTTACATAAAAAAAAAAACTTTAAGTAACAACGATGACTGAACAAAAATTATGATATCTGACGTAAAATACCATGAATAAGATACCTTATAGTAACATACCCTCAGCTAGATATATTAATACAGTCCCTATAACTACTGAAATTAAAAAATACCATAAAGAGTATAATATATGATTAGGTGTGTACCTGAATATTTTTCTTTTTTTTCCCTTCTTGATACAGCTTTAACCAAAAAGGTTGTAAGCTTTAATGTTGGGGATGATTAAGAGTCAAACGCACATTGAAGGTACAGTTGGTTGTGATGAAGGGATGGTGTGGCCTCCTCTCCCCGGACGATGTTGCTGAAAGTGAAACCTGGTTCGAACCTGCAGTGAATATGCGTTTAAGCACATCATCCTTAACCACTCGGCCATATCACTCCGCGCCAATACATAAATACTATTAACTTAGTTAAACATATCACGGAATTTAAAGTATATAAGAAGAAGATAAATATTTATTAAAACAATATTATTTTGCTACTTGGAAATAATTACCTAATGATCGAGCGTCGGTTTACATTTTAAATTTAGAATATAAACGATACCGTATAATACACATATAAGCTCTAAAACGTGGGCCTCAGCGACATGTTTAGGGACTAAACGCTAATAAAATAAAATATTTGCGGACTAAACGCTGATTGTTGAAACAATAACGTCGTATCATTAATACAATTTTAAATTGGGGTATAAACGACGAAAATTCAAATTATTTCGTAACAATTGTTTTTGATATTTCAATAATAGTTGTAAATCATTGAAAACTCTGTGTCCGCTAAAAAAACTTATTGCTCAAAAAACCATCTAGAAGAAAATCTTAAAAAATAACACTAAAATAAGTGATCGGAGTTTTAAATGAAAAACATCACAAAAACCGTTCTTCACCTGAAAATCTTATGAAAACGTCGATCGTGCCTCTCATTTTGAAGCCATCGAAAATGTTTTTGACTAAACAATAACATCGTTCAGACCACCATATGTTTCGTGTGATATAACGATCGCGAGAATAGCCAATCGGTGCGCAGAGTACACATTTTCAATTCGTAAACAGAATCGAATATTATTTCGCGTCACCCCGTTGCACTGGGCCAAATCGCATTTGCGTTCAATCCGAACATGGACATGTTATGATGTAAGACTATCCGAGGGCTCAACCCCGAGCGCGGCTTGTAAATACGAAACGATCGAACCGCGGTACATTATAACATCACACGTATGATAAACCGTACGGTAACGATCGGCAATCATCACGTGGCTCACATAATATTATATGGTACGCGTCGCGAAGACTGCATAAAACGCGTGCATTACCGACACTACGTTTATTTCTATTCCGCACCACGTGTAGGTGCTTGTGTACATTTTGAATTGCCGTCGAACTCATCGCGGTAAGATGTTCACGGTAACCGCGCGCGGTGTGGTAGAATCATTTTCTCATAAAAAAAAAAAAGTCCATAGAAGTATTCGAGACGTTTCCAGAGCGTATTTTTTTTATTCTCGTTTATTCGACGCGATAAAGGTTTACAGTTATTTGCGCCGCGCCGTATCGCTCGAAGATCATTTACATATGTAAAGGAACCCACGCGGAGAAACCCACCCAAATCCGTTATAACTTTATCGTAAACGCCGCCGCGGCGAACGTTTAATGTCCATATAATAGTAACGGTGTACGATCGAAATACCAATAATACTGTAACAGTACAATAATGATACGTATAACGTACAAGTGTTTTCCGGTCCTTCTCCCTTTCCATCGGGACTTATTTCTTATGTTTCTGCTACGGGTTCAACCGATTACTTTATCCGGCAGGTATCGCGTTACCGCAGAGCGGCTGACGCGGTACATAAAACACGATTAAAGTTACCCGGTAACCGTATAATATAGTAACAGCCGAAGACAACATGTCCGATGACTTTCTGTGAAACGGAAAACATTTTCGTAATCCATCGTATCAGATGCGCCTTAAGCTCGGAAATATTTATCTTTGTTCGAGAAAAATACGTCGTACACAACGTGCCGACCACATCAAATTGTTTTCCATTTCGCTAAGCATTTTCATCGGTTTAAATCTTTCAAAATGTTTGCAATTTTACGCGGTCATCGTACGTCGTTCGCCGGTCTTGGCTATTGGTGCCTTTCCCTTCGCATTTCCGTCGCGCGGCTAAAATTCAAACGTCGTGGAGCACCGATGTTTACGCGGAGCGTGCGCTACTGTCGATATAAATCTCCCTGGCGTGATGGCGCGCACGGGTTCCGGCAAGGCAAATTTATTACGGTACTCTGCACTTGCGAGGACCAAAAACTCCGGAACCCAATTCTGAGATTGGCAATCGAAAAAAAAAGAAAAGAGCGAAAAAAAAATCACCTAACCGATTGGATTCGTTCTTGACGAATCTGCGGTCGCCGCAGTCGCTAGACGCCGGTATTTTCACTGTCCGACAAAGAACGTAGTATATCATGCACATATTGTCACACCTATCGGAACATAACATCCACGGCTTACGCGTCTATCGACCGACGGTCCTGTAATTCGAAAGTAAACCGTAATAATAGTCCAACGCAAATTCTCGCGGAGTACAAACGTTTATTCTTCGATAAAAATCCCGAAACGAATTCCGAAATAACGCATTACGCAGTATACAGTCGACAATAACAATAACGGTAATAACAATCATTTGTAATGATTCATCCCCGGGCCCGAGGCCGACTCGTCTGCACCGTCGTTTTATCTCGACCGATTGATAAAAGATCTTTTTAGCGTCCGTGCGTGTATTGGCTCAAAAAATACTATTTTACGTGTGAACATATTGGTACGAATAGGGAGTAGGTTTGTGGACTAAGCTACCCCCCTCATCACTCCTCCACCAAAAGTGTTATGTTATTTTTTAACGTTCATCGGGTTGAACGTTTTACTGAAAAGATAGTTGAGTGGAAAATTGCCAATATTGAAATAAGGATAAAGGACCAACTCTAAAAGTTATAAAAATGTAAAATTTAAATCTTATAAATACGAAATGGTATAATGTATTAGTTGGTATTAGACAACACGTGTGTGTCTGTGTATGTGTGTAATGTAAGCTATATATATAATGAATTGTTTTGAGAAGAACTATTGCAGCTTAAATAGCACACAATGTGTAGGAAGTGTTGTTGTAAATAGGTATAAATGAACAAAATTAGAAACCAAACACAGTTAGGAACTATTATGGTTTAGGGTTGTTCTAATTCTGCGAACTCTTGATCCCAGATTTCGTCTCCCTAAAACCGCCAACACTATTTGCGCCTTTGCACACGTGTTACGGTTTCGGATACCTATTATTATACTCTTTTGGATCCTGACGAGGGCTTTTCTATAGACGGTGAGACGCGTCCCTTCTCTCTCTCACACTCTTGATATTATAATAATTTTTTTCATCCTTCAGTTACGCGAGGTAAAAGTATAATGTAGCGCTTCTGAACGTCTCGTGCGAATCGATCGTTTACGTATTATGTTATAATATAAAAATATATTATCCGGTCGGCTTCGGTACACCAGTATATAAACACCACACGCGGGAAAAATCACGGAGTCGGTAAAAGAAAAAGAAAACCGAGAAACTTACGAGTTTCTGTCGTCTCACACGAAAATAGCGGTCGCGGTTATAACTACGCAACGTTACAACATAAGGATGATATAGATGATATAGTACGCGATTATCGACAACCAGTACAGTGTGGAGTAGCGAACAAAGGGGCATCGGACACATTGTTTATTTGTGTATTCAGTTTTCGGTTTTGCAAAAAAAAAAGAAAAGTAAAATTAATGACGACAAAAATGCTATTTCGATTATTCTTTTACACAACCCCTTCCCACCCCCGTATACCTACCATTATACTTTTCGGAAATCCTGCTCGCGCCACCATCGATACGTGACGCTCTGCCTACCCGCGGACATTGTTCGTTTCATCGGAACTCATTGCTGCGCACACCCATCGTTCGCATTCTAATGAAAAATCTTTCGCCCCAACTCGCAAATATAATATATTTTATAAACTTTGCGCGTCGTTCAATTACGGCGAAGTCGATTGTTTTCACCGGCATCACGATATCACTCCGACTGCGATTTATAACATTTCAAAGGCCTGCACATCGTCGTATCGCAATATCGTTTTATTAAAACAATACGGTGACGTTATTTTGAGAATTCTTGAGTAGTCCAAAAGACTGCACACTCCGGAACCGTTCCTATATTGTTCGTAAATATTTGACGTTTTAACTACTGCGAAATTAGTCAATTTCGACGGTATTGTTTCGATATACGCTTTTGAAAATGCGAATGCCGCTGAGGTATTTCAGTTGTTTATTGCACGCCCGAGAACAAAACGACGATTCCTCGTAGACCACAGTAGTACAATATCAATTATACCGCAGCTCGGATAAAATTCTCGAACTGTCGTTCACATTTTTACGCACGTTCGAAATGTGTTTGTACAATTATTACAGTTACGCATCGTTCCGGAACTTCCTTTATTTCCAGCGGAATTCTAATGAATAATTGCCGGTGTTGGTACATCGAAGCACGAAACATTGACGTTAAGTTGGTTTCGAGTATTATACCTGCGCGAACCGCGAAACACGCGAACGGAGTGATATCCGAGCCGACTCACCACCAATACGCGATTAGTCGGGGTGAAAACAAAACCGTTTGTCGACACATTCGATTGGACTCCACGTGATCTTTGTTCCGGCTACTGTGTTTGCATTACCCCGGGACTGTAACCGTGATCCGCTTATCGGGTAAAGACGTACAACACGCGTTTCATGAGTTGGCGGTCGGAAAATCACCCCCCCCCCCGTCTGCCGTCACAAGAAATCGTCCCTTTTGTTTTAAAAACGAACGGTTCACGTTTATGCGAACCGGCTTCAGCCCACCCCCGTCCACCTGCAGCACCGCTCGACTTGATTCACTTTCAACCCCCGTCCGTTCCGCTCCGGTGGCGAATCCCTCGAAAATTCGGTCTGCACCCTCCGACCAGGATCACGCGTATGTGCAGCCGGTATGTCCCGCCATCCCAAACCGACCTACCCACGTGTATGCCATACTTCCGGTCGGTGACACAGCGTCATCGTCCGTGTTGCTCATCGCACGCGCGTACTTGTGGTTTTCAGGATCTTCCGCCACCGCCGCGGCCGTGATGACCGGAAACATAGTTCCTGACGCGCGTCGAGTGCGCGGTGTCCGAAGGTCCGCTGCTGTTGGCGGTGAACCGCGTGAGGTTTGATTTCCGTTCGTTTAAAGTCCAACGAGCCAATTACAAACCATTTTTAACGTACCTGAGCCATAGTCACACACATAGGTACTGTAAAGTCTAAAACGTTCACTATAAGATCTAATCGAGTACTGTTATTGTAATGGTAACGTACGAAATAAAATAGAAATACAATTTTAATTGTAAAATCTAAACGGAATTAAAATAATTGTTCGTGGATCAACGGTAAATACATTTTAAAAATTATGATTCCCCGTATTTAAGTGTATTGGCTGCGGACGAGGTAGTACAAAAAAAAATGGAACTCATTAGATATTTTGTCGGCCACAAAAAAACGTATTGAAAAATAATATCATGATACCTATACCTCGCTGTTGGTTTGACAATGTGGGGTCGTAAGATAATGTTTTACCCGCTCGTTTGCTTCGTTGCTGCCAGTCGCGACCGTGACCCAGGTACGGGGGAGGGGGCTGTGTAATACGAAAAACAATCGGGACGTTACATAATAATCGTCTCGTGCCCGTAACGAGGAAACTGGCAATTATTCATCTGTTCACGTGTGCTTGAAGGTACCATGTGTGTAAGACGTGGGTGTACCTGTACGCAGTACACTTAATGATATATACGGTGCTATGACGCACATCACGGGTGGGCGCGTGTCGCGTGTACGATTCGTCAGTGGTTCGCGCGTGTCGTATACGATTATTCTTCAATCCCGTGGGCGTAACGCGTTTTCGTCAATTCCGAACGACTGTAACAGCGACCAGCTATTTTGATACATAACAACATCAGACGGATTACGATTAAAATATTGTTGACGATTATCTCTCGTAGTCTCCATTTGTCTCCATACACGAGATGTCATTTCTATTATGTTTTTCTTACAGTCTATTTTTCTTACGTCCTGTGTGCGAAATATTGATTCGTTTTTAGCCATTTAGCTTTAAAACGCTGTTCATTAGCCGTTCAACACAATATAGTATAACAGCATTTCATAAGTGTCATTATGGTGTATCGACTAAAAACTATACACACAGCCCGTATTAAATGTATGAGATACATTTTGATAACCGTTCAACGGTTTGAAATAATACTTTTTACAGGTTTACTATACTTTTAAGCGCGTGTTTGAATGCGTA
Source organism: Periphyllus acericola (assembly GCA_949715065.1). Lineage (NCBI taxonomy): Eukaryota > Metazoa > Arthropoda > Insecta > Hemiptera > Aphididae > Periphyllus > Periphyllus acericola. The sequence goes on along the minus strand of OX454270.1, from coordinate 11,795,278 downwards.
CGGTGTTATACGTACGTCTTGTACAATAAAAAAGGTTTCTTACATACATTTCAATCGATTTAAAGTCGATAAAAGACAACATATCACTTTTATAATGACTAATATAAGGTACGTTATACGGTGTACCGTAGAGATAAGAGATAAGATGTAGACACTAAGTAATTATAGATTGCACGGTTCTTCTCGCGCACTTACACCGTATCGTCACATAATTTCATTACGAAGGGGCACGAATAATATAATATTCTCCGGACCGTCGGATATTTAGTATCCGCTGCGTGATAAATGTAACATTATAAAATTACCGAGTAAGCATAACATTTAAGTAGGTTAAGGAGCACGCGAAACAATTATTAAACGGCGTCTGGAACGGCGTGTTAAATTTGTAATTGCCCATTATATTATAATACCATGTACGTTGTAGTATACAGTCTGATACGGTGTAACGAGGGATGAGGGTACGCATTCATGACTCTACCCTATTGTGCGCGAGAAAACGGAATCGAGTGCATGCGTACACAATATCATACGCTGACAATTATTTTTATGAAAAAACATTGTGCGCATTCTTGAGCTTTTGGTGGTACGTATATATATAGGTGTGCGCGAGTGGTACTCAAATAGTCGTTATGAGGGAATGCTGAGTTAAAGAATAAAATAGCATACTCATCAGAAGTATGCATCAAAAAGATTGGAAATAATTTTCAAAACTTACGATTACTAGCAATAAATAATAGCCCACAAAGATCCATATAAATCATAGTTAAAAATATCAATTAATCTTTTAAAAATGTATGCTTTGATTTTTCCTGTCTTCCCGATCACGGATTACATTGAGTTGTATCACTATTCTACACCATAAGTCGGCAATAAATAATAATATAAATTTGAATTTTAAAACATAGTTTTTCTAAGAGTTTTATATTCTAGAGCACATTTTGTATAAAAGTTTCATGCTCTAAAATATATATTTTCTAAAACATGCACCAAAATCGTGTGAGTAAGCCGATCACTTCGACGTATACAAAGGAAATACATAAATGAAAAATTCAGGTAAGACTTGATTGATGTAGTTTCCTATAGTGATCGAGTCACACAACTATTACATAAGACATTTTTCGTGAACACCGATTACTTACGACAAACTTCCATTACTAACTAAACACATAAGCAAACTATAAGCTTCAGTCTTTACTTATTTTTTTTTTACGCGATAAATATTTCGCGGTATAACTTATATTTATCATATAATTATCACATAATGCAAGGTAATCATTATTTTTTACTAAAAACATATTCTTAGTACAATAATTTAACTTACTTAATATTCTGACTGACCGCGAAGTTACAAATTAATATCACTTTTTGAATTTATTGCAACAATTCAAAGTAATTCAACGTGTTTGCCTGACTAAAGAGCATTCTGCAGATCCATACGATTTGATCTTACAACCATCCGTGGATAAAATTGTCTCCTTTTCCGGTCAGTGTATTCGAGTCGTTCTCCTACTGCACTCGCATTATCATGATCCCGTCTAAAGGCTGAAATGCCGTTGCACGTACTGCTCGTGTACTGCTCACACTATAACGCGTTGGTGGTCCAAAATTAAGGCCGTGCTGTAAATGCGTCAAACTGTCAAAGGTCAAAAGAGATTTTCAAATACGACTATGTTCGAAAACATTCGTGTGCGCTCTGAGGTTTGCGGCTGAGAAAATAAAAAAAACGATTTGTGCGAATCGATTTTGGTGCGATGGTAAACAACATAACATAATACAAATACAAAACCATAATGAATCATCGAAGCAGATTGGGTACTGGTGGTTGATATTGCTGAAAGTTCGGCCAGGCCGTCGTCCGTATATAACATTATTGTGACGACATAAATGTCAGTGTTAAAATCAAATGGCCCCTAAGGTCCTTCCACTCCATCCTTCCATCCTCAGTAGTGCTCGGCGACTACCGCGACGATGTAAACATGTCTTCGTAAAACGAAAAGTTGACCGTTTTAGAGTATTGTATTACGTGTTTTTTCTTTCCATCCATTCTTTGCGATCGCGCTTTCTTTTCTTTTTTTATCAAAATATAATATTATATTATCAATCGAACATCCCGCGCATTCTTCTCGCCCCGAGGCATTGAATTCATTTGCATAAATACCAAGTATCGCGAGATTACATTTAGAATAACATTCCTTTTCATCAGATATGCATAATATAGTAAACGTACATATATATATACTGTAGTAGTCTTATTATCAATTCAACGCGACATTTTTATTTTATATTTGTTCTCAGGTCGAAAAATGTAATATTTATTCGTTTTAAGATAAGTCTCGTGAAATTGAATTCTGTTCATTTCATAATTTACCGATAACCGACGCAAAATGTACCTACACAAATGAAAATCGCTTACGGAACATCTTACGCTTTTATCATACGGAACGTTGTATTATACACGCTCATACGCACCGGTACATATTGTTATAATAGCATTCTATGAAGTGTACCGACTTTTAAACGTTTTTCAGCAATCGGAAAATGTAAGACATTTTTCTTCCCCCCCCCGCCACTACACACAGTTCTGAAAATTTATTTTAGCGTTTGCACTACGTCGAGCACGGTTCTTATCTTCGTATCGACTAAATATAATTACAAGGTTGTACACCGTTACATAAGATTATGAATATTTTAGTTTGCACAACTCTGCTGTTAAACTTATTACGTCGGGCCGTACGGTGTATACACGTTTCGTGCAAGTTTTGTATTAATTAAAAAACTAGGTTAGATTAATTGTTACTGCCGTACTAGGTAGTCTCATTATCAAAGGTCGATAAGTACTTTTTATTTTTTTATCGCTTTTAAACGTTTCAGCGTATACCGCACGCTTTTAAACCAGCGTAGAATCTCAATTGATAAATAACAGCATTTACGTTTTATATCACAATTTGCGATTATCATTAGTGAACGGTAAAAGTTTTCTAGCCGATTGCAGTTGCAGTGAATTGTTCTTGGTCGTAGCTGGCCGTCCGATACACTGGTGGTCCAGTGTTAGTCAAGGTTTTGTTCGCCGGACCACTGTTTCGGTTCCCAGGACCAAGAACTATGCTCCGTCGGGGGCTTGTAACTTTGCGTGGCAGTTTTTGAACCGATTTCCGATCAAAGTCTTGGATGAGGGCTGTGACTTTTCGTTGTGCGTTTGCGTGATCCTCATGAGCCACGAGGCCTTTGTGCGTATCCTCAATAATTTTTTCTGGAGAACGGGATTTCTTTTGATTATGCAGGAGAGGCTAACCGGCCGTGTACGGGTTTGTATATAATGGTTTTATTGTAGCCGTAGAGATCATTGCGTGTGTAGGCTTGAGCTGTGATTTAACGAGGGATATAAAATTTTCATCCTGGCCTATCCTTGATTAAGTTTTTTTTTATACCATGCAATTTCCGTGTACATTTTTAATCTAGTTGTAACCTATAAATACCTCACTGACAGTTATCCTCACTATTCCGTTGGATTTCTCGGCCGTTAGTACGTAGTGCTCGGGTTGGATTTTCGGATATTTTCTCTTGGACAAATTGAAACCACGTGCGGTTAATGTGTATTTCGCGTGGCGCCCACTTATCGCCACTGAATTCGTCCGTCCGAAACGAGACGTTTATACACACAAGACAGCTAATGACTTTTCGGCAATATTCATAAACCGAAATCAATAGTTGTATATGTATTCTTCGGCGATTCGCATAAACATACACGGCGTGACCGCTGCGAGCTTTCAGCAACACGGAGAACGTACTTCAACCGAATGACGGATGGATATTTTGGCATGGGAAAATGTAGGTTAATGCTCGACTTTCCGGTTTAATTTTACTGGCTTCTTATCAAATCGCCGAACAAACGTTAATAATCATGTACACGATTACTTCAACGTACGAGATGATCGAACGCCGAGTTCTTTAAGTCCATCGAGTATCATTGAGCGTGAACGAAAAACCGGTTATACTCTTCGGGCTCAATCCTGAAAATGAGTTGGTTAAAAAAAAATAATAAAGGTGTATCCGTATTATAAACTCATCTTAGCCGGTTTAATTGTAAATACGTTCATTTATCATGAGCGGCATCAAAATATTAATTACCTCCATTATAATCTGGCGGCCCGTTGTTCGATCTCAATTTAGTAATTAAGTTTAAATTAGATTAAAATATGAAATATCTCGCCGGATTCGGTCCTAGCGAGTCGTGCGTTATAACATTTTCATGTTTTTCGTTGGAAAATGTGTAAAACTAATTGTTTCGAGTGAAATGAAGAATTTTATAATGGTTTTAATTACCAAACCAAAAATACCTGTATTTCAATAAATCAATACGTCTAAATGCAACGTATGGTTAACATCGTACAGTGTCGTCCATTTCAAAAGTGAAATCAATTAATGTTTCGTCGATACGCACGCGCGTATAATATTTGTTCGAATTATATTTTGATGTTTCTAATCTTTACTGTGCTACAATAGATTAAAAATTATTTTTTTTATTTTATTTGAAAAACCAATTTTTCGTGATAGTAGTATTTACCATGACTATTCCAGTAATTACGTTTTTATATCATCTCATAGGTAGGTTCTGAACTTCCTTACACGTGCCCAAGGCCACAAGCAATATACCGTTGTAATTGAGATTCGTAAATATTTTATTCTAGTTTTAGATATAATACAAAAATGTGAACATAAATTTTTATAATTATTATTATATTATTTTATGATATTATTATTTTTTGAAGTACATGTAATATGTTGTCAACTAGAATTCGTATTCCGTTAAGTAATATGAATAAAATTAAAAAAATGTCAGAACTTCAGGTTAAAAGTAATAATTAATCAATATACGCTGTATACGGTAATAGCATTAAATTTACTCATTTATTCGTGCATATACGGTATACCTAAAATGGTATTTCATTTTTATATAAAATATTTCTATATGTACGACGTCCTTAACCATTTTAGAGGGCGGTGTCGACACAACCAGGCTGTGGGGTCAACTCACAAGGTCCACACGGTCCCGCTAAAGTCATGTACTGCGAATTTAAGAGTTTGGCCATGTGACAACTGTAGTTGACGGTTGTGTGATAAATAAAATCTAAACAATTGATTATATTATACAAGTGTGGGGCGTTATAAAGTTGTAATAATTTGTTGTGCTAAGTAAAATTTCCGATTTACTTGGCAAGTGTATATAATACAAAAATCATAAATTAGATAAATTATTCGCTGTATGAACTGTCTAAGAGTGTAAGTGTTTTAAGCGTTTATTCGAATACGAATCGGAAATTTACCGAAAAAAACTTTTTTTGAAACCCCTATTCACCAGCTTAGAGAATGCACTTTATTATTATTACTATGTAACGTTCCATCTATGAATCCGCGGACCGTCCAGACGCTTAAGGAACAACACTATTAATAGCCGTGATTCAATAAACGCGCGATGGGAGCAGACGTACAAAAAGTTAATTTTGGCGACCCCCGAGTAAGTTCAGTTTTCGGCTGAACTTCCGTACGATTCGTACGTGTGTGTGTGTGTGTGTGCACTTACACGAACGAGAGTTTAAGTTTAATTCCCACGTAATAAATAATACGCCCGGTGTGCATCGGCGGGCGCACGCGCGTGTGGATTTCACGGGATTACCCGGTGAAAATTAGTGCTCTACCCTAATTTATGGTTACACCTGCCCTACCCTACCTCGTATTATATACACTTTTTGATACCGCTCGACCCTAATCAATACGCGCATACATATTTGAAGCGAATGTTTTCCGCGCGGCAGTTGAAAACGTTTTCATCATCATCAGTCAATGCGTATACCGCACACTGGCTGTGTGGAAAAAAAAAAGAGAAAAAATAATAACCGATAAAGTAAGCTTTTATAAACGACCGTATAAATTAAAAGTATGTATATAATATGATAACACACAGACACACAGACAAAAAACGATAATTATTCTAAAATACAAGCAACTTTCAAACTCGTTCGAATCGTAGTACCGTATAAATGTTAATGTTGTTGACAGTTGTTGAAAAAAAATAGTAAAAACATCACGGAAATCGATTAATTATTTCTAATGAACGTTTGAATGAAAATAATAATTCCATGAAAGTTATGGGTGGTTTTTTAAATTTTTTTTTGTTCATTTGAAGTACAAAAATACTGTGTATATACATTTTTTCCATAAGCATATAAATCAAACACGGATTCGGCGAAAAAACTTTCATCTTTCCCGGGTTATTTTGAGTTTTTCGCAATAATGTTTTCAAAACGTAGTATTTGCATTAATGTAGTTTGACGTTTCCAAATAGTTTATAAAAAGCAATGTTTACGGTATAATGTACACAGAGCTAGCGGTTTGTTACGATAAATAAAATCAAACTCTAATGAACATTGTGGTAGGAAACTATATTATAATTTATGTTATTGCGTCCATAACGAATATTATTATTATTAATACTACGTGGTATGTTATATGATTGATTTTTTTTTTTAATATTTCAAACTGTTTTTTTCCTACTATTTTTTTTAGCGATGACAAACATATACAGTATATGCTAATCCAATGTTACTAGCGTTTATACCTAATATATTGTTCATAGCGACAATTGAGTTGCTGACAAATAGCCGTGATCTTATTTTTAATTTTAATTTTAATAATAGACGCTGGGATCAAAACCGTTACCATATTATATGCATTACAGATGCATAAGGTGCAAATAAAAGTTACAAGTGTATCTTCATCTTCATCATTCGGGTGAGTGACTATATCGTTTCTTATTTCGTTGCTGGAGCAGTGGGGTACAATGGGTTACAAAGTAGAATCATCGCGGTCGTTTCGGATTGGGACCCACCCTAACTTATCTATTTTTGCAAGAAGAGAAGGGTGAAAAGGCGCTGGAAAGAAGTTTTTGAAAGAATGAAATATCATGAGAGACGACGGTCGGCTGAGGAACAGCTAGCTAATGAACCAAGGACGGCAGTATAATCCCACGAGGAGATAATTCTAACTGTGCGTTTAATAAATCTAAAAAACCTTCACCGGACTCGTTCGAGTTGTTCGCGAGCGTCTGAAGTTTACGGATTCCAAACAACAGACCCTTATTCAACATTAGTTTAGACTAGAGCAGCTGGACTTATGTGAGTGAATGGAGCGTCTGAATTCGTCGCCTGCTGTTCTTTCGATAAAATCTAAGACTGTAAGCGCTTCGCACGTAACATTACTATGGATGTGAGGTCGAGCACGGAGAGTATTCAATCATCGTACTTAAATACGGCGTGATATTTTCGGTAAACGCCCCTGGAAACGTTGACAGAGCTTAGCCGTTCTTGCCTCTTTTCCGTTCTCGCGATAACTGACCTGGGACCCCTGCTCGTACTAGCCAACGGCGGTCAAATAGACACGAATTCGGCCACGTGGATGTCAGACGTACAACTCCGTGGTTTGCGAAGTAGCTCAACGCTTTTAATATTTTCATCAATAATTATTTAATTACATCCGATCAGTGTGTGGGGCTAGTCGGTCCTGTAGTATTTCACAAGTTGGTAGTGTTAAATATGTCGTATTAAGGTCAAATATGTTCATTAATTTTTTACATCGTATTGATAAATTAATATGTGGTGTCGATAAATAAGATGAACATTTTCTCGTAACATATTATTATACTTATTATTCAACATGTTTTTAGGGTACAAAAAAAGAGACGGTGGACCTATGTAGGACTAAGTGGTTATAGAAAGGTTTAAAAAATGGCCCGTGCTTCGAGTTGAGTTGGTAACCACCGGGCTAGTCTCGTCTCAGCGTAAGCATCCTTACTCGCTATAACCCCTAACAAAAATATCCTTTTCGTTACATAAATTTATACCGACCCGCAACAGCATTATCGCTTGACCATAAGTTTATTCGCCCGTTGTTTTTACGATTATTCTTTGCGAAGAGTTGAAATTTATGTAAATCAATGGTAAATGTGAATTTAATTAAAACAGGAATGCGAGCGTGTACGTGCGTTGCAAAAGCTGTAAACGAAGAATAATTGACGTTTGACCCGTTTGGCGCGTGTACAACGAGTAGGTAGCTACTAAGTCACGCGAATTCTTCCTCCGTCGCCGCTACGCCGTCGAATTAAGCATTTTACACGTTGACAAGCGCGCCCCCTCGGTCCAATTCTCAGAGACCCTTTAACGAACTGAAAAAAAAAAATAATACCAAGACTACCGGTACTGTACACGCATAAAACGTGATACATCAATATTTATATTGACACGGTACATTATCTTGCGAAGTAATATATGACGTTATCATATGACATGAACGGAAAACAATGACATATCATCGCTTTTTTTTTTTACAACGCATTTCTGTTATCGAAGTTTAACATAAAATCCCATTAGCAAACGATTATACAGTTCGGGTTTTTGCCGAGCAGCAGAGAACGCATTGGACTTTCGATCTAGATACGAACGGTAATCTTTCTTTTTTTTTCGCGCACATAATTTTGCACGCAATCCTAAAAATAACGGGAGCTCCTTAACCGTAAATTACTTTACACGAAAACGTCAATCCGTTTAACTTTTTCTTTTTTTCGAAAAACTAACGTTTTGCACCTGGCACGAATACGGAGCGACGACGTATTTCGTCAGTCACGGTTTGTTTCTACTGTCCACATAGTCTGTAAACGCTACGAGTGAAACGTCGAAAAAGTGACGAAGAAACATAGAATGAACCACGCGCGTTAACGTATAACAAAACACGTTTTGGATAAGTTTTTAGTTCCACGCCCGGAGTGAATATTGATGATTGATTCCGTTACACCGACCTATTGCCGAACTCGAAGAGAATTGAACACTGTCCGCGCCTTCTCGTAGGTTTTTTGCGATATTTAAACGTATTGGCTAGTATTATGATCACGTAAAATACAAAATCGCTGTGCCAACCGACTCGGTTTTCGTTCAAATATTCGCTCGAAATGTGGTTTCACTATGATCTCACTATGGATTTATTGTGACAACCGAATCGTCGTCAGTGTGACGATATCCGCGGCGTGACGTTTCGGGGGCTAGTTCATTGTACAAGGGTGGTAAATATATGAAAACTGTATGTACATAATATACAATTTGTACAATTCGTTTTTATCGTCGCGTTCGCGTAGCACCACCATACGTCGCGTGATCGCCTGCAGTTGGTTTTAATACCCAAGTACGACGAAAACCAATAACTCTCTTTACCTTTTTTTTTGATTAAATATTAATTTAAAGCCCACGTCCGTTCGAAGTGATCGCAACGCTAACTTCTAAGTTCTTTGATACGAACTGCGACTGCGACCATGCGCACTGTTGTATTTCAGGATCATATCTGTACGGTGAAGTAGACACAGTCGACGACGAGTTAACTATACCGAAGCTGATGATCGACTCTTCGAGTATATATGATAACATGGATAATACGATAATTGAGATAACATATCATTTATACCAATATATATATATTGTTTGACAACGCGCCGTGATGCGTGCAATCGGTAACGAAATAGTTACTTCTCGCGTGTCCCGTACGAATGCGATTTCTGCGCTTACCGAATAATAGTATTAACATTAATAATAATAATACGATAGATCGTTAGGATTTAAGTCGACGGCATTCGTGCCACCGTTTCATTGCTCGATATTCGCGTACGAAAAGTCAACGGGCTCCTTTTGAAAATTGTTTCGTCAAAATGTCTGCCGAACAAGGCGCGAGACTCGAATGACATTGATGTATCATTTATCCGTTGACAGCACTATATAAGTTTACGTTCGGTCGTGCGCGGTGTAAGCAGAGGACGCCATGAGCAGCGGCCGCGGGGTGGGAAATAACTCTCACACATATAATAACCGACAAGGGGGTGGGTGGTTCGAAGGTGGATGGGGGGGGCGTATAGTAATAGAATCGCTCGAATTCCTCAGACCGTACGGCTAAGAGGGTTGTTGATAGCGTCTCCGCGTGTGATCAATAGGCCACCGAAAGTCGGTGTCGGTGTGTAGAGCCGCACGAGACGTATTAATGACTTGTACACGATCGACGACGAACAATCTGATCGGCGGCGCGCGCGTGACATATCAAAAGGATATAATACAAGTGTATTCGATTTTCCCATTTTATCGCGTGGGTATCGCGTAATATAAGCGGCGTATCTCGCGTGTGCTGGGTGCACATTTTTTTTTCAGCCGTCCGCGAAAGAAATCCTTTTCGCGCGTAACGGAGCTACGGGAGCGTATAATGAAATACCGTAAACGAAAAGGTCACATTACACGTTGTTATACAACACGTGTACACATACGGTGTGCGAATCGACGGGGTCAGCGTACGTCAAGTACCTGTACGGTATAATATTAAAATGTGTACCGCTCCGACGGCGGCGGTAAATCCAATTATAAATATAAACGAGAAACTGTAAGCAGAGTATACGCGCGGTAAATAGAATATTTAATTGAAAAAAGGTTTCGTTTTATAAACGTATTGGTTTAAACAAAGCGGTTGATTATTCGTACGAGCCGTCGCGCACAGGCGTATAGCGACGACTTGGAAATCAACGAGCGAGTGAAAACCCCTTTTTTCACAATTGTAGATTCAAAGTTTTCAGCCCGTCCCCGTTCGCGTTCACTAATCACGTATGCGTGCGCGCCTGGCCGAAAAAAACACGATTTCGCGTTACGGTCGCATCCGAGTACAGGTTTAAACGATCCTCGCGAGAAAACGATAGCTCGCATACACGAGTGCGACGTATGTGCGCCTGTACGCGCTTAAAGCTTACCCCGAAAACGCTGCACCACCCCCGTCAACACCGCGGACGTTTTATATTTATTATTATATTACTGTTCGAATAGTCCGTTTGAAGTTATGACCATCATTCGTTCAGCTGTAGCGCGCGCGTAACGTACTGTATAAACGCGTTTCCAGACAAATATTCTACATCATAACGTGTATGCCATTGTGCCGAGGTTCTAAATAAATCGTTGTTTCGTGCCGCAAGGACGGTCGTATACAGTGATTGCACACGACAACGGATCGCTAAGGTTGACGGCGCATGTGCGTGTGTGTACACAGCAGCCGTACGCGGAATAATAAAAACGCCGTATTTTCCATTAGGGTTGAGCTCACTTTAATCGCGTTATTTAATCGACGAAATTGGATAAACTGCGCGATCGGTTCGAGATTACGGCGGATAAAAGCGGGCCGCGCTCCTCGAGAAAATCGAGATATAATGGCTACGGCGTTCGAAAATTTGAATAAAATCTCAGGTCCTAAGAGGGCGCACATCACACGACGGCTACGAATCGTTCGGCGAAGTAGCGGTGCGGCACGAGGGCGGTACGGGCTATAGGGCTGGGGGTAAGAACGTTACCGAAAGTAATTACCTCGTGCCCACCCATTTGTACGTTACGGCGACGGCTTGCGGATTACATTATCTGAATCATATTACAAAGCGTTTAACCCGCAGCAAGCCTACGCACCGCGAAACGAAACCGGAGAAACATAAACAGTTTTCGTCCCATTGAGCTTCATCCAACCCCGTACGACGGGTAAGATCCCGGCGGGCGACTTTATTTCGCGTTTTTTACGCGGCCGCCGCCGTTAACGATACGCGATTTTCGAGTTCGGCCGACGGAGTAGGCGTATTATACGACGATTCGGTATAGCGCAACATCAGGACCGGCTTAAGGGGGGGGGGGGGCAATAGTGGGCCACAAAGAAAAATTTGATCAAAACTTTGCTTCCTTAAAATCGAGAAAGTAAAAAGAACACTCTAGTTTTATATTTATAAAGTTTTAATTTGTGTAGTGTTCAAAAAAAACATTGTTTTAGAAAACAAATACTGTTTTTATGAAAAAAAGATATGTGGGGCCTAGTAAAAAAATTGACTCAAGGGTCCCATATACGTATAAGCCGGTCCTGCGCCTGACGATATATTATTTCGTGCACGTGGACTCGTCCGATCCCCTGATAGATGTATTCCGGATTCAACCCGTGCTCCTTGTTGCGCCAGTTTTCCAATTTATGTCTCGGGAAATCGTCGCCGAGGGTCTCGAACGAATCGTCGTCGGTCGCGCGTTCCCGATATATTACAATATTATGCGCACGTCTTACGCCCCGGTTCGTTTTCGCGCGGAAACAAAAAACAAAGTTGCTGCTCGCACGCATATACGCGATTGGCGTAGGTGAAGTACGTGCACGCTGTGCACGCGCGTTCGACGAAATGAATTGTACTGCACCGAGTGGGCGGCGGGGCTGGGGGCGCGTTTAATGTCGGCAGACCGGGCGACGACGGGGGTGAGTTCGGAAAAACAACAATAACTACGTGCACGTACGGGGCGGCCCGATCAAAATCGGTTCGGCGAAATAGTTTTTAAAGTCTATCCGCGATGTTGAAGACACACCCGGCGTTAAAAACGTTTTTCAAACTTCCGTCACGAGATCCAAAGTATTTAAAACGTAATTATAAGTATTCAAAAGTCAGTTTATGCTTGTACGGGTACTCGCAACAGAAACGACCAACTTTTATTTTGAATTCAAATCCAGGTCCCCACAGCGTGCTGCGCGTAGTTGTGCCGCTGATGCATACAGTGTGCTGCGTGTACAGACGGAGCTCAAGGGCAGATAGTCGATGTGTTTTACACGATTAGGTTCAAATTTACTGCGTAAGGGTACGCCGAGTTTTTATTCGGTATACATGTTTTTTTTTTCGAAATTGTTCCATTTTATAATCATGTTCAATAACAAAAATAAACTAATTTAGGTACATAACTGTACATTATATAATTTATACTGTACATTAATATGTAACATAACCTAGACATTTCTGCGATTAAATATTTACTTCTGTAAGCGCGATGCCTGTGATTGTGGTTGATGGTTACATAACGTGATACGATGAAAATGTACATTAATAAGAAATAACATTGTTGAAATAAAAAACAAGGAGAAGAAATTTCAAGAAATATTAATAATTCTACATATTTTGTGATTTGTAATCTATTTACACAAAGGAAACATAAAATGAAAACATGATTTGTTTTGATCACCATACCGCGTCGATATTCTATCCGTCGAATCCTTTTTCGCGTTTGCGATTAGTTTAAATTTGCAAAAACGAATGTACAATAATGATAGCTATTATTATTATTATTATTATTACTACTGCTATTTGCATATTCGTTAAAGCGCTACGACGGCGTGAAGTCAGCAAACATACTATCGTTATAAAGTGTGAACGGCGTGTCGCGGCCTCGATTTCAACGAAACATTTAAATCCATTCGGCGCGTTTCGTATTCGTCACGGTCCCCGGCGAAAAAATTGGCCCCCAGAGGGACTCGCGACAGCGGCGTTGCGCGGGTATGTTTACATAGGTATACCTGTACGGCGCGTATCGTGAAAATGTCTGCGGGCCGTGCACGCGCGAGTCCCGTGGGAACGACAGGGCGCGTAACAAAGGTCTCGGGTGCGTTCCGTAGTTTCCGAAGAGCTCGGGCCAACCCGGACGGAACGAGACGGGGGAAAACGTTCGTCAGCAGCCGTCGAGGTATTACGCTAACTGGGGAAAAAAAACCCTAGAGTTGTGTCGAAACTCGCGTGAAATGATTCTCTTTTTTCCCGCACCGTTCCCGATGAATAAAAAAAAAAATGAAAAACTCGAACCGTCGGCTCGCCCCGTGTACGACACATCTCGGCCGCACGCGAGAACGGGTCCGAGAAAGTAATTGTTTTTTTTTTTATCGTTTTTTTCTCCTCGCTCACGTCTCGTCGTCCTCGTTTCATACCGTACAACACGTCTATAAATGAACAACGCTGATCGACACGACGTGGGAGTCATTTGACGGTGGACAACGTAATAGTATATAGCAGGGGTGTCCAACCCGTGGCCCTGGGGCCACATGCGGCACACGGTAGATTTTAATGCGGCTGTTACTTCAATTACAAAACCATCGATAAATTACACGTGTTTTGGGAAAAAAAATATTTTAAGAATATTATATAACTACAACATATTAAAAACAATATAAACTTTGAAATTTGAATTAATTGGACAGTGCATTGTATGAATGTGTTATTATTATTAGATGCATTGTTATTTTAAAATTATTTTCTTCTTTGAGCTATAAATAAATGTAATATTGAAAAAAAAAAATTTCCACTCACTATTCAAAATTATAAGTAAAATGTGTTTTTATGAAAATATGTGTGGCCCACGACAATTTCTACTCGCATAATGTGACTCAGTCCTTCCAAAACGTTGGACACCCCTGGTATATATAGCATCAAAGGCGCCGTTGTTTTACACCGAACGGACGGTATAGGTACGCGAGATAATGCGAACGGACGTGCGAAAACGAATAAACGTACGAACAGATGCGTTATACGAAATTAAAATGTAATCAACGTGTCATATCGTGACACGTTTCGAGTAAGTGTATAAAATATTTGATGTTCATTCGATGCTTATAAATAATTTTATGTTCCCGACGGAGTGAGGTGGCTGTTGGTTTAACAATGACATTTTTTCGCAGCCTTTTTTTTCCCTCCTAAATTTTAGCGCATTCTGACAGTCGGTTGAATAATCGAACTCGCGTAATGCAGAGAAATCGTACTTGCGAGACTTTCCAGCGATTTAATCGCGACGGGATTCCGTTTACATGGCGTTAATAAGAACACACGTGAATTACGAAAAACAAATCGCATAACACTATTGTACTCGCGTTTTAACGTATAGCATTCGTGATCGGTCTCGGGTTTGAAGAGCTTGCCTTGTAATACGACCATTTATCATTGCGTTATAGTATAATTGCAGCACGGGTTCACGTAAAAGTACGAGCAACCTGCTGCCCGTGTCGTGTAATTTATAATATAATCTTCAGATTCTGAGTGAAACGAGATTTTCAAAACGAGGAATGCATTGGTTCTACCATGATGTGTGTGCTTTTTTTTCTTCACGTTTTGTGTGTCTGTATAGTGTGCGAACGATAAAGACCTGCAGAATGATTGTTTCGATAATTTATTATAGGTCATTGACAGGAAATGTTAACTTGTTGGTTGTTCATATGATTTTTTGTAGCCAGAAAAAAAAATTACAACCGGACGGTCGTAAAGAAAATTGATAAGCGTTAGGAGTTGAAATTTTAACAATTTGGATATTTCAACAAATTTTGATTACACAATATTTGTGATGGGGTTGATATCCTATAAATATTCAGAGGATAAAGTAAAGTGCATTTCGCACGAATACAATTAATTTAACGTAATAATAATGGAATATATTTGTATGTTTGCGCGTATGTTATTTTTTGAAATATCGAATGCTGGAATCGCGATCACAACTAAATTCGAACAGGTCAACTTCACACGAACCACGTTTTTTATAGATAAATATTTTAGTCAACGCCACAACATTTTGTCGGCTGGACGGATAAGGATAAAGTATAACACGGTTAAATAATGTGTACAATTGTAACAAAATACAACTCAAAAGTGTAGGATCTTATCCAGACGTCCCACAATCGTTGAAACCTTACGGAAACCATCATAGAAATCCAAAACTTATGTGCCCTAAAAGTGTCCGTTGTTCATGGTGTGTCGTGTACAGGGTTTTTTCCTATAGATTGGTGGTGAAAATGTCCGCATTCCCAAAAATACGTCCGCTGTTCCAAGCCGTCCGTCCGTTATTCGGAGGTTTTCGTTTGCGGCGGTTCGCGCTGCCATTTCGAATATCATTATTTTTTGAAATTCATAATTTTTTATTGTTTTTTTTCCCCCCAACCCCATAGTTTTGTTGTTGCGTACCAAGTACCGTGCATATATTACATTTTCTCTCAAAATATTCTCGCGTAGAACGATTGATATACACCGCCCTGGCGTACGTCTCAAAAGGGCACGCGAAGCTACTGTTCTTAGCGACGAGAACGCTGAAACATTTATTCTGGTACTACGAATACACGCGTACCACATGGCTGCCCCGTACGTACGGAGCACACGAGACCGATACGATGCCGATCCCGTAGCACAGCATTATACGTACCAAAGTACGCGGACGTGTAGCACTCAAACGGTAATAATACTATCACGATGGGATGATACATTATGCGCGCGGATGAATGAAATTGCTCATTAGGTGTGTTGCGTTACGATCGATGTTTACGACTATATGGTACCGCGGTGCGGACGCATATTTTTTATCACCTACCTACCGTTTTTCTTTGTGAACTTATCATTGTATTGTTTTCATGAAAAAAAAATAAATAAAAAATGGGACAAAAACACTAAATAATCACGTAAAATGTTATAATATTACAATCGAAATCAAACGTCGTATTAACGTTGAATATTGTGCGCACGACGTGAAGTCAGACGATGTTAAGAAGATGATTAACGTTCGCTTCGTTTTCGTTTGTTAACAATTCGTTTTTATACTTACAGGCAATGATTATTATTATTATAGTATACGGTCGATGGTAAGCGGGTAGCACATCAATTGCTCTTGATCAACTTATCTCCGGGAAAACTTTTACAATCCACCCGTCCTTTTGTAATGGAAATAAAAGTTTTTTTTTTTTCACTTAGAACAATATTATCTTACATTTCTTTTCTCTGTAAATAGTAAATACGTAATAACAATGATAATTCTAAAAGAAGAAAATCGCTCTCAAAAATCATACTAATAACTATATTCAATTCGGAATTGCAATACTGCGATGTAAACGTTTGATCGTAAAAACATTATACTCGTATGCTGAACGCGATGTAAGGTCTTTACTGTGAGGCAGTTGTGCTAAGCAAATTAACATTAATTTATTTTACGAATACACAGTACGCATAATATTATAATAAATATAAATCCGCGTATCATAGTAACCCGTCGCGATGAGTAAACTTGTGATCAGCGGTATCACGAGTACAACTCTTAAAGCAATATGCAAAACATTGTGTTTTGATTTCATTCAACGAGCGTATCATATGTTAACTATAACTTATCGATGATAAAATAACTGTTTTTAAAAAAATGAACGTTGCACGTCAACAATTTAACCATTCACCGGCTCTATATTAGTAGTAATTGTTCGAGATTAAAATATGCGCGGACCGTATTCAGTAAAAATGGTATTTTAAACTGAAAAAAGTTATGAGTTTTTCATTTACTTGGTTACAAAATACAAAGTTTTAGTTATCTATAAATTTATAACTTAGGAAAATGTTTACCTAAATTCGCTTTGAATAAAATTGTACCTATCGGAGTAGGTACTTAGTCATCGACGATTTTACCAAACGTATCGATACGATAAAATCATAATTACATACATTTGTTTGGAAATTATTGTTTAAAGTCGACGACTGCATGTCAAACAAAATGCCATCTTAGCAACTTCCGGCATAAGATATTAAAACTAAAAACAAAACCTCCATCACATATACGTTATACGCCATGGCGTAAAATAACGAAATACTGAAAAAAAAAATGATCAAACAGTTGTTGGTACGAATTTTCCCGGGGGTCGTTCAATAACCGTAGTACTTTTGTTTTCAAAGCCGCAGTAGGTTACACATTTTTGACTTTGTGTTTCGTGTGTTAGATTATGACTCGCCCTGCAGGCGCGCATTGCATCCTCGAGGAGTTCTGTTGGGCTTAACCTAACACGTATAAACGTTGCGTTCGGATGAGAAAACAATATGCGTCGTTCGTGAAACCGCCGTAACGGAGGCCGTTAACGGTTCGACAGTCGAAAACGAAATCGATAAAATAAATTGTTTTACCGGCAAAACCATTGTAATAATAATTATTGCGTCCACGGCTTACCTCGTATTTTATCCCCCCCCCACCCCATAAGCACCTTCTTCCCCATCAACCGGTTATTTACGAAATCCTTTAATATTTCAATATTCGACAGTCTTACGACGGTAATAACGATACATCGTACAATGCGATGATTCGATTTCATCGTTACCGGATCGGAAACGAAAATCACGTGACAGGAGGCGATGGTGGAGGGGGGAATAGGCAGCATTCGGATTTCCAACGACCGTACTCATGACACGTGTAGGCACTTGCACCCGATCATCGCATGTACTCACGTGTTCATCTTACGGGCTGTGAGTCTTTTTCGAACGCATCGCGGTGTACACGTTGAAAACATACTCGCGATGATGATGTGCAATATACAAACTGCAGTCGTCCGAGCGCGATGACGTGTAGCGTCGTGTAGCTCAGAACGGGACTCGAACGTTTTGATTTGAACCGTTCCGCAACGTTCGAGAATGTCGTAGTACTTACAGCTCGTGTCCAATACTATTTTTATCAATAACGTTGACATAAGAAATATTTCTCATCTTAACGAAAACGTTAAAGGGGGATAAAAATACACTTCGGGATACCCTACTCGAATTTATCAAAATTAAATCAAAACTTCGAATTATGTAATGAAATATAATAAAATACGTATAAAAATTATAAAAATGTATGATAAATATATGAACATAAATTTTATACAAAAATTAAAATAAATACAATGGTGTTATAAGTATGTATTATATATGTATTATTTATTAGATACAGTAGAAAAATAATTTGCAATTAATTTTAGGGTTTTCGGCTGTTTATTGACAAAAACACAAAAACACGCACGATAAACACGGCAGGTAAACCACATACTAACCAATGCATTCTTACTATTATTGTGCATACGCTAATAATTCTAATTTTCTATCTACTCGTTTAATCTTTATTATACAGTACTCAAGTAGATAAAACATAATATGTTTACAAAAAAAGGTATAACAGATATAATACTTCGACTAAGCTATTTATCACACTTTTATATTTGAGTTATCGAGATTTATAATACATTCAGTGTCATGGGAATAAAAAAAATTTCGAGTTGTCAAGTTTTTCGGTTTATCGAGGTTCGAGTTATCGCGACTCGACTGTATTATGTTGTTTGCTGCGAAAATAATATGATTGATTTATAAAAATATGTCTGACTAGTATTTAAAAACTAATAATTAAAATTTTTTTTTTTACACTAAAATTATAATGTGTACTAAGAATGGCATGTTTAAGGGAAATATATGAGTAACACTTAAATGATATTTATAATACTGTAGTATAAGTATTTAACATATAATTTATGAAATGTGCACCACTAACAATTTTAACCCCGAGCCGCCACTGGAAAAACGTATTTACGGTTTACGATAAAATACATTTTTCATACCCCTCGTGTTGAATACGACTTTTGGTTGAAATAAACGGTTAATTAAGCCCCATATTCTTGGAATAAGTTAAAATGTTGAATGTTTTCTTGTTAATATTACGCGTTTAGACCATATTAAATATGTGAATAAAATAACGTGTTTTTATTTGTTATTTTAATTATTCACTTTAAAACTGTATTGTTTTATTTATTGAAATTGTATTCCATCTATATCTTACTCAAGTCGATTGGGATAGATAATCATAAAATCATGTAATCGTTAATATTGCTCGGGTACGATGATGGTTTATAAAACTAAAAAATTAAAATATGAATGCTCGGGTAAGTGGACGGTTATAAAACGCTTGGAGAATAAATAGTTTATGTGTCGAAATGGGAGTTGAACATCTTGATTCGTAGTGTTTCGCATCTGCCGTAAAAGACGCGAATTCCGGGGCGGGCCGACTTGACAAACAGACGTATGGGGAAAAAAATCCTCGCAGTAAATCGTAAAAACGGTTGAAAACTACATAGACCGCGCAGTATCGCGGGCGTCTAACCTCTGAAAACATTCGTTTCAAACGATTAAGTTTCACACTCGAATCGATCTATGACGAAAACTCGCACAGCGCGTCGGAAGACAATAAGATTAAATTGTAAACGTCTCGTCCGAAACCGATCGCGACGTGGTGGTGGTGACAGCTGTCCGGGAAATCGTGGGTTCCGCCGTCGCTTTCTTCCGGGTCCTAGCTCGCGACGTCACACGCACCTGCGGGTACCCGTCACGAAACGCGATTATTTCCAACGCTCGAGTCGTTATATCGCACTCGCCGGGTCGCCCTAAATCAGCGCATCGACGGGGGCGTGATGTGCTGAGGGCACACGTCGGTCGGTCGTCCGCGATTGAACGATAAGTCGCTCGCACCGTGCGCAGGGGTGGTTAAAAATTGAAATCCACCCCCACCGCGTCCTATGACTTCACCACGCATCTCTCTCTCTCTCTCTCAGTTTCCCCCAAAACTCCATCGCGCCGCCACGCGAGCATTCGTATAATCGATAACCGAACATGTACACACAACTCGCACGCCGAGATAATAATTTTATGCGTGCTAACGGCAGCCACGGGTCGTATGGTACGAAAAACGGGTTGAAACTCTTACCCTCCGCGTCTACTTCACACGCGCGCGCATTTTCGACCTAACTTGCCGCGTGCTCCCTTCCCCGCACATATTCGCCAATATTTCCATCCTCCTTTGTTTACGGTGAATTTTATGCGATTCGGCAGATTTGGCCCCACACCAACTGATATTCTTCTCTACCTCTCTCACTGCGCGCGCACGCGAGCACACACACACACGCACGCACGCATACACGAGGCACCGTGGCTTCAACACGAATCCCTCTAATTTCACATTTTCCGGTACCTCACATTTACCGAAATTTACCGAACTTAACCAACTATTTACCAACGGTACGTATAATAAACTATACCGTTATAAATATTTATAACGAAAGGCCTTTGGTTAGAAATAATAATTTTTGTGTTATGGGCTTTAAACTTCCGGAATAATATAACGCTTAAAATTAAAATGATCATTAATTTCCTTTTGGTTCGGGATTTTTTTTTCAGTTTTTTTACATTTCCCAACATCAAAAATGGTTAATTAAAGTTTTTTTTAATCGTTAAAATTTGCTTCGCTAAATAATGAAAACGGTCATACATAAATTATACAAATTTAAAACTGTTGGTTTTTTTTTATAAATTACACTTAAACGCTAATTTAAGACTGTAATTGATTTAATTCGAAAATTCTCAATATTATTCATAAACAAGAAAAAATCATTTGCTGTGTAATCATTTTTTATTCCATTTAAAACATTTCCATTTCCACTACCTCTCTACCGCGTGACATAGATTGACTATGGGTATTTCAGTGGTATAAAACAGGATACGAGTCAACGGCATAATAAATTGTATTTACTTTACACAAAAGGTAGGTACCTACTCCAGAATTGACCATTATTGTTTTTCCATTCCCAGAAACGTAAACAATCAACACCACTGGGTGTGAGTTCAAACTATCGACATGTCGCAATTAACATTTTTTTTCAAAGTGAGATCGATGTCCCGCATTCGTAGACCAAAAATTAACATGTTACACTTCAACTCGTATAAGCTGCGCCTATCACTCTACAACAACAATGTACAAACAAGCGTGAACTGTACTCTAATCACGGCCAATCAGGAGCGGATAGGCGTGTTATGACAGGCCAGGGAAAAATTTAGAATTTTAGGAAAAGTTCTAACGGCCTACATGACAATATCACACACCAAAAAATTACGTTGCCTGCATTTTCGTATTTTTTGTTGTGATAACCCTATATATATATCTAAGTGTAGACCACCGATAGAAAAAACAATTTACATTAACAGATGAGTACTCATGTTACTCTATTCGGAATTATTGTCGGCTAAAGGCTACTGGTAGAACATAACTCATTCATACACAATAATTCGTTCAAGTTAAAAATGTATTAATTCAATATTCCATATTGTATATTTTAAATTTACAATGAAATTGTTCACTTTGATGAAGACATCGGCACATATTTGGTCAAAATACGTAGCGGCCCAACGGGAAAGTCCCGGTATCTCGGTGGGCCTATCCGCCCCTGCGGCCAATCATGAACATTTCCCGGTACTTATGAGTTTGCAAAAATTAAAAGCCGTGTAAATTTTTTATCACAATGGAAACACAGTAAATCCTTGGAGTGTTATACACTCGTAAATGTGTACACAATTGGTTGCATTTAATTGTTTAGGCCTTCGTAGGTCCTGCATTGCACGAATAGAAGATTATGTAATAAGTCTTTAATGCATTTGTATTAGGCGATCGAAGGATATAACCGTCACGGTGTTATACTGTATACATATTTAATGTTTTGATAATAACGAGTACAACGCTTTAGGTTAGTATTTTAATTTATCGGTAGTTGGACGATTACGAGATGCGCGTCGGAAAAACGCTCAAACAAATAAAATAAAATAAATTATTGCAATCCTCGGTTTTTAAATATTCAACGTCACACTTTATGTAACTAAAACAGTGTCCAATTATTGCACGTCCACAGATCAGTTGTTTCATCTGATAAACCTCATCGCTTGAATATGTGCGGCATTTATTGCGCCTGATGAATTAGTGTTTATATCTACACCAAAAATATCACGTGAAAATCCTGCACGGATACATTGATTGATGCACAGCATGATTGCAATGTTTTCGAATGGTGGTTTCGCGTTATTTCGTAATTTAATTGTACTTTGTTTATCTTACACTGAAGACGATATTACGTCAACGCACCGTTTAATCGTCAAACTTTTGTTTTCAGCATTAATTTTATTTCTGTGGACACGCTCAAGGAGTATTACGATGTACATAGATGCCCGGATTTGAACACATATTGTTTGATTGAGCGTCTAGGTACGTTTTTAAACAGTGTCCAATTAAAACGTCTAGGACCGAGAGATTAAATATGGTGTGATTAAGGATGTTAGTGGCGCCCCGCCGTTTGATTAAAATATGGGCGTATGATTGCACGATGGAGGATTACGACCGGTGTGAGACGCGTTTGTGTTTTACAATGTTTTCCATTGCACCGGACAACGTGTGGTACGACGTTTCGCAAATCCCGCTCGTTAAATACGCAAAAGAACGAAAGCGCGTGCGTGGTCCGTTTCGACTTGAAGACAGGCAAACATAGCTCAGTGGATCAGTGCGCTGA
Source organism: Periphyllus acericola (assembly GCA_949715065.1). Lineage (NCBI taxonomy): Eukaryota > Metazoa > Arthropoda > Insecta > Hemiptera > Aphididae > Periphyllus > Periphyllus acericola. Next base: position 11,772,250 of record OX454270.1, on the reverse strand, counting down.
TACCCGTCGCAAATTTATTTTTCAAATTAACTAGTCATTTCGGTACATGACCGCGGAACATTGTGCGTTTAACGTTCGGACTAGTTAGACCAGTGTTTCTCAACCTTTCTTAAGTTACCGCCCCCTTGAGAAGCAATCAATTTTTTAACGCCCCCCCTATGTGAGAATTCTGATATTTAAGATAATACGGTGTAATAAAATATAATGTGCACGCACAATCGCCAAAATAATAAAGACAATAATTTTGGGAAAAAATCAAATATAAGTTATTGTGCATGCTTAACATATAATAGTACCTATTATTTTTTATAGTGACAGATAGCTATTATATGAATTATCAAGTATGTATTATTTTAAGGTCGCACCATGTACAACGTTTTTGCGTGAACACCCTCGCCACCCCCCTACCACCCAAAACTAGTTCATCGGTCCTCGGTAACCCTTCACCACCTACTGGGGGGCGATATCGCCCCCGTTGAGAACCACTGAGTTAGACGATCAATTATTATTTTTCATCGCGAACGTCGAGATAATATTTCGCTGGTGCGGGCACGATGAGAGGGCCGCGTCAATATTGTTTGCTCCGGACGTGTACGGTTCGAAGTATTCGTGTTTGAGTTGGAGTAAGCCGTTAGCGTTTGCCGGCGACAGTGATTTATTCGGGTCGTTGTCGATCGTCGTTTTTGTTTTCGTCAAGTCGGTCGACGGGAACCAGTGCGGGGACGGACACGTAAGCCGGGGGATAAGAATTTCGAATTCACGTGGAACAGATGACGTTCAATTCACGACAACGCGTGATCAAACGGTTAGGGCGGAAACAGCTTAGGAGCCCAAATAGCAAACGTTTCGTTCTCGCGTGAACCGTGAAGTTCTTTGATATCCGGCGAAACACCTTACCCTGTGACCACGGTCAGTTTTCTAGGCCCTCCCGTTGCGTTTATATTTCCGAGTGATGTGATGTATTTTTTTATTTTTTTTTCTGAATACCTAACACTCGCTAACCGCGTTTAACAGTGGTCGCTGCTTATCGGACTCACCGCGGTTAATCGACTCGTTCGACTTGTTGGACTCCAAGTACCGATTCGCACATACGTGCTTGCACACTCGTCCATCAGACTCGCTACACACCGGTTAAACGGGGTCATTTGACGATCATACAAATAACAATTGGACGGATTTCTATCGAAAATGATACACAGCCATACACGGCTTACGTTTGAGCCTCGTCTGAACATTAATTGGGACATAGTGAAATAATAAGTACTTTTTTGTAAGCGATGGACACGAGGATTTTTAATTTTTTCGATTTACCCCATGCGGGCTCTGGCACGATACATTATTTTCCTATTGTAAATTTTATCATTTCCATTTTACTGGCCATAATTATACATTTTATTTACACATCCACACGAATGTGTTACATAAATAAACCTATGTTAGTTTTACTGTGCTAAAATCTCGATAAAAATGTAAAACAAGTTGTTTTCTAGTACCGTTATAAGCGTTTTTTTTATATTGAATCGTTTTTTTAGTTCGAACACAAAAAGCCAAAGCCCTTTGTTTATCTCCGTTCGAACAATAAGTTCAGTTTTCAATTCAAAGTTCGATTCGGATTCGAACCATCAATAATTATTTGCACAACAATATTTTAAAAGTCGTTCGCGCACAGTTGGTATATTTTCACTCTTAAAACTATTCCGTCCGCTGCAGGTTTGCTTTCATCACGGTGTTATGATATTGTTTGCGTGTAGCGGTCGAACGATTAAACGATTTTCAACGCGGTCAAATAATTTCCAGTTTTTCATTTCGATCGGAAGCCAGCCGACATTTCCGGCCAAAATTATTCAAACATTTGTTAGTCATAACTTTGGGGATAATGAGAATATCATAGCACAAATCCGTTGGCAGCATCGTTGATGACGGTCCTTCTGGAGTTAATAGCAAGAGTCGGCTGGATTATGTTTTGCCGAAGGTAGAAGACGCGTCGTGCAGATTTATCGGATCATAATGCTTATCGCGATCGTGCGCACAACCAGTGGCGTAGCAAGGGTATGGCGGACTGTGCCTACGCCAGGGGCGCAAATTTTTTGCTTTAAAATTGGTACTTATTTTTATCGATGAATTCTCTAGCATTAAAGCAAGAAAAGAAATTTTTTTGAAATTTACATTGTAATAATAACTGATAATTTTATAGTGTTGTATTACCTAATTATATACATAAAAAATAAATGTTAAAAAATAACATTCAGTATTTTCGTCGATTTTTTAATCGCTAAAACGGCGCGTTTTCCTAGGTTTGCCAGGGGCGCTAACGAGTCTTCCTACGCCACTGCGCACAACGTTACGGGGAAAAGGGTTCGGGAATCACGTGAACACGTTATAACATGAACATTCTAATCAACGCGATGTGGACGCAATATGGTTTCGGTCGTAGATCTCTCGCACAGTGGTACGGCTCAAATGGCGGCGCAGCGTCGGTGCCCAAACGCGGAATATTGGTCGTTTTCAGTAGCACTTGTGCCGATCCCGGTGCAACAACAACGTTGACTCTGGCCCGACTCAAAGGCCGGAATATTTCACTTAAATCCCATCCCCAGTGGTCGTCCCCGAAAACGTGTTACACGCCGCGGCCCGTTCGCTGAAACTGATTACAATATGCGCGTACACACCTCGATCCTGTACCACCAATACGGTTTCCCAGGCAATGCTCACGACCAGACGATCATGTATATTTAAATCGGGCGAATTCGTATAAATCCAGACGGCGGCCGGGACGAAGGGTGGAACACCGTTTGACTGCGTAACGTTACGGGAAGGGATGTAATAAACCTTAGAAATATTCGACATTATATTGTTTTCATTATTGATGTTTGTACGGACAACGTGCGGTGTACGCAGTCCAATCGGTGCGTCGCGTTCGATATGAATTATTAAAGGTCACGGTGTTCGGCAGTCAATTTTCAGCGGAACAGGGCGGGTGTTAATATCATCAAGACGTGTACTTTACGATGACAACCATACGCGCGGCGTACGGTTAGTAAAAGTTTTAAGTGTAGTTCTGTCACAATAAAAGTAGTGTGAAATAAAATACGCGTACGCTGTACGGCTTATTTTTATATTTTTACCAGACGGCTGTTTGTCCCGTGCACTTATAGCAGTACGCGAGTTGGTTTCGAAAGCGTGAATTGACACACGAAGGGGTGTAAACGGCGAACGAAATATTCAAAAACCTTGTCGTGTTTGTTTTTCCAGACGTTAACGGCTAGTGTTCGGGGCACCGGCGGCGGGTGCGAGACCGAAGAGATGGCGCGGCTGGTACACCGGTAGGGCAAAAACGGAGGGGCTGAAGAGCGCCCTGGCCCGGCTTCGGCAGAGGACCTCTGGACAGTCCCATGGGAACAACACAGACACCGCTCATCATCATGCCCACGTGAGTATCCGCATTGCGTAGCTATTCCTTCGATCACGTGCCGACCACGCGGTGCAGAACTTTGTCGATTTATAAGAAAGAAATCACTTGTAAACAATCCAATGCTACCACCTGGGTGGAGTGTGACTTCGTGCTAGAAATTAACGAACTGCACATTTTACCAAAACAACGGGTCGAACAGTTTAATATTGTACGTCATGTAATCGCATATAGTCTATGATTCAGTGGCGTATTTCGGATGATTTTTCGGGGATCTCCAAAATGTTAAAAACCTCACCAACACGTTTTTAGAACTATGAAAATGCGTGTACTATATTACAATATATCGGATCGCCGCCGTGTACAGTATTCATAGTATTATCCTTTTTAACGGGAATGTTATTATGACTGCGACTATATCGACCCGAAACACCGTGAAACGCTCTTCTTAATTAATAGACAGACGAGCCTGATTCGGACAGCGGATTACCGACGGGTTGAGGGAGGGTCGGGGGGGAAATTATGTGAACGTAAACGGCGTATGTACAGTGAATCAATAATATTACTCGTTCACTTTTTTTTTTTCCAGTGCGTTCACAATATGATCGAAACGCAATGTTTGTTGTGATAATAACGTGTAACGTAAATTTTATCACAAAAACTACACGTGGGGGCGGGGGAGACAAAATTGTACGTTATCGATCAAACGTTAAAATTTGTAGAACGGCCGTACGCTGTGCGACGTGGTTAATTAATAATAATAATTATTATAATATTAATATGATTAAATATTAAAAATAATACTCCTGTTGTACAGCAGGTTAGGTATACACCGATGCCGCCACAACCCGCCGACAACACGAATGTTCAATACTTTTCGAACACACATTTAAAACGTGTACGCGCGTCGGCTTATACATTTGCATTAACGTTTTCATTCGTTTCCAGCGTTAAATAATTAGTTTAAACGAATGAGCGTCGCCCTTAGACGAAACATCAACCGGAATCACGGGCTCGCGTGAACTCGATAGATATTTCCGAAATCTAATTTCATCCCGTTCGGCGGCGGGGTGTGGTGGGAAGGGCTGATGGAAACCCGTAATAAAATGTAATAAACCAACGGGGCAAACGCGGGGCACGTCTTTGTCGAATGATAATGATAAAAGACGCGATAATTCCCCGCCATCCGTTTCGCGTGAAATTTGTACGCGCAGATATACGATTATTATCACAATATTCGACCGCACGTGGCGAGATAACTGTTAAAATAAGTCAAGGGTAACGTGCAAGGCCATCTTACGCACTTACTGCTCACCAGTTACCTGCCAGAGTAAAAGTTGTCGACTGAACGTTGAACTTCTACTATTTTGGGATAACGCAAATTTTAAATTCTTTGTCAGAATGTTACATAAAATATTCCAGATAATTAACTGAATAATATTTTGCGTAAAAAACATCGTGTTGCCGTTCAAAAAAAAACAAAGTTTGTATAGCCACATGACACCCTCTTAAGTTGGCATGAAAACAAAGGTTTTATGGTAACATAAACATTTTAAAAAAACAAACCGAAATTGAGCTTTTGCACCCTCAAAAAAGTGGTGATAAGGTTAAAAATGTCACCCGTGTATATCGATGATAGGTAAGAAGAAAAAAACGCAATTAACGCTCATGCCACGGTTATAACCGTGATACCACGATAACCGTGATGCATGCCTACAATAATAACCTTATATAATCACTGATCAGGATATTATTGCTATTACCTAATCATGTTCTTCGGACACTCTTGTCACGGTCCCCACGGACGGTCAGTTAAAAGAAAAATCGACACTTTCAATAGATGTTGATTAAATTTAATGCGAAATTTCAAAACGGTATTTTCGCAATTTATTCGATATCACCAGTCTTATTTCACACCAAACTTGAACGTTATACGTATATATATATATATATATATATATATATATATATATATATATATATAATACATACGTAATACCCTCGCGCGTTATACGGACAAAGCCTTCGCTAACGAGATCTTCGGGTTTCCCTAACGAAATTCCATCTACTGCAGTATCCGCAAAATCGACATCATTACCACTGTTTCTTTCGTTCCTTGTGTTTTATTTTTCCATTAGTGCCAATTCTGCAATAGACGAGAATATCGAACATTACGCGGCTATAAGGTAATATGGTACCTGCGGCACGATCGAACGGCATCGGCCTGGAGCTTACGAGAAAATATTATACCCGTTTGTAGTTAAAAAAAATTTACTGTGAAAACAAAAAAAAAAAAACGCAACGTCAGGATGAGTGAAAAACTGTAATTAAAAAACTTTCGGTAATTATACGCAGTTTGAAAAGAACAGTTTTCATTACTGTTTCTCATCTCGGAGACCTCGACCTTATTATTGTAACTAAGAAGAATAATGATACCTTAATGCTAATGAAATGTTTTTGTTTTTTTTTTTATCGCAAGACAAAAGAAAATACAATTGTTCCGTTACACGTTAAAATGATTCATATTCTTATTCAATTGTTTCCATACGAACACACGAAACCATGGACAATATTTATTACGCGATCGACTGTGTATATATTGTATAGGTTCCGAATGTAATTTTTGTGAAATGCCAATTATTGTTTTTGTCAGATAAAATGTAAAGGCACCCCACTTGTAAATGCGAATTTGTGGAAATTATTATTCATTTTTCTTAAGCAACGGGTTTTTTTTTTTAAATTACTTTTATGGGGTGCACAACGTACCGATCATAATTATTATTATTGTTCCACTTTGTACGATATCGCCGTCAACAAAACGACAAAACCATATTTTACAAATGCAAAACGCTGCGTTTTCCGTACAATAATATGTACTCGTACACCCGAAATGTATAATTAATGTTGTTTTAACCGGCGGGATATGAATGGCCGCCCCAGAAGTAAAAGGGTATTAGCCGCACTGCTACGTCATTATATTCGGATGTTTTCAATTACAATAAATCATAATCAGTCAGCTAGCGTTGCACTCGAAATTACATTATTATTATTCCCATAGACCGCTCTTAAAATAAAACATTCTTACCGCGGTACGTACGCGCCATTCGTTTGAAAATATTCACGAATTTTTCGGTACAATTTCACCAACAGTGTTTACTGCGAACGTGGGAAGAGTTCTTTTGCCCGCACCACGTTTTAAACGTTAAATTTAAAATTCACTTTGTGATAGTGTTTTTTTCTTTCTTTCCAAGATATATGTATTTTTCCCGATTAATAATTTAATTGAATTTAAAAAAAATAAAAAAGTTAGTCGTAAAGTTTAACATTTTATGTATATCATATACGCCGAGGATATAATAATTAAAAACTTTATTAACAAATAAGCTGCAAAAGTAATTATAAAAGTTTCGTCACGGGCTTCAATAAAAATAATAAATGTCCGCCGGAGGATAATCTAAACCGTCGTCGGTCGTATAACTAGTGCAAGCCGCACGTATCGATTGTAGACGCGTGCCGCCAATGATCCGGATGGATTGTACGATTGCACTGGTGCGGCTCGAGCTACGATGTTTTAATTGATTGCGCGAGCTAATGGAACATATCATTTGCGAAAAATGATTTTCAGCGGAAATTCGCTTTCAAGTACTTAGGAGACAAGTTTATAATGACGCGTCGATATACACGCAGTTATTTCTCGTGCTTACCGGAAAATTGTTACTTAAAATATAATCTCCGGTTAAAATTGTGCGCCTCAATTTATAATAATCGCGTTTCATAGTCGTACGGGAGTTTCGTCGTACACTTAGAGCGAAAAGTTTATCATTACTCTTAATACAAACATAACGAGTTGGTGTACCAAAAATTCCGTTCGAAATATAGTACCTTTATAGTTTAGCTGTTCCCATTAATTTTAACAGTTATTTTTTTTTTTAAAAAACATGAAATTAAACACATATTATTAGTTTTAAAATATGTTAAAAGACAATTTTTATTTTTTTTAAACTATACATTTTTTTTATAAGAAACATAATATATTTTATGGACTCTATTGTTATTTCATTAGACAACGATAAACCACAGAGTATATAGAACAAATAATATGAAATTTCGAGTACGAGAATCAAATAAACGGTTGGTAAAGGTCGATGCATTTTTTTTTTATTTACTAAAACCCAACGTTTTTGCATAAATAAAAAATAAAACCATGTGTACTGTATATTGTATGTATATATCAGTACTGCAGTGCTTGTATAAATACTTCTTTCTGTTCTAATATAACAAATACTGTTTTGCATGGACCTTTTTACTCTTCATAGAGTTTAGAACAACGCAAACAAATTCGTGTTTACGTATGGGCATTACATGGTATACGATTCGAAAAGCTACGTCGTAATTAGGTTCGTGGTTACGGGCAAAGTAAACAGAAACGAAAAAATAAAACAGTCGCATTGCACGTATATATGCTAACGTCTGCTGTGAAACGCGTAAAAAGTAGAAATCACGAGGGTCCTGTATGGAGTGCCGGATTTAAACCAGGTGTCGCCCTAGGACCTTTTAAATACGACATCCATACCCCAAGAAAGAAAAATGTAGTATTTATTACTAAAAAAATGATTTAATTTTAAACTAATTAGGTCAGCAGTGATTAGAAACAAAATAAGTTATTGTAAATTCTAATGAGACATTTTTAATTTTATATATTACATATAGCATTTTACAATGAACTTTTTTTGATGCGAAATCGTCGATTATATCATCATAATTTATACTACGAAGCATCTCAGACTCTATATGTAGTATTGATGGTTTCTTAATATATATATTAAATATTATAATTTCAATTTACGAAGTTACATAAATGCATAAAATATTTATATGATTTTTTTTTCAATTTCTCACACAATTTGCCGCCCGAGGCCTGGGCCTCACGGGCCTAGGCGTAAATCCGGCCCTGCCTGTATGCGTGTGAGGGTTTGACCGCGTTTTACGAAACCCTCACGTGTTATAGCCGTAACATTACGTAACCAAGAACTCAATACTTACAGTCCGCGTGAGACTTAAGTCTGTAAGTGGTACGCAACTACTCCGAGTAGTAGACCGATAACCGATAAACTCGAAATATTCCAAGCTCCGAATGAAACCGATTTGCATGGTTCTACGGTTGTACGATCCCGTTAAACACGAACTGATGACCTGTTCCATCGTATTATTATTGAACACGATCGCGCTTTATGGTGGAAATGTAACGCGCTATACCTCCTAGCGGTTCTTCTCCACGTTCAGAGAACTGGCGAGAAGATAGAAGAATACAGATTTGAGATGAGATATCAGATGAGATTTTGTGAGATAGTTCTGTTTTAAAACGTATGAATGCATTTTTCGTTTCACTCAGACCCCGAAACGTTTCAAATATTACGCGTTCACGATTATTGTCGACGTCGCTGTTAATACGGCTCAGTACCGTCCGATCGGTGTGAAAGTTAACTACAATATACAGACACCAAATTACAATATAACAATCGAACACAACACATTAATGTTATTTCCAATTTTAAGTGAAACTAGGAATGTATGTATTGGTCTTATCATGATGTGTGCGGAGCAAAAAATGTAAATTATTTCAACCGAAATCGATAATCGACTTCTTTTCATACTTCATGGGTAAAATATTGTCTAACATTTTTTTTAAATTATTTTACCGAAAAGTTGCAAAACAATTTTACAAGCATGATGAAATAAAATTTTTACGAAATGGGGCATTTCAACGAATTATAATTAAGAGATATTAGTTATTTAAAAAAAGCCTATTTTACCACTATATATAATCAAATTCACCTGACATATTTCACTCGGGATCGTTGTTTTTTTTTGAGAAAGCATTGAGCAATAGTTCTTACATTGGTTTCATATGGTTATGGTATATGGTTCACCCGTCCCTGTATCTCATCGGACCTAAGAGTTTCGTTTCGTTTGCCTGTTTAAATTACATCGCTCGGCCACTATAGGTACTAAATATCGAGATTTCTTCCTGCAAGACGATAAGTTTTTTTTTTTTTTAGAGATTGCATTATTTTTTTTTCCCCACGCAATAACATTCGAAACCAGGCCACCAAGCCGTACGTCCACTAGAAAATTTCACTTGGCTATAAACAGTTTGTTCAACATTATTAATATTATTATTATTATGATCTGGCTTCCGCGCGAGTAAAACCTTACCTGTTTATTTAATACTACACGTGTTGTTCATAATTATCATACACATTATGAACAATATTCATTGAACATACCGGGGAGAGAAAACACAACGGTATCGCCGGTCGGCCGTCGCGCACAAACGTTTATGCGATTGCCGAACGCTCGCATCAACGGGAACGCAATGAGGATCGCGCGGACTCCGGACGCTGTTACGGGAATATCAATTTAACTGCACCGCGTATCGCCCTACAAAACGGCGCGTGACATCAAAGTGAACTTTCAGTGGTTAAGGCTTGAACCGGAGAAACCCACCGGACAAACGGCCAAAGATGAAAATGAATAATAATAATTATAATATGTAATATGTAATACGCGCCCGCAGTGTGCACGTGCTCTTCACCTCTGCCCGCGGTGACGTGTACGGTAAGTTCTGTCCGCTCGTTCGGGTGTATTCGATCGAAAAAATCGAACGTGTATCGATTCGCGGAACGAAATGATAATATCGTATTGTGATCGTTTCCCGCGTGAATTTGATCTCTTCGCGACCACGACGGCGCATTGTCACGACGACTTTGCGAACGCTACGCTCGACGAGGCTGAACGTAGCGGTACGTCGCACCCGAATAAATGTTTATGCATATTATTTGTGCACACAAGTTATCGCAACAAAGCGCGCGCACGGTAGTCGAATACGGTTCGCAGAGGATCAGGCGTTCAAATCCCGTACACGTGTCATATTTTGTGTACGATATGAACCGTACAACATTGCATGAGTACACGACTAGTGCAATGCCTACCTAACCGAAAAGAGAAAATAGTATCGTAAGAGCTACGAGCTTGAGAGTGAACACTACGATTGGAAAATAACTGGAACGCTTTTCGACGGCTAGCTTTTATACCGCATTATAATAGGGTCTGTTCGATGGAAATTCATTTTAAACGGTCCACGAGTCGCATGTTTAAAAAAGTTCACGATTTCGTAGTTTTGAACCGCAGGCACCATCGGAACTATACGGACTAGGCGTTCCGTAAGTTCGCGCTATACCACGGAAGTATCACGTACTAGAGACTAGAGATTTTTCGCATCCTGCTATCCGGCTGTTCTTCACGTTCATGTTCGGGCCCTGATTGTTGATGTTCCGAGTCCAAACTATCAAATTAAAGGACCTGATTGCCTGTTTTCACCTCTTCAACTCGATCAAGCTATTGAGACAATTCTGTGCAAAGGGTGGTAACATAAGACATTGGACGCAATACAAGTATTGCATGAGATGCGCGCGATTATGAATATATGACGTTTTGGTATTTATTTTTTCCAAGGATTTTGCAACGTGTGCTTAACGCCGTTATCGGTCAGTGAGTATACTCACGGTTATGCTTAGTTTTCCGTCCCCCAGTATCTGGTCAGCGACGTAAGACCGTAGACGTAGACTTTTGAAGTGTAATCACTTTCAATTCCTCAGACCGAAATTGTCATTTCGCCTCGGACGGTATAATAACAGGCGCTCGTCGTATCGCAACGCACAACCGTGTCGGCAAGCGCTAAGTCACATGTTATTTCGACTCGGACCGAATCGTTTTGGAAAACTCGTAATCTCGCGGCTGGCCGGCCTACGTTGACCGTTACTACTGTACTCGGAAACGTTTGAGCATTTGCGCCGGAAGTGCTCAAGGGCGCTGACCCGGCTCTCGCAACTTGACGTTATTAAATTTTTCGGAGCGCACGGGTGATCCGGAACTAATAATAATAATAATTACAAGGCGCTGTCGAATGCGCACACCGAGCAAAAACGTGTTTTCGACTCGAATCATATTTTCACTGTTACAATATTATTGCAACTGTGTATACGTTCCCGTCGAACTTAACACTTGACGGTAAATAGGTCCTTCGCTCCGTCCCCGATCAGCGAACCGTGCTGTTTATCGCGTGATTCGATCTTTCGAAAGGATTTCCCGTTCTCGTGTTTATATATACGTACAAAGTTATTAAATGTAGGTCACGACGAAGCTCCGTATGAGACCCGCGTTCGCTTGCCGCACGTACGACATGTGACGAGGCGACAGATTCCGTTCCATTTGTCAAAATACAGCTATTGTATATCATGTACTCTCGGTGGAGTATTGTCGCGTCTGCAGTATACGATTCAATCGAGCACGAAAAGTTTTGTTATTAACAATTCTCCGTAAAAAAATGAAAAAAAAACTTGTCGGAATTCGTGGTTCCGGCTGTACTTTTCCATTAGTGTTCGATAATAAACGCAAAGTTATTATACCATGCGTACGGTGTGTATTACATTAAATTTCGTCTCGAGAAATACTTGTTCCGGTTTAATTTCGTCAGAAGTTCAAATACGTTAGACTTTTCGGTAGACACGAATTTATAACTTTTAGCATTTTTCTATTCAACATTTTTCTTTTGTTTCCATCAAAAATGCGCTCTTTTTAATATCATAAGGCTGCACGTTTTTCGTACCCGGCTATAAGGTTGTTTGAAGGATTGGACATTTTATTTATTTCTCGGTAAAGGTGCAATAAACTATGCATGTTTTCTATACGTGCGTTCGCGTAATGCGTTTCGGTTTCGATCTCGTACTCTCGAGGTGCGCGACGAAAATGTCACAGTATTCAAATTAACCCGATCCTTGCGTATTTACATGTATACAAGTAAAATAAAATGCATACAAACATATTTATATTGCGAAAAAAAAAATGTAAAATATAACAGTTAATAATACACATGACAAACGTAATTTAAATGCTTCTCCTCCCACCGATAGACACCGGGGCTTAAGTGCTGCGCGAACCGTGGCTGCACACCATGACGTCAATATTATATTTGAAAACGTACTCGAACCATGTCGGTACACACCACGTACAGCTAATATTATAGAGCAGAAGTGAACGCACGTTTAGCACACACTACGGGGTTCGCGTACGATACATGTTTGGCTTCCGACAGTAGACGTCCCGCTCGGTATTCGTTCACGTTTCGAGTCCTACACCGTTCTAGGCTTTCGCGCAGTACACTATCAGTGTTATATTAATTAGGGACCGCATTTATATGCACAAAAAATCCTCAAAATATGCTTCTAAAAATGCTGTATTATGCTACAAAATATGCATTTATTTTTAAATATGCACTTAAAATTGAATTGAAAACATTTTATTTAAAATTATTAAAAAATAAGTATTAACTAATTAAGTATTAAAAAAGGTATAAAAAGGTTTCAAATATATAAAAAAAGTATTTTGTCGTCCTCACTAAGTTCGCCATTTAACAATCTTTATCTTCAATCTATAAAATATCAGCCCACATTAATAAAAAGTGAAAACAAAAATTGAATTCATATTTTACCTTATTGCACTGGACTATCAGAAGTTGCTTAATGTGTTAGGTTAGGAAAACTACGAAAAATAAATATATGTGCTATAAAACTACAAATATGCATTAAATTTGCATTTAATGGGTAAAAACGTTGAAATATGCAAAATATGCAAAATACAATTAGTGTTATTTTAATAAGAATGATCTAAATCGGGCACAATTCTCATCAGATTTCAAAATGCTTTTTTCAATACATATATGCATTTGCATATAAATCCGATCCTTATATATCATATAGATGCATACGAATCGTATCGTAACGTGCATGGAATTATGTGCACGGCTCTTCCGATTGCCGTGTTTAACCTGAGTTGTTTTTTTTTTTGCGGTATTTTCGTGTTGCTATTCGCTCGGGGGAGGAAAAAAAAGTCGTTTCGCCATCGCCGATCGTAATAGTTTCCTTTAAACCGGAGGTTCACGGTTGTGTACTGGGTAGTACTGAAAACATTTTTTTATTTTATTTTAGTGAAATTATTGAAATCGTAGTCGTTTGAAATTCCAGGCATTTTGGGACAATCACTGTTGAAATTCGATCACAAGTGTTACAAATGTTGTAAATATCTTTACGGCATATATTTTGTGATAATCTGCGTTTATATTACAACAAAAAGGTACGCGTGTGAAATTAATATAAATCATATAACATTATTTTTTCATTTTTATAATTGAACGAAATTGAAAAGTAAGTATTCGCAAGTAATGGGCGCCCCGACCAATTGGAATTTTAGCTCGTGGCTTCGTACTAATCGGGAACCTCTGGTGTAAATGTACAGCTCGAGAGTTCGCCACTGCGACGGTCCGCGGGAGATGGTTTTCAATCGAATTTTCAACCGCGTTGTTGTTTCGTCGCCGGCTGCAGCAGGGACAGGTCTCGCGGCCGGGGATTTATTCGGGGGCGCCGAACGCGATGAACGCGGAGCAATTAAAACGTGCAGTTGGCTCGTGGAAAAAGGTCGCAGCTGTTGGTGATATTTCATCGGTTTGAAAAACGCCGGCATCAAAGGTGCAGCGGTACGCGGTCCAAGACACGGTTAGGCCGGTCGTTGCAGGTGACTAATGAGGCCTTTTTCGGCAGCCGCCCGAAGCCCTGCACCCCGCAGGATTCGAAATGCCCTCCTCGTCCGCCACCCGCGCCGGGTGTTTTTCTCCGTTTTCCGTTCGCTTTTATTATTTTCTGTACGCTCCGTTGCCCGTGTCGTGTCGTTCGTCTCGCCGTCCGCGGCCGAGGAGGGGGCGCGACGCGGCAATATTACTTTATCGAAAAAAATGTGTTCGGCGCGTTGCCATTGTGCGAGCTCGATGCGCCTTAAGGAATTATCGGCGAGCAGAGTGAAAAAATGCCAACCTTTCTTGTGTCGCCGTCGTCCTGCGAGATATGACTCTATATGCTCACTATAATGTATAGCAGCTATATAGCGTCAAAAGGCGATTGATCCGGTGCGCAGCCTCACTCTGCGGACCGTAATGCTCCCTTTGCCGTCCGGAACGGAAGTGCCGCCGGTTCCGTTTTGGAGTTTTTTCGAAACTTTTTTTTTTTATCTATCTCTCTTCGTCGCGTTTATTACGCGCTAAGATTCCTCCCGAACGCCGATTGTACGCATGACGGCCGACCCGAAGTCACAGTTAAGGACAATTAACATTTAACAAATACGTTTTAGAAGCGATTTGATACGAAAGGAAGGCCGGATGAATGCGAGTGGACGAGTTCGACTAGGTAAACACGTACATCTCCTGTTAACTCACATTTTGCTTTAATGACGAAAACAATCATTCGGTTTTCAATTTCCGATTGCATATCAACGTGTAACCAGGACATGGATAATATACTGCAATCTTACAGGCAGGATAACAATAATTTTTCCCAATCAGTAAAGAGATGAAAATAAAAATTTTACTAAAAGCGTTTAATATGTTCCCCATTTTGTTAAACTGTACTAAAACCAAAATGTTTTGGAAGTAGTGTCACTGGACACTCCCTTCCCTCAAGTGTCCACGTCTAGTAACATTCAACACATTTACTTATTATATTAACTTGTATGTAGATTGTACATTTTTTAAATAATAAATAAAAAAAAAAAAACCCAAGAGATATTTCCATCGGAATATCACGATGGACCACCCTTCATACCACTGCACATACTTCACCACGCCGATAACGCTGTTATCGGTGTACTGATTAATGTTTAAATGCTGTCTCGAACGTTATATTTAAAAAAAAAAACAATTTACTCCCACGAACACCCGTCAAATTGAAAGTATGGTAAATATGCCTCGGTTATATGTTTATACCATATTGTTACACGATTTCTCGTTAAAGTTAACAATATATTTATATTATAATACTATACACACACGTATTATACTTTTCCGGTTTTAATCATTGTACAGATTTAATTAAATTCTCGGGAATTTATCGCATTATTCAAATGAAATTTTTATTTTTAATAGAAATTGAAGGAAAACCCATATGCTTTGGAAAATATAATGAATCGGTAAATTTATTTTCGTTGCTTCGACGTCGTCGGCGTCGGCGTGATTCAATTTACGGTTATTTTCGTGTTTACACTTAAAGAACATCTGTACGCGTGTTTTCTTTGTAACAATTCTTGTGTATTTTTCAAAAGAGTTCATCGCTGAATAAAGATGTTGAAGTTCTGTTCAGAGAAATGATAATACGTTTACAAAAAATAAAAATAAAATATTTATATATATATATATTACCGTAAATAAATTAAAATGTCATCTTATCCCGTTCAATTTGAACAGCAGTTTGAATAAAACGAGTTTATTCTTATATACATATATGAATGCCGAGTTTAATGAAGTATAGAATTTTAAATAGAGAAATTTATGATGTACACGGGCGAGTTCCGTAAAAAAAAAAAAAACGTTGATTTAAATAAATAGGACGGCTAAATATTATCACAAGACGAAGATAAATATTATTTTAGATTATAAATTATTATTGCAAGTCAAATTTATTCGTATACACGCGTAATCCAATTGGTTTTTTTATAATGCGGGAGCTCATTAAGAATCCGATTGTATTCGTTCCCGAATTCGCGGAGGGCGTTTGCTCCGCTTCGGTGTTAAGTGTTTCGCGAAAATATTTGAAAATCGCCCAACGCGGGGATTTAGTTTATTTAGTTTAAATAAATAAAAAATAAACTAAAAACGTTCTAATTGAATGGATCTAAATGTAATGCTGTGCCAGAGACGTTTAACAGCCCATCACAGAATAATATAAACGGAGCGTCTACGCGTGTACCTACAACGTTGGACAAACGCCAAACATTTGACCGACTATGCGCGATGCAATTTAAATTCCAGCTCTCGTGGCCGACACGATAACCGACAATAACAATGATGATCGGCCGAAAACCAATAGGCCACGGGGACGCCAAAATAGATTGAAAAAACCGAACGAAAAGTATATTTTAAACGAAATAAAAACCGTATAACAAACCTATTAAATTCGAATTGTTTTTGGCAGTGGTTTACTTACCCCGGCGACAACGTACCACGCGAATAAGATATTGATTTTCGGATGTCGAGTGGCAATTTAACTTTCGACTTGGTCGCTGTTTCCAAAGTGTTATGAATACTCCGAGTACTTATGTGTAGTAATCATATTATCTC
Organism: Periphyllus acericola; assembly: GCA_949715065.1. NCBI lineage: Eukaryota > Metazoa > Arthropoda > Insecta > Hemiptera > Aphididae > Periphyllus > Periphyllus acericola. Next base: position 11,755,622 of record OX454270.1, on the reverse strand, counting down.
CTTGCGCTGTATGAACGGGGTGAAACGCAATCTTTCTTGTTTTCGCCGAATTCGTATGTTCGCGCGTTCAATTTGGACGGAATAAAATATTATCGTGTCGTACAGCGGATGTTTCGAGACAGCGCAAGGTGAGTTTTTAAACCAAATGAACATTATAGGCGACTTAGCGAGGGGAAAAAGTGGGAAAACATTTCAAATTAATGATTGATTTTTGTTTTGCTTTTTTAGTTTTACAAGTTTTAATGGTTTAAGATATTATTTATTAAAAATGTTGTTTTTAATGTGTTATTACTATTTCGACCTTTCCACCAAATTACATAAAAATGACTATGTGAAACGTATAACGCATGAATTGGAATCAATAATCGGTATAAATCATAAATAACGTTTTGTATGACTTGTAATTTATTTCAACATTTTATCAATAATGTCTAAATTTTCTACAATTTGTTTTCTTCGCGAAATTTAAAAGGCTCTTGAGCAAACTTATAACCGACTGAACCTTAAGTCCGCGAGTTTTTTAAGCAGCAACCATGCAGTTCTATAAGAGCTCAATATTATCCATCATCCACGACACGTAGGTACTCTCCTGAGTCTTAAACGCACCGTTACAGCACTTTGTGATGAACATACGCTAGGATATCTGCGTACACGTGCAAATCACGTGCTAAACGTGACACAGAGTTCAACTTACTCGCTGTATTCGCACTGTCTAAGTTCAAAGGACTTTGGATAATCACAGCTCCGGTACGAACGTCAGTAGCCCATTGTGGCACCAAACTCAAAATTGGTGAATGAAAATTTAAAACTTTGATCTCTACGCCCACCCGATATACCTTAATAAATACTACAAAAAATGTTCCGTTTGCGTTTTGAAGCCGGTACTCCACTTGACGTTGTAGTTAGACGTGGTGAAAATCGATCACGGTTAAACCGCAGTTTTCGTTCGTAAGTCCACCGCCTCCAAGAGAAAAAAAAAGCTAAGTCCCCATACGGTTCGACAGCACGACGTTTGGAAACTATGCGGCGAACGCGTGCGCCCATATTGTACCGTCGTCCTATTATCATCAACGAAATGAAGACGTGTTGCCGAAACGTTGACCGAGTAATAATATTCTTGGCTCACTAAATCGATTAACGTTTGAAAACTTTTCGTGATTTAACTGTACTGAATCCGTTCGTTCAAAGCGCTCGCTTTTCCGACGAACGGTAGTTTTGCGTCTCGATCGTGTACTGTAACTTTAATGCGACCACTGATTGAATTAAATGACACGTTGCATTTGCGAGTGAGTGAGAGCGACCGGGGGATTGTTAACCGTTAAAACTTTGCCGGTAAGACAACGGTAAGACAACGTTCGGAATGATACCGAAATAGATATTCGGAAAACGGTGTACTGCTGCGCCCAGATCTGGTACATACAAACTAAACGACGGGTACCTGTTACGAGTACGCGGAAAACTTGGTCCGGCGCACCACGTGTTATAATTATAATAAGGAAAATGAAATAAAAACGTGTTCCCGTGATCGAGATTTTACGATTTACGTTTTCGTCGCAAAATGTTGATTTTAACAAAAACCGTTATATTCGTCAGCCCGCGAACGTCCGACGTAAAAGTATTTGACCCGCGCACACGTATTAATTGTAAGTCGTCATTACAATTTTGTTATTCCGCACGTTAAAATCATATTGTATACAAGCCCGTAGCCATGGGGGGTGGGGGGGGTATCAGGGTTCAAACCACCCACGAATTTTTTTTTTTAAAAGTCTTATTATGATTTGTTAAGTTGCACAAACATTATTTAAATAACAATTATTATTATTGAAATAATTATATCAAAAATTATTATACCAATTTTATATCAAATAGATTTTGTAGAGATTTTTTTCGTCATAATACATCTTTATAATTTAACCCCCCCCCCAAAAAAAAAAAAAATTATGCTGGCTACGGTCTTGATTGTATACATAGTCGCATCAATATTGTACTATTGTGCGGGCCGGGAGCATACAATTATAATACGCGCGCCCGGACACCAAACTCAGAGTATTTACACCACTGACACCTAAGTCCTAGAAATATGGAGAACAAGCTTGGTGTGTAATGGTGTAATAGCTCGGACAGTAGTGGTCGGGATCGCCTAGCAAATACTGTCGGCTATGTAATGCGTGTTGTGTAATTATGTGTAATTGTGTATGAGTGTGTGTATGTGGGTAGGTGTGTATTCATTAACTAAGGAAGAGGTAACTAATAATAAAATAATGGTAACGCAAAATATGGTGACTAGTGTTGCTATATAATGAGACAATAAATAATTAATAAACAATAAAAATAAAATTCACAGCAACACAAATTTATAGATAAATATATATAAAGATAATAATTTAAATTACGGCCCTTTTGGCCCAACACGTAAAAATGTATAAATTAAAGGTAAATGTAAAGTAAATAAATAATAAAAAAGGTAACTATGAGTGGTGATGTGATTTACCGAACAACCAAAGTGTAAAGAATAATTAAATAATGCCCTTCTGGCACAACAATATAAAACTATTATAAAATTAATAAATAAATAGGTACTGAGGCCGTTGTCGAATAATTCACACACACACAAATAAAATAACAATAATAGTTCACTCACAGTTTCTCGGTGCACAGACTGGCCAGCCGCTACCTATACCTAAATATAATAACTTGACAAATAATACAAATTTTGGCCTTTTGCCGTTCTAAAAAAGATAATAATCAATGAAGACGCTGCAATTGGTACCAGCACAATAATAATATAACATTTCACTATAACTAGTGACGATTCGCGCACACTCGAGATAATATATGATAATTAAAACTTAAATGTGTAATGAACTTATAATAATAAAAATATGGCTATTTGAGCCCACAAAACACAAACTAAAATATGGCTATTTGAGCCGTTATAAAATAGTTCGACCCTTCTGGTCTACAATATAATATATGAAATTTACGCGTCGGTGTTCGCGGAACGACGTACGGTATTAGACAAAAATACGGCGGCCGTGTTAAAATATTTGTGGAGCCGACTCGGCGACGTGCGATAACGCGGTGATAGCGGAATAATTAACATACGTATAATAATAAAGGAGGTACTATTACATAATAACTCACTGGACACATTTAAATAATACCTACAGAAATAAAACAATAATTAACAACAGTGATTGTGTGTGTGTGTGTGTGTGACCAGCTGTTCTCCCGTGACTATTTAAATTTTGTGTTTTATGTTGCGGCGGCAACAACTATATTGTACAATATTGTACTCGAACACGCTTAGAGTGCCCTACCTTAGTGCGTGTTCAATGTTAAAACATTGTTTTAGTCAAAGAACATTTTTCAGTTTTTCGCTTTTTCGGTATAAATTGCTTATAGGTATTGGCGAAGCAATAACATTGTACACTGAACATTCAGATCACTGTTTCTATAAAGGATTTATTTACCGAACGTGGTTTCACGACTTTTAATTATTTTTATAACGGAACTGAATAAATAATAAAATGTGTAAAAAAGATTTCATAATATTTCACGAACATTATGTAATTCGGTGCAATTTAAGAAACCATTACGATATTGATTATCAAAGCAATTTTGTGTGTTTAAAAGATTTCGATGAAAGTTTAATCAAATATTGTTGTTATAATAATGTTGGATTCTTGTTTACGGATCATGTTGTTATTGGAAAATAATTCGTTCACATATGCTTGAAGTTAAAGTAAATTTTTCTCGAAATTGTATTTATAATTATGTTTGAGATTAATTCAATATCGACGTTAATGAATATAATAAATTTCAAAAAGCAATAAACCGTCAAGGGAGTGTTTGGGCTTATCATTTATTACGGTTGGTCACGAATTACAATTTTACCGCAGATTCAATAAACCTGACACTGATTTCCTTTTGTCCGAAAATATTTAGGACGCACGGATATCATTATTTTTTTCCCCCTATTGTTGGATAACAATGAAATTGATATTACATACCTTTAATAATATATTCCTGCAAATATAATTGGTATTTTGAAGTGTGGAAACGATTGAGAATTATTCATTTTATTTGATTTTACTTAATACGTATACCACGATCGTCTACCGTCACCCCCGTATGCCACGGGTCAAAACTTAGTATACGAATAATTGATCTGTACTGAATTAATTTTGCAAAACGATATACTATTGGTGTTATAAAGGCTTGCGTAAAAGCGATCGATTTTTTCCGCTTACATATTTACGTTACACGATCGTATACATTTCTAACAGCACTATTTGGTCCTCAATAATATTCTTCTCCGAGAATATGTTTATTTGGTTGATTCTTCCTCGCACGCCTGTTAAATAACTGTACTAATCGTATTTTAGCCGTGAAAAACGACTTTACGGGCGCAATCGACAATCCCGGAATGTGCACAGATGTATTTCAAACTCATTCGATTAAAAAAAAAAACAAATAATTCTCCGTGGTGTTACAAATTCGTGCGTTGTATTCGCATCACGTTAGAACAATATACATACTGTATATCAAACAAAGCGCACAGATGCGTCACAAAGAAAACGAGAGGCCCGAAATCCGGAAACAAAAAAATTAAAAAAAAATTAAGACCCTTACTATTAGTCGGGTAAACACGGTGTGTGTTCGTTATCGTGGAACTGCAACCGCGGTAACGTGACGTGCATGGTATTCGTTTATTATTAATTATTACAATTAAAACCGTCGCAGAGTGGTTCTGCACCAGTCCAGATTGTTTAATCCGACTACGCCGCCGCCGGTCCGAACGTTAAGACGACCCCGCGATCGGCAGCGGCGTGTGGTTCTTTTACCATAAACCAGGTTTTGCGAATTCATCCATGCGGTCGAAACCCAACCTCTCCCCGACGGACGGTTAGAAACTGACTGACACTCGGGTCCCGTTTTTCTCTTATTTACCCTCGACTTTTTTTTTTATGTGTTTTTTTCGCCCGTCGGAACAGGCTTCCCTCCGCGGACCCATTATTGCGGCGTCGTGTAGCGCAGTTTTATTTTCAAACTACCCGCACCGTATTATGAATACGTACGAACGAGCAGCGTGTATAATATCGTTATGCGTTTCGGGGATTTGATATTACACGACGCACGCGAGATGATAGACGCGCAAAGAGGGGTACAGATTAAAATAAAAACGGGCAAATGTATACGTTTTTTTTTTTTTTTGGTTTTTTACCGAGCTTGTTTCAAAAGTCATATTATTAAAAGAAAAAAAATTGTTTACACTCCATGGAAGTTTGTAAATCTTACAAGGTTGGATGAGTGCACTCTATGCGGGTACCTTACGGGTGCAGTATTTTCGACTTGGTGTACCGATCATCTGTGTTGTTCGAAACATTGGAAAGAACGTAACGGTGACTAACTTAAATTATGTCCGCTTCACAGGATAACATCGAATCACGGACGTGCTTTTGTCGGTCAAGACTTGGTAAACGAGATCATGTTTTATTCACTGTATCGGCTGCACCGCAATAATGCGAAATCGGCCGAATGAAAATCATCGGTTGCGAAACCGTCGTAAACACACCTGTTCGCGTTGAAATATTATAATACGCTTGATGATCGGGAAATCGGAAAAGATTTCTTCTAGCATGCTATCAGTACGCAATAACAGTTCACGTGCACATATATTCGTAGGTCACGTTATGCGAGTAGGCAAAGGATGCGAAAAAAATTGTACAAAAAAAAACATACGGTGCGTCGATGAAAAATTACTGAAAAATCACAAAAACGTATTGGCGAACGGTCGCGCGACGAGACTGCACACGTATATTCAGGTTCATCCAAGATTCCGCGGTGTAAATAATGACTTATAACGTAATGCACGCGATAGTCACGTACGAATGAAAAACACGAAATACGTAAACAAAACGAGAACGTAATATACACGCCCCGTGATGATATTACACGTGTAAACTTCCGACGAGTAGGTAGCGAACGTTTGCGTATCGTTTATCTCAATAATTCGTCTACGAGAATACGTATATACCTACCCCTGCGGCGGCGTTCGGACGCGAGGAGAAAATATACGTCGACCGTTACGCGATGTCTGTACGCAATGGGTGTACACGCTAACGCGTTCGTCGCAAAAGAATCGTTTTAAAATAATATTTTTCCTCTAAGTCAGTCGCAAGCTAGTGGTGTTTATTTTTTTTTAACTTCAATCAGTACTCCAAAACCGCGGGGAACATTCGATTATAAACATTAAACGAACCAAAAGGCATTATTATTTCTGTTACGCGGCCACGTCGAGTGAATTTAATTTTTGTTTGTTTGCTCAAAAGAAAGGACAATTATGGGGTTCGATGAATATACACACGAGTATAACAATATTACACCAGGACTCAACTCAAACTAACTGAAATCTTATACCCATCGAACGTTAGGTTATCCAACGATCTCCGGACCGTCCTGATTACTATCATCTCGTGATAGTTTTACTTCAAATACCGATTGCAATACCGTTGATATTCACATTTGAAAATATAAGTACTTCAAACCATAACCGTTTTATTACGGTTTCGAGACTTTGTGTTTTATCTGGATTCATCACCCTAGCATAAACTGAAATGGAATAGAAAAAATAATATATATAATTGTGATCTAAACTTTATGCGCGAGGTTTAAAAATGATAAACATTCTGGTAAATATACGCCTATAAGATGATAAATTGTTATTTTTTAATTTCAAGAATGTCCATATACTTCTACAAAAATATAATATCACGAACAAATATCCATCCTACAACGTTGTTTGTTTCCACGTCGTGTTTCACGTCGGGGTTTTTTTTACGTTCAACACCGAGAGGGTTAAAACACCTAACCGGCTGAACATTAAAATTGATTTCGATCACAACTTCCGTAACCCGATCACGGTACGTATAGAAAAAGTGATGTACACTCTTGAAATATAAACCGAAAAAAAAAAAAAAATTAAATAATAAAAACAATCGTTTTTAAAACGCACACATGGTTTCTACCCGAAAATAAATTGGCATTTTCGTTTATAAAACACGTATATACCCGTATATGCATATGTATTATAATAATATAGCGGTTTTATTGCGCACGCGAGAGAATAGCGAAATTGCGTGAACGGACGATGTAATATCCTTTTGGAATCCCCGCACACAAGTACCTAACTAATATCCAGTGTGCGGGGTGCATAATAATAATAATAATAGTACGTAGTGACGCATGACGTCTGCAGTTCGTTTGTCTTACCCGATTTTGCGTCCAACAGCGGCTCACCGTCTTCCTGTGTACGTGATAATAATATATACGTCTACTATACTATTATACACGTAACGGATCACTTCACTTCGCCGTAAATGAAAACGACTACGGGGTAAAGCGGTATAATGCGATTCGCGTCCGTCTCGGACTCGACGGTAAATTATAATATCGCACTTTGTTGAATGGAAATATGTGGATATTACGATGTTGTTTATTATTTTCAACGACCATCTCGTCCCTTGTTGTTTGTCAACACGCGTTATGCTTCGGGGGTCCAACACAGCACACGTGAAAAAAAAAAATCAAAAAAATCTGACGACAGCCCATTGACCACGAACTCGCGATCCTATAACTACACGTACCGCAGAGGTTGTAAGTTCAAAACCAAAAATGTCATATACGATATAAGCTCGCGAGCTTTGTTCGTGTCCTATTCGTACCCAAAAACGTGATTCGTACACGAAGACAACTATTTTCGCATCTTTGAAACGAAATATGTTACCTTTTCATCGACGTATGACGGTATGTACCGTCGTGATCGAATTATCCTTTGGCCACTACGTCGTCGTCGGTGTTCGTGGAAGAAGTCCGAAGAAGAAGAAAAGAATCCCGAACGAAAACCCAAAAACGATTTCCCCAACACTTACACCCCTCCGAGTCGTTCGCATAGTTGTAATATATTAGGCGCGAGAATATATTACTATTATTATTATTAACTTCCAATACAAAATCAAAACCCATGCCTCCCCCATATCCTCCCCCCCCCGTTGAACATAGTTCCCAAAACAATCTAAATTATCCTCGCCGACTCCTCGTCCGCGGCTACCGGTTAATTAACGATATATTTTACCAGTTCGTTAGGTAATGATATTCAAATCAACGTGAGATTACGTGTTCGCCGTTGGTCCCACGAGCCGCGGCGACCCGATAATAACTGTTGGATCTCGCCAGGACGCACAACGAAATGCAAATTAAAACTTTTTCCCAAAACGTTTCGGTTTTTTTCGTAATTTTTTATTTTTTTCTCTCGTCCGAGTGACGCTTAGACATTCCGTCGCGGTGGTTTTTTATTTATTTTTATTTTTTTCGCAACGTCCACAGTGCGCGGCCCGGTCCGTACAGGTCTGCCGCGGGACGTGATTCGAATACCAGCGAATACGATGATTAAACGAAATCGTGATTTATATTATATATCTTTGGACCCGCGCGCATAATGCAAACGTTACCGCCCGCCGCCGCGTGTATTGTTAATCACGCGTACCGCAGATACGTGCGCACCGCACTGCACTGTTTGCAACGTTTCCAGTACGACCACGACTGCTTTCACAAACCGTTTAATTGTTTCATTCGATTCCGTCATCGCGGCCACGGTGACAACCGATGCCGTTTCAATCCGGCACGTGCTGTTGATATCGTTTTACGCGAACGAAGAGAATAATACCACCCCACCGTTATTGTACCCCTGCGGTTATTATACCCTTCGGATGTGTCGCAGCGCGCCGGTTCGCGGTTCCCGAGATGACGTCTTAAGATCGCGTTAAGTCGTGGCGACCCCCGACGTTGACCCGTACAGTGAATAGTACAATTTTGATCTGTAATAATATAAGTTTTAAATGTATTTACAAATAAAAATATTACACTAAAAAGTGTGTTGTTTGACAATCGATTTCGGTGTACGCACCTACATGCGATAGGGGGCTTAGAGCAGGGGTCGGAAAGTAATTTCTGTTGGAGTCCTAATGACTAAAATAATAAATAAATCGGTGCAAAAATCATTGTCAAATCTTTATACTTTTAAAATGGCAATATGAAAATAAAAAAAATGGATCTAGTTATTACAATTAATTTATATTAAAAAATTAAAATGTTAGGTAAATAATATAATAGTATCGCGTAGTGATAATAATAATTTACCAAGTAAATTAAAGCGAAAAATTGTATTTATTTTCCTTGGCCAGTTTTTGGAAATTGGCAACTCAAGAAAAAACAGCTTATTCTCATTGTGTCTTCATAGTCTGTTCATTTTGTCCGATTGTATTTTTTTTTCAAAAAATTAATTTTCGAAAATTATGCCTCACAGATGTATGTCGAACCAAACATCATACAACATAATCGAGTACAATGTGAGGACGGGGTCCAGATTTTTGCGTTCCGACCAGTCGTAACGGTCGGCTGGTGTACATTCGGACCGGAGTCATTGGGTCGTATCTTCAGTGACTTCATTCTTCTTTCTGCCACTTGCGGGTTCCCGTCTCCGTATTTATGCTCTCCCTTGAAAGGCTTGGTTTTTGTGTGGACGTCACGTTCTATCCTCTCGTCGTTGCTTTCGTATTTTATAATTAACAATTTGTGTTTATGCAAGAGTAATATATCAAAATAATTTGACGATACATTGTTCTTATCTTATTTATTGTGAATAAAAATATCAACTCGTCGTCGAGTTGTTATTGATAATGCATATAGAATCCGAAATGTTTGTTGCATAAGGATACGTTTAACTCTAGATACTTCTTGGAACAAGCGTGACACTTTTCTGTATTATTATATTTGGTCAAGGTGGCACAGCCCGTGTTAGGCGTGTTAACCGTCCGTCGTTTTATAACTTTCGCTGTTCGATTCGACGGCGGCGATCGGTTCGCAAAATCGAAAAACGGCCAGTGTGAAACCATATACATATAGGCCCGTGTCAAATGTTACCGAATACTTGTGTTTTTCCGACCGTGGGACGACCTCGCTTCGTTCTATTATTTGCTAATCGTTGCAACACGTGCGGTCTCCGGTCGCGAAACGTATATTCTACGAACACCAATCGCTTTTATTATTTCCGCGCGGTCGTCCTTTTTCCTTTTCCCGCCGACTCCCTCATTCGGATTTATTACGCAATTTATTAGAAGTTATATAACTACACTACTGTACACCCCTTATAAAACACCGCGAGCTATCACTGGATAAAGACCGCGCGATTCAGCTGTAGACTCGTAAATATACTACTGCTGAAAAGTTTTCACAAAAAGGCTTGTGGAAAAAATGCCACTATTGCATTACATTATTCCTATCCCGCGCAACGTAATAAACTCGGGGGCGGATACACTGTGAATATTGTTAAATGTTGATTTCTGACTTTTAAAATCGAAACCGTTTAAATTAAATAACTAGTTTTAAACGCAGTTTTCATTTTTCGTGTTAAAATGGGGCTTCGATAACGGAGCTATTATCCCCCTTTACTCGGTGTGTCGTACGGTAGGGGTACAGTGCTGCAGAAGGGTTCACTGGTATTGAAACATTTTTGCTGGAACTCGTGTTTTGGAACGGTTAGTCGGAGGGTGGGTGGTTGACGGTTTCTCTCCTCGGATGTAAACACGGTACGTGGATACTATAAATGCTAATCATTTTTATTTTATTTTATTGTACTTTAGTTGATATATAATAATATTACAAATATGAATTTGTTGAAAAATTGACGAATTGATACAACAATAATTCATCCTTTTTCGGATGACTCCACGGATTCTGTGTTGAGCTGTAGTTCCGAACGGAATCGAACCCACTGCAGGTTCCAACTTCAAAGTGTTTATTCACAGTGTCGCTCTGGCGAATATAATAATTGCTTTTCCCTCTGTATATGTCTTTAGGGCTCTTCCTTTGTTACCTTTTACTATGATTCGGTATTTGCACGCGTCGACCATTTTTTTTTTCATTTGTTTGTTACTCATCGGTAGGTAGACGACTCACCTTGATAGCCGAAAATATGTAAAAAAATACATATTTCAACATTCCGTTCATTTTTGTTCTTTTTTTCTACATTTTCAATATGCGCTCGTTTCTTTTGTTAAGGTTCGTTGTCTGGCGTATCGTTACTTTTTTTGGCGGGCAGTTGCTTTACACGCGTTACTCACGCGTAACAATTACATACCCAATTTGTCCTTTGAACATTCGTTTTCCATGATGGAAATTCCATTACATATACTTCTGTATTTAATAATTCAAAATCTTTTGAAAATTTCTTATCGTTCATGATCTACACATCTTGTTATTGTACTCGTATTTTTCAATAAATTATCATTAATTGCTTCATGAACACGATATCTCATTAACTCGCGGTGTATTGTATATTTCTAGAATATTGCGTTTTTATGACTTAAGGACTTTCTGTTCTTGTACTTCGGTTAAAAACTGTATTTATGTCAATCGTTCTTGTGATTCCGATATTATACATATCACTCCTTGAATACAATACGGTAGAAGAATTATTTTTTACCCAATATATTCTCATAAATATTTTCAAGACGTTCTTTTTTATATTAAATTTCAGCTCACTTAGTGATTTAGTCATTGAGCATGACTGATGTTTTTTTCAATCTCTGTCCACATACAGCTCTTTAGGGTTCGTCTGAACTAACATAATCTAGACGTTTTACTCTTACGTGCCGTTTATCTGCTATCGTAACTGCTCTGGTGGCCACCGTTCAAAGAAAAATGGTTCGATAAAACACCATAACAGTTGTTATTTATGCGTTGAGCGTATAGAACGACATTCAAGTGCGATCCATTTAGTACGAAGACAAACAGCAGTCTACTAAACCTTGGTTAGTGGTTATTGTTATTTTCGTACTTCATCAGATCTCGATCCTATTCGTTATTGTGTTTTCGTTTCATTTGCTGCCGCATATCCGACATGTTTTTCTTTGGATTATTTTCAAATTATAGTTTATGAAACAGCTGTACACGTGAGTTACGCGTAAAACGTGGTAGTTCAACTGTTCACGTACATCTCAACAGTGTAATGCACGAAGGTGAAATGCATTGCAGTTTTCGTATAAATATATTACTTACCTAAAAGAGTAAACGACTCGGAAAATAATTCAAAGCCGTACACAAATACTTCTCGACGTGTAAATGTATGAAATCATTTATTTTAAAAGAAACAATCGAAGAACGAATGGTACATTTTTTAAGACTCTATTGTTATAGGGTCCGATTTTATTTTTTCAATTTTTATTTAAATCATTTTGATGTTCGGATTCGGTAAATTCTATACGTATTTAATAATAAAATTCGATCAAAAGGTAAAGGAAAATAAAATTAACGTTACACGAATACGCGCGTTTCGTTACACGTTTCGTTTTTAGAGTTCCCAATCGTTAATTTTCATAATACCTTTGGAGCGTATTATAAACGTTTTTTTTTTGTTTTTACCGGACGGACGCGGGTATGGATATCTGATGTAGGTATTAAAAACGCATAAATCAAGCGGGGGGGGGGAAAAAAAAACGAAAACGTATTTATAAATAAATGATAATAATATAAAAAAAATATATATATATTAAAATCCCACCCTCGGGACGCATCGTTATCGCATACGTGTGTACATTATATTTGGTCATAGGAGGGATGATGTCGCGGCCCCGAACTGTCACAATATTATCGAAGAGTAGCACTCACGCGTTGTGTACACATCGTGCGTGCGTACATGAGTGTAGCCAATTCGATCACGTCCTCGCGTCGACGCGTTACATCGTAATGCCAATTGCGCGGAATAGGCGAAAAAAAAATGATTTGTTTTCGGGGAAACAAGACCCAACTGCATAATATATCGCGCCGTAATGATAATGATTTTGGGTGTACGTGTTCGCTGCGAGTTACAGCTACATGACATGATAGGGGCGCGGGCGAGTCCTTCGCTACGACCCCACCAGCAAGCGGTGGCACTTTTGTTATTTGAACAACGTGGCGGGTCCTAAGAATCTGTACGCGTGAACCGTGAACGCTTTTAAACCGTTTTTCTTATTTTACGCGCCTACCACGGTTCTGGGGGATTTTTCATTAGGCAACCCACGGTCCACGGTAGATTTTAACGCGGCCCCCACGTCAAACTCGCATCACTTTGGGAATTTCGTGTTGGTTAATTTTTGTTAAAAACGGTTCCGTGCTCATAAAAGTAAAAATCAATAGAATATTATTCAAAATTGTGATTCATAAAATGTGTTTCTACAAAAATAAAAATCCATTACATAAAAATTATGAATCAAATGTATGACTATAAGAACCTATATATGGCCCTCGACAACTTCTACTCGCCTAATGTGACCAATAGTCCAATCGATAACACGTGTTATGTTGTTGTTGTAATGCTCTGTAGCTACGTGATACACAACATATCTACGTGGCCCATAACTATTTGTATTGAATAAACATAATATATGTAATTCATAGATATGTAATTATAGTCATTTTTATCGAGGTTCTATATTTATTTTATTGAAAAAATGGTGGGTTGTATCGAGTGAATATTAGTTATAATGTGTAACCGAACATTGATAGTAGAAAAGAGTATAGTCCCTGAAGTGAATATTTACTAATCGCTATTCGCATTAGTATAACTTCTGACACCAGCTGCGAGTCTTAGGTTTTTGTTCTTCGTTTATATCTTTGTGAGCCGTTATAGTCATCACATTTTCTAAAATAAATGACCTGGAATATATTATAATATATTATAATATTTGCAAAACGATGGGAATAGGTAATCCACGTTTATTTCTATAGTTGATGTACATTAATTCCAACAAAGTGTCAAGAACAACTCTTTAAAAAAAAAAAAAAAACGATAACGTTTAAATACTGATTTCCATTGTACACTTCATTGACATTACGGGGATACCTTCATTATATGTCAGTGGCGTGTTTAAGGGGGGTTAGGGTGTAATAGTTAGCCATTAACTGTTCTAAATTATTATAATTTTTTAGTTATTAAATTAAATATAATAAACTATTTTCATACATTTGTTATTAAATAATATATTCTTTTTCAACTAAAAATAGAATTATTATCGTTTCATAAAGTTATTATTTTCATATGGTTTACCCTCATGTCAGCTATTACAAAAATGTAATATTTACTTGAAAGAAGCAGTTTATCTTGATTATGCCACTATTTTTTTTTTTTCAAAAATTACATGAAAATATAACAAAAGGGTTCCAAATGTTATCTAAGCTTAAAGTTTAATGGTTTGTACATTTGGTATCACCTTCTTAATAAAATTTTATCGAGTCATAGTTGCTATACCATTCATCGCTTCATTTATTCAACAGTAAAATTACTGATTTGTTTGTCATAAAAATAATATATTCAAAGGTAAATAACAAAATATATTTTTGTTATATAAACAAGGATTGATCGCATACGTTTAACATATTATTGCACTGCCATTCGTCAAAACTTAAAACATAAAATAAAACAAAACAAACCTTTGAGAGCAAACTTCTTTTTATCATTGAAAAATCAAAACCAAATATATTCGGAAAACATGTTTGTAAACACGTCCTGCGACCATACCAGTACTGAGTACTGTGCGCGGGGAACACAAATCGACGCATGTACGGGCATTGTAATCTATAATCCTCTTAAAATTTCGTGACAAACAAAATTATAGTACATTGCTTTACGAATATGATTGCCAAACAGTTGAATATTTCGTTTTAAAGTTCCACATCGTCCTGTGGCCTCGATGCATTGAGTTTCCTAACAACTTATCGTTGTTGGTACGCAACAGATTGTGGATCGCGAAAAAGAAAATGTGTACTACACATATGTTTACTTTGCAACACAAACCGTCTTACTCGCTCGTCCGAATCGCCGTCGTCCTGCGGATGCTCTCGTGCCGGGCTCTTGTCGGCACCTAGTTAGTATTCCTTGCGCACGTGTGACCGCCCGCAACAAGGATACGTCCACACGTGATCCATTTCGCGGCGCCTCTTTATCGAACAATACGATCTTAATCTATTCGCATCCCTCGTCCGAATCGCTCTCAGGACGTGTGCCCCGCGAACTTTGCCTCGCCGCCGACAGCCCCGGTTATACGAAGTCGTCGTGGGCACGTGTCGCGGGTCAGAACGCGAGGAGAGAAGCGTAGGACGAGAACGAGACGAACGCCGAAAACAAACAAAAACGGAGACGCGAAACGATTCCACCGTCGCCCCGTATCGTTGCGTACGAATCGCCGTCGTCATCGATCGGCACCGTGCATTCGTCGCCCCGTGTGCGGATTCGTTCGGTCGCGGCCAGAAAACGCGTTCGGAGAACATTTGAAAATAACACGAGAGACTGCGGTGGGTTGAAGCATTAATTCGGGGGCGTAGCTATAAATTTCTTTTTGGGTAGGCACACATAAACTTTCCACTGTTAGACGGAAGTGGGGACTAATCTATGTGGGGCCTCCTATAATTTCAAAGTTATCAATGATTATTTTCATTGATCATTAATAACTTAAGGCAAAGTTTGCAATTTTTATTTATCAGCATACAAGATAATTTTTTTATAATTATTAATTACTATACTCGTAACCTACAACATATACGTACTGTTCATTTATAACATATTTTCAAAGTCAAAATTCTATCTTCTTTTCTTTATGATAGCAAACTCATCAACAACAGCCGACGGATTATCAATAAATTGCTCACTTATTTCCCTTTCTATGGAAATTATCGTCAAATCGTTTAGCCTAGGGTTTTTTATAGTTGACCTGAGGTATGTTTTCATTCTTCTCATTATTGAAATACTACTTTTTCTTTCTAGAGAAAATCTGGGTAGGCCCTACCTACTGGCTACGCCCATGAGCATTATAATCTCGAGTCGTGTACCTCGCGACACATTGATGCGTGCTGGCGTCAAAATGTATTCTCATCGCTGTAATCATCATTATTGTTGTCGCGCGTGATGTTCCGAAATGAAAACACGACTCCGATCTGGCAACACATTTAATCAAAAATCACGGCAATCATTTTTTACAGCGAACATCCGCCGAATATGTTACAAATTACATATGTTATTTCGCGTGACAAATTAAACGGGAGGCAGGAAGTAGAAAACTCTTCTGTTCAGCGTGGTTTCGAGAATATTCGTGTTCCTTGTTGTATGCGTGGTTCGTTGCGGGTAAAAAAAAACGCACACAACAATCGAGACTTTAATTTCAATTTAATCTCACCGCGAATGAAGCGTGCACTCGTCTAAAATTGAATCTGATCTTAAGCAAGAATAATTTTACAACCGTGAAAACCTCGTAAACATTGCCGACTGCGAATGTAAAGGAAAGAAAAGTTCGTAAAAAATCAAATGTTACGACCGCAGACACTGTATTGGTTACGGGCGATAAGTGTGCATGATGAAAACGATTGAAAATGACTCCGAATGAAAATGAAATAATTGTGAGCGGTCCGGGTCGTCTATAGGCGTATACTCGACCTTTCTCAAAACAATCGTTTAACGACGATTGGCCTATGGATCGTATAGAGTTTTACAGGGGGAACCGGAGCTCGAGCGATTGTTGTTATATCGCGGTGTTTACCGCCGCGGTATTCGAACAAACTCGTAGTACCCGGATCACGTTTTTCCCGCGGAAATCATTTCAACGCTTTTAAAATCCCCAGAACCTCATGAACGTCCCTTCTCCCGACCACCTGATTTATTTTACTACGCGCAATAATAAAAGTTTCGTTGAATTATAATAAGTATAATGTTAACGTTCCGCCGCGCCCGCCGCCGGTATAAATGTATACCTTCGTATAATACAACAGCCGTGCACGGTGAAACGCAATCCTCCGAACCTATAAAAAAAAAAAAATAAAAAAAAACTCACGACGAGCATACCTACTCCGAGACTTGCTTCCCGGGAATTCTACGAACCAATCAAATTTCTCGGTTCTCGTAGTTAACTTTTTCTCTGTAATATTTCTAACTAGGTGCTGCGTATCGTCGTGACTGCGCGTAGAAGAATATTGTTCAACGCAGGAACGATAATACCGATGACCGACGAAGGTTCTAAAATAGTGATGGACGTTTCGCATTGATACGTACTCTAAACAGTCATGGTCGGTGCATGGCATATTTTGCAGTCGCTTATGATTAAATGTAACAAAGTGTTTGTTAATTGAACAACGTTCATATTTGAACCGTTTTATTTTATTTTTTACGATCAGTATTTTTTTTTTTAAAAAAATAAAATGAGCACGAGATCAGGGTGGTGTAAAATAATTTCACTTCCAACTCCATATAGCACCATGACGTAGTTGTAATTCAATAAATATTCTCATTTATGAAAAACGAAAAAATGTCTGTTAAAATATCATCATCATTATTAATGTTATAGTTATTATTATAGTTATTGTTTATTTTTTCATCAAATTATTTTAAATATTCCCACTATTTGTTTCAAATTAAACTTTTAAAGCACGCGAGTACTCGTTTTTAATTGAATTTTTCCTTAGTAAAAATAAAAATAAATAAAAATGTTACATACATATTTTAACGACACGTTTTCATTGGAAGCCCTTTCGGAGATCGATAATGTTATACTTCTACCGTACCAGCATTATATGTTACACCCTATCGTATTAAGTATTTTATGTCCAACTTTAATAAAAAATGAAAATCCAAAGACGACAATGCTTTTTAGAAACTGAAAATGTTATCAATTTCATCAAAAAGCTATGCCATCACGAGGCCATTATATCTCAAATGACGACTAATGCGTTTTTACTGTGTCCTTGAACTCGTAAAAAGGGGGGAAAAATCATACATTTTCTAAAAACGATAACAGTAAAAATATTATGGTAAACGGTGCTCATAAAAGCATTCACTAAATAAATCACTTTGGTAAATGAACAAATTGTAAAGGTTCATCACGACAAGTTACCATAATAGAATCATATTTCTGACGGTACATAAATAAGAAATAATATAGTTCTAAACATAATAATAACGTTACATCACGAGTAAAAAAAAAAAAAAAGGAATAACTCATAAACTAGTAAAGATGTTCGTGGTACGTTCCATTTGTAAACCATGCTCAAAATGTAATATATTGTACACAAATGTATTGAATCGCACACGTAAGATACATTTTTCTGTAAAAAAAAATATACGTTATCAGTTTATCACATTTTCTCATTTATGAATCAATATACTCGAACATTCATAGTGCGTATAAGGGAACTGTGTACGAATATAACCACATCGAACAATATAATAAATGCCAACAAAATAAAATAACTATCTTAAGTTTAATGTTAATTTATTTTTTAAATAATAAATTACTTAAAGTAAAGTTATTGGCCAAATTACAAGCTGTCAAATTTAATAACAAATTGTAATCAAGAAAATAAAAATGGTTAGTTTTATGGTTAATACTCTTTAATAATAACAAATTATTATTGAATGTATGAATCATTTATTAAAACTTATCGAATTTTCAATGAAATAAATAAAATGAAAAATAATGTGAAATATAAATATTGCCCTGAGTATTAATATATAATGTACCTACCAATGAATACGACCAGTTTCGATTTAAAAAACCAACGTCAGGTAAAAAAAAAGCGCAAATACCTCATAATCTAGTGTACTTTTATACCAGACGATGATTTTTTAAATCGAAGCCCGTCGTATTCATTAGCATTTCATTATACGGAACTCAAGGCAATATTTATATTTTATTTTGTTTTTATTTTTACTATTTTATTTTTTGTTACGTACATTTATTCTTTAAATGAAAATTAGATTAGTTTTAATAAATCATTTTTATATTCAATAACAGTTTGTAATTATAAATATTTGTGACTCATTTTAGTTTTCGTCGGTTCCGAGCATTCTGGTTTAGGCAGGTAATTGACCGTCTCTAACTTTAGAAACTTTAATACATCCATTTAAACTTAAAACCATAAGTATTAAACGAGATATTGATGTATTATAAAAAAAGGTTCGATTTGGTATTTCCAATACTTTTAGGATTTATGCATACACAATGATATCATGGGTTCGCTCTTTCGATTAGTTTTTTAACTCGTATTTCTAGTAAAGTCGAATAAACACATAAAATCATCTTTGTTGGTTTTCTCGAAGAATTTTAGCTGTATAAGATTGTAAGGTGCATTTCTATATTATATTATACGTCTTGACGTATCGGTAATAATCGGTAAACATTGCAATACATAACACGTATATTTGGCGTTGTAAATTATATTGTAATGTCATAATTAGTAACAAGTTATTTTCGGAGCATAATACGGTGATAAAATGTAACAGTGTTCCCAACTTTCATAAAACAAAACCCCATACATTTTTATTACTCGGACGATTTTATAGTAGGTAAAACTATATTACGTACAGTCGTTATTATACATTAGAAAGGTTAGTATTTCGAATATTTATCGCAAACCCGAGGATGTTTTGTACTTAAAAGTTCGGCAAATCGTGTTTATTTTAAAACTCTTTACCGTACAAATTTAAAACTTAAATGGTTTCGCAAGAACTTTTTTTCCGATAAACAAACACACTATATTTTTGATATATTTTATGTAATTTTACTTTTTTAATATAAATTTAAATGCCTTATAAAACTCATAATAAGCCAAGATCCGTTTGCTTTGTAATTTAAAACCTTATCAATCTTTGAAAACAACTTTTCTTATACATCTATAAATCTCGGCGAAACGTCAAATAAGTTACTTTCCAAGTTTCTGCGGAGTGATATATATATATATATATATATATATATATATATATATTGTGTTTTATTTTTCTTAATTTTATTTCGGTAGTATTTATTGAACGTTTCTCCTGGCTGTAGTTGATAAATGTATGAATACGAATTCATTTTGTCCCGTTATTCAGTTATTATCGATCAAATGTTCACAAAATCAAACGAAGAATATTCAAACAATCAGTATAGGATCAGATGATCATTATTTTTTAACACTATTTTCTAATGTAATTTATACAGCGTTTCCATTGAGTATACGCATTGCTGTAATGTTTATAAATGGTTCACCGTCCGTAATCGTTGTATTGTGTTTGATTTGTTCGTAATACTCGTGGAAAAAAAAATGAATTTTGCCTTGTTTATTCGTACAACGAAAGGTAATCCGTTATTATTCCACATTATACGTAAGTAGGATAAACCCCGACAACAAGACCTCCGGATTGAAGAAGATTAATTTGTATAATTTTATAAAACGGTAGACTAGTCGATTCGAAATCGTTATAACATTCATACACAGTCGGTAAACAAGTATAAACATCGAGTACAATGTAATGCGTATAAATAACATAATAGGTAAGTACATTTCATATAATGTGTATAAATGTTAAATTACAAAATTAAAAATTCTTGAATACGTAATTCATATACGTACGCACTGCACGGTCGTCATAACCATAACGGTATCGACAACGCGTATAATAGTTTTAACGCAGTAAAGTACAACGAAACAATTGTTTTCCGAATTCCGTCTCTAATTCAGTGTTTCTATGCTGTTATTAAATCAAAAACAGACTTTGAGAACACAAAGACTGCGCAGTATACGCTCTGTTCGTGTACGGCAGCGATTTTAATTAATGTTGCCCACTCTGTCTGACATGTTACAAAATTAAAAAAAAAAAAAGAAAAAATGCTGACCGAGAACGAAAGGTTCCCCGAGCAACGTGCATCACGCGCTACACCTCACTGTTATTTAATCACAACGACTAAAACGTTTTGACAACGCATTTAAATCGAAACGGCCCAGCTGCCAAGTTTATCTCTTGGTTTTTCACGGAGCGGACAAAGGGGGTAGCACAGCGCGAATCGGTGTTAGTGCGATTTCGTGATTTACGAGTGTAGACCGGAACGCGACCGGTGACATGTTGTTGTATATGCCAACTAGGCCAAAATTTAATAATTATAAAAAAGGCCAAATAGACAAAGTTTATTAGTAAGATAGGCCAGTGAAGCAAATGAGCTGAGGTAGCCTATTGGAAATGAATATTTAAGACAGCCGCGAGCCGGTCGGACGAGACCGGGGCAGAGTGTGTGTGTTTGAACATTCAACACGGTTGAAGCACATATGTGTAGAGACTACGACGGCACGCTTTATTTTGTGTTTAATTAAAATAGGCTTTTGGTGTGAATTATTGTTTTATTTCGAAAACCCATCAACTCTTAATGATTGAACTAATATCTATTAGTTTTGATTACTAGAGAGAGGATAGAGCGATACCCACGGTATTCGCGTGCAATATAATAGTAATTATTATTGCTCTAATGTCGGACGCGTAATGTTATTGAATACAATATCAACCCCGTCTTAATTGATACAACCAAAACGGTAAACGTAATAACATAATTATACAGACGTGCAGTTAAACCGATTACTGTTTACGCAATTTAAGTGATCACGCATGTCGGTGAAATTAATTTTAACGTCAACAAACCGCGGTTAACGCGTTGTCCCCGAGTGCAAGAGTCTCCGCTCGTCGAAGCATCCGATCGCATATTGTTATCATGACGACGAGTGAAGTTCGCACTTGCCTCCTTTCCTATTAGCCTCCTCGGTCCTTTCGGTTTCCGACACGACGCTGGCGCACAAACGGATTTCACGAAATTTCTCATGTTTTGCCCGAACGAAAATTGTTTATTATTCCTGCGCACGCGGTTCGTACCAGAACGATTGACCGTGACCACGGTTCTCGTCGCACTCGCAAAACTAAATCGGATCGATAGTGGTCAGGACACCCCCGCGATCTAATAATAATAACTGTCGTACGCACTGCAGCTTTACGGGTCAGGTGCCGTTACATCGTCCGCGTCGCTCTTGGTTAGCGCGTGATCACGGCGCGAGCGCCGTCAAAATTGATTTCGATTCACGTCGTGTGTCTTATTCTGATACGACATTCATACCCACCCGTTCTCAGCGAAAGAGGTGACCTTACCCGATGGGATCATATTTCTAACGATGCTCGATGTAATACGGTAAAAACAAGTATATATAAGTTTTTTCTGCAATAACTCGTATCGAGTAATGACAATTCGCCGGAACACCGATTTTCGTCAAAATGTAATTTCCTCGTGCTTATACAATTTGTTTGCGACTTTCGGGGTAGGAAAAAAATCGGTATCGGCTACGAAGAAAAATATAATATCCATGAATTAAATACAAGTCGATTCTCGGTGTAGATTGAAGTTTTTTTGCAATATTTTCTTTGTTTTTCTTAATTATTCGAGTACCCGGTTCGTACACTACACCCAGGAGCAATCCTGCTACTGATTGAAGTCGTAAACACGGTCAGAAAAAAAAAAACCTGGCTTACATTATGGTAGGACCCCCGGTACATTTCTCGTCTAAATGAAAATTTAAAAAATAAGCATATAAAATGTAGTGATTTGCTGAACCACAAGCTGATCGTAGCAGTGTACGCGGCGTTTTACTACTGGTAAACGTTATTAAGAGTAGAACATATAATGATCACCTGCTCCAAATACTCGGTAGCCCGCCAAATCCTCAACAATCATCCTTCAATACCAGAAGCCCTTAAAAAAGAAAACACTGCAGCTATACATAAATTGTTCAATTCTATAAAATGTTATAAACAATTGTAAAACTATTACCAAATACTGTCCTTTTCCGTATGTATTTACTATTTTTTTTTTTGCATACATTTTCTCTCTCTAAAGCAATGTAAAACCTAACTGGTAATAGTCATCTTAAGATAAGGCAGGCTAAAAATCTTTGTTGTTGAAGCCTTAATAAATTTGTTAAAAAAAAAACTTTTTTCTCACATATCTTTCACCGTGATTATCGTGGACTAGATTTGAGATCAATACAATTGTGGTTGAACTTTAAATGTTGATACCTTTTTCCGGGTTCAACAGCAGACGTAAGAAAGTGCAATTTTTCCGTGTCCGCGCGCGCGTTTAACTGAAACTCAGATAAATTTGTCTACGTTTCAAAATATAGTTTATCGTTGCGCACGTTCGATCGTTTGTTGGATTGATCGTACGGAAAAAACGTTATTTTAACATGTCAAAGAATATTACCGGGTTTTCACGGTAACAACTGAGATATACCGGTTATACTTTTTTTTTTTTCTTTAACTCGATAAAATATGTCGACTGCAGTAGTGAGAGGTGACTTGACGGATCTGCGATGTGATATTATAATAATCCCGACAACGTAACGTTATTCATACGTTCATCATCGTTTCGTCGCGAAAACAATCGACTAGCGATTCGGAAACGATTAGCCGTCGCAGACCCATGAACCGTGGTGATTCGCGGTGTGTTAGGTGCACGCAACTCCGACGAGCTCGCACGTGTTAAGGCTAGTTCAGACTATGCCAGTAATTTAGTTGAGTGGAAGGTGATTTACTAACTATTAAACGGTTTAGTAACTGAAAAGTGTTCAGACACATCTAGGGTTTAAAACTGTTTTAGGACATCAGTAGTCGGTTTGGTGCTGTGAAAAGTGATTGTCAAAATGAATAGTTTACAAAAAAAAATTTAAATAAAGCAATAGGACTTATTTCAACAGCTATTTTGGAAGAGGTAGAAGAAGAGCTTGATAAAAATTCAAAGCGAATGTAGATTAAGGAATGGATCAAGAGAAGAGACACATTGGGAGCTACAAATGGTCTTCTTAAAAGAACTAGAATTTGTACACCCCAAAGAATACTTCGCAACGCTAAGAATGTCTGAAAGATGTTTTAATTTTTTGTTGAAAAATGTGCAAGCACAAATTCAACGAAGTGACAACTAAAATAATGCGTTCAGACCCAAAGCTAACCTATTTAGTTATCAGTCGGAAAAGAGGGGGTAAGTGCTACTCGACCAAAAAAGCAGAATTGAATGGATTGACTAAACTAAATTACTTTACTAAACTAATCGACTTAATCGATCTGTTCGTACATGATTAGTTACTAAAATACTCGCTACTCGACTAAATTACTGGCATAGTCTGAACTAGCATTTACTTCGCGCGGAGCAATACGTTTCGATGACGTGGTACGCGCGCGATAAACAATATTATAACAGGTACCTGCGCTAACCGCGTGCTGCACCGGGAAACGCGAGATAACTGCGATAAAAGCCCAGTTAAAAGCCCAATTAAGAGACCGGCTGACGCACGCTAGATGGCTGCTGCGAGCTTACGGTTACCGCATAACATGCACTACAATACGTATTGCTGAGGTGGAGTACGTGGTTTTCCGGTACAGCGGATTTCAACCTTTTTCGAATCGCGACCCCCCGATTTTTATGATTTTTTTTTCTGTCATACGACGACCCCTTCAAATAATTAATTATGAAACACGGATAGTTTTTTTTTTTTTTTATTTAAATAAATTCTATTCGACATGGCGTACTGTGAACGTACATTCGAGTAATACCAATCGAACGGTTAAAAATCACTGATCAGAATAATATATACTTTGAAATGAAAAACTATTTGTTCTTCGTTTTCGGGGCGGCCCACAAAATGTCTTACGCGACCCCCTAGGTCGAAAATCCCCGTTCTAGATGGACCACGATATAAACGTACATGCTGGCGGTGGCGGCGGTGGAGTGGGCATAATGGTTCGCGGTAACTTTCCGGTTGTCGCACGATAATCACGCACGTGCTAAATTGGATCCGATTTGTCTCGCGGCCGGGTCGCGCTCGATGTAAATGTTAACGCGAAAATCGTGATAAACTGCATGTGATACGTGTACGAAGTATAGCTACGTAGCGATTACGTTTGTCGTCTACCATACTGTTATGCATGAAACTAGACGTCGATCGAATCGGAAGTGGCGCGCGATCGCGTCGGTTCCGTAGCGTTTCAATAGTTTATCGTAATATAAATTTTCATCGCATTATACTTTATGATTTCACGACCGTCGTTTTGATCACAAGTCCGACTCGAATTAATACCACATCACTGAGGTAAAAAAAAAAAAATGTAATCTCGTCACTTGTTTTTTGCTATTGAAAACGATATAATCTACATGCCATTTGGAGTCCAACGGTTGAAAATAGCATATTGCCTTTAAATAGACGTCCTAAAGGTGGTTTCCGATTGTACGTATACATGCCCGAAGTATATTTGCCACAACACCACCGAAACATGATGGTTACCATAACCGACGACCACGGTTTCGTTAACGAATAGTCAGTCTCGGACGAGACGCATTTCCATTTCAGGAATTTTATATACGTACAGAATTGGACACATTATTATTTAACGCAAGTCAATTTTAAGACATGTTATTTTTAAGCTTTTAACGCTCTAAACGGAATATTTAATGTGAATTCCGTATTCGGTCAATGAAATATTCATGTTTTTACTTCCTAGACGGTTAATTTAATCTAATTTTTTATTAAGTTTTCGAAAAACCATGCAGTATATAAGTATACCGTTCTGCACTGATCTAATTTAGGTCATCGACGAGATAAAATAACGAAAATAGTTAATAGTTTTCCAGCTACTATCAATATGGATATAACGCAAAGTATTACGTCCGTTCGATGAAGCGGTAAACCTTTGGTTATCTTTGATCGATTTGTTGAGAAACGTGTTAATCTACGTTTCAACATTCGTTCGCGGTAAGTTGGGTAGTTTAATTCATATATATATATATATATACATTATATATTATGTAAATGTAATACAACGTGCATAATACTGGGAAACGAATTAATTGAGTTTTGCATTAACAAGATTGTTCTGGGAATTACGGAAACGTTATGCTAAACCAATTCGAAAATTGGTTTATCCTTGGTCCTATACGTATTACAACGCTCGTTCAAAGGTTAGTCGCACGGTTTCTCGCTGACAGAATAAGGAACGCGTTGAATGCCTTTGATGTTGAACGCCGGCGCGTTCGGTATCCGCGCACTGGTACACGCGGTTAATGGTTACATTTGGTACACGTGTACGGGTATTAGCTGGTACACACGTGGCGTGTTCAGTGGCGCTCGCGGAGACGAAGCGCGGCGCGTGCGTTTCGTCGACTCGACCGATTTTCTTACGGATTCGTGAACACGAGGGCCCGACGCGCACACGGGATTGTCACGATATTATTGTAAGTACTCGAACTCGAGTGCGCACGGGAGAACCTCGACAATGACATTTTTCTAACGCACACGTACACACACACACATGTACACTCACGCACACACGCACGCACGACCCACTCCGTGTGTATCGTGTCTCACAGCGAGTCGAGGGATTTGTGTTATACTCGCAAAGCATTAATACACCGTACACCCGGTTACTCGACCGAATTGCAATGTCCTCATCTCTCGTCAGCCTTTGAACGTTTCGCGCGCGGTAATGACATATAGGTACGGATATACAGTGCATATTACAGAGCATTCGGCTTTCGTTCGTAATGATTTATACCACGGCAGTCGCATGTCACGTGGCAGTTGTAAATGGATCCAAGAAAAGGGATCGAAAAAACGTTTAGTCGATCATAAAAATACTATACGGGCCCGTCGGCCGTTATTTGAGAGAACGATAAAATGAGGACTACGTAGTTGGTATTTAAAAAAAATGAAAACCATTACCCGGGACATAATCGCTTCGGATGATATTGCCACTCGTAGTGTTGTGCGTACAAACGAAGGAAAAAAAGTTGAAAAATATGCTTTGAAACAATTTTTTGATCGAAAATAAATAATAACGAAACAATATATAGCTAAATAGCTGTTGAAAAACAGCTGTAGCTCGACGCAAACGATTTTTTTTTATCCTAGCGGAAGGGTAAGTAACGTTTTCCGTTTTATACCACGATATTATTAATTCAAAGTTTTAACACTTCCAGATATGACGTGTCAAATACATTTTTCAACCAACTTAAAACAACTCGTAAATGGGCAAGGCATTATAGACACGGTTCTCGCGAAGCAAAAAAAAAAAACATCCCCCATTCGGTTGGACGTGAGTCTTAATAAATAATTATAATAAAAACGATAGTTGATAAAGTTAACGGGGGGGGGGTGGTGGTGGTAACGATCGAATAAAACGATTTTAACCCGCGGACGTGCACTTTTCTAAACGGTGTCGACGACATTATAATCGTATTATCGCAAGACGTGTGTGATTTAATAACGCGCTTTTGATGATCGCACCGTGCCGTAGGTTAGACGAGTGATGCGCAACGTTTCACTATTAGACACCATCTCGAGGGTGCCGAATAAATTTTCTTCCCCCGTGGCGCCGCGGCCCTAACCCCGATAAATATTTACCGTGCGCCGTCAAAAATATTTTGTATGCTGATGCAGTTATCTAATGCCAATAATCTCCATAACCCAATCGAGTACATACCGTTTTATTTTGATTGCGTACTTAGATTTAGTGTAGCGTTATAAATATTTTAAAGTTTAAAATATTATGGATTACCATCACCCACTTGAAATCGAGGACTTTTTGAGAATAGAGAATATTTGAGAAAAATAAATGATGATATAAATGCTTTGAACGAGATCATATCGAGAAATAAAATCTTTTTCACTTACGAACAAATGTTGGTTTATAAAAAGTTATAGACATTATTATAGAATCAGAATCGTGAATAGTTATGTTCTCAGACGCTTCTGGCGGAACTGGAAAAACTCACTTGATTAATTTACTTTTGGCTAAAGTAAGAAGTTCTTATGGCATTGCTTTAGCAGCTGCGTCATCGGGTTCTGCGGCTATACTTTTAAATGGAGGAAAGATGGAGTTAATACACTAATCTAGTTACCATTAAATGTAAATGTCATCGAGACTCGTACATGTGACATTAATAAAAAAAAAAAAATGGCAAATCAAAAGTTATTCAAATAGATTAAACAGTATTTAATCTTGCCAGTTAACAACATTACATCATTTTCGTACTCAAACTCGGCGACGACGGGTAATTTGGCTAACTTTTATCATGATGTGTGCTCAGGTTTTTTATTTTTTGTATGAGCCTGTACACCATTTTGACTAGAAGAAGTATCCCGATATACTCAATCGTGATAGTTGTTTGGTAGGAAATAGTATAAATAAAAATGAAAACCAAACCGACAATTGTGCTAGATTTTTTATCTAGATTATTTTTTACATTTAAATATTCAGTTATAACTCTAATCTAAAATAATAGAATATTTCCCGTACAATATCGGGATACTTCAGCTGCTAAAAATCACATAATATACTTCTAGCGTTTTGAAATTATTACCTGAACACGCATTGGATACGATAAACTATATTTTTGGTTAATATATGATAAAGGAATTAATTAAATTACAAAAATATAAAACAGTCAACAATCAGTTCTACGTAGTGTCTGTAATATTAGTATAATGTATTGCCGCGAGACATCGTTCGATTACGAAATTAAATGCGCTGTTATGAATGGTTTCCGTGATAAATATTTGAATTCGGAACGAATAAAAACGTAACGCACCTTCTCGAGTGGAAAAGAGTTGTCTGCTTGGCGTATTATAGATCTACAGAGCTGATCGCTTCATATTATTTGCCGTTGCGCAGTGCCTCGTAGAATTCAATCGATAGCTCGAGCCGTGAAAGTTAAAAGATAACAACGTGACAATTGTGTCGGTAGAAATTTGGTGGGATTCGCCGGGAAATCAAATCGTGAGGAAACACAATGCGTCTTAAGGAGAAGAAGAAAAAATTCAATTTCTTCTCGCCGATTCAGCCGAAAGCAATACACTTTTCCAACTTTTTATTTCCTTATCGCCGCGCGTATAGAATCCACTTTCGTAAATTGTGTTTACTCGGCGAGTACGCGAAATGCAGCATTCTCCGGTGGGCCTGAACTTAGAACAAGTGTTAATAATAGTAATAATAATGCGGATTTCTATTTTTCAAAATTCCATTTAAACTTGGTCCGCTCTCCGGAGCGTCGCGGGGACAAAGTTTACGCGCCATAATTATTACGTCGTGCGGCGCATAAACTTTATTTTTGTTTTATATCCATGAGTGTACATAAATACTCGTTTCTTCAGACATCGGCTCTAAATTTCGGGGAGGCCAATAAAACCTCTTGTTAGAGAACGTCTGTCTCTCGAATCGTTTCTGCGACGAGGATATACGATAAGATCACAGCGGAGAGTATCATGGAAGAGACGCCGACGACGACGACGACGACGACGACGACGACGACGTCGGCGACGGAGACACGAGAACCGTTTTAAAATCCCAGATTAACGGTAAGTCCTCATATAGACCCCGTCCCGGACGACGGATTCCGTTTCTCGCGTGCGAAACTTTGGAGTACGGCTTATGAAATCCGAGTGAAAAAAATTGCGTGCAATGTATATTTTTAGAACGGAATGGGAAAAAACAAAACTAAATCCCGTTTAACTGATACGCGGAATCTACGGAGAGTTGAAGAAATACCAAAAAAAAAAAGAAAAAACATCGTTATTAAAGAGAAAATCGAATTTGCCGCATTGAAAACTTTAAGCGACTAATAGTATATTATATGGGTGGTTTTCAATTTTCAAACCACTTTAAGTCATAAAGCACTGAGCTAAACTTATCTTAAGAAAATGAGCACAAGCTCGCTTGCTGGATGGAATGCTCAATTATTTTTCTTCGATTTTCCGTTAATATCGAAAAAGCCCCGGGGCAAATCGAAAAAATGTCTGCTTGAATAACCATTTAATGGTTTAATATATATATTGTATACAGGCTCATTTTTCTATCTCATCAGATTTAGTGTTTTGGTATGGATTTACTACCCGAAAAAATGTTTACAAGAAAAAACCAAACGTAATTGTAAAATCAATACGTTCTTCGCTGCTCTCAAAATCTAAAAGGGAAGCGGACGGGTTTTTATTATTTTTTTTTTTTTGTCAAACGTCCTTATATAAACAGGGGTTAAATAAGAAGGAGACGCAAGGGTCCGCTTACTTCTAACACCACGCGAAAAGAGTCTACTTTAAAAATACATTAAAAAGGTATACGTACTACAGGAAAGTCTAAAGCTGGTTATCTACGGTAAACCACGCGCGATGTAAATCCTGTTGATATCATAATTGTTTCATTTTATTTTTCACGACATTCTAATGGTACGTATCAAGTTGAAGCTTTCACTTTTTTTCCCATACGTAAACGGTAACATGACGTTTGTATTCCTTGCTTTAGAAATATTTTCAGGGCCCATTTTAACCCGAGAACAGTGCAGTTGGTCGTTCATAATTGTCTAAGTGTTTATTGGAGCGAAACGAAGCGTACCTACATCAACTTCTCGGCGAAGGGGTGCACTAGCAGTGTCACCGCACTCGTCGAGATATTTTTCAAATAAAAGTTATATAAAACGGCACGGGAAAACAACATATTAATGACTACTATTGTTTGTAAATCGATCAACAACAAATAATATAATAACGTCGGCCCGTATGTGACCTTTCCAAAATTGTATTCGATTGCCCTGCTCTGACGGCTTTAACGCTTAATTTTAGTAAACTCTCTTAAAAATCTCAATATTTCTTTTGATAACCACTCCATACTCAACACGAAATCCAAAACTGCTATAAAAACTGCGATATCTTTTCTACTAGCTTTATTGCATGATATACTGTAATTTATATTCTTTTTATCGACTTTTGTAATTGTTAAGCTATTATAGTTGTGAGTACTATTGTAATAGCTATTAAAAATAATAATAAAAAAACTCCGGCACTTATTCCGACATAAGGCTGCTAAAGCGTTTGGATTTCGGGACATTTTATTTCAGTGAAATATCAAGGGAATGCTAAACGGTCATTATTATGCGTCATCCTCGATATCAGCAGCGCGTATCGTAGAGCCAGCCGGGTATTTCATATTTGTATCCAGCAGCGGGTTGCCTATTATTTAAAAAATAATCTCGCTAACCGCAATCGGCGTATAAAAAGCGTACGAAGTACTACAGACAACACGGATTCGGTTTATATTTTCATACGAAAAGTGTTGTTCAATTTCAAATCGCAAACGATTCAAGGTTTGAATTCACAAATTGTTATTTATAATTTAATTTTTTTAGAGGGATGTTTCACGTGTACTTTAAAATAAAATGCAGTCTTAGCGTATAGGTATACCATACATTACGACATGGAAACGGAGCACTACACGCGTTCGTTACACCCCACAGCGAAGTCTTACAACCGTCCTTATCGACGATCGAACACGTGCTGCGGTTAAAACATTGTGCTTGCGGGCCTCGATAATTGAGGGGGACAAGCCGGACCAAACGGATTGAACCTGACCGCTGTTACACGCACGTTGACGAGAGCAAATGTATCTCCTCGGTCGACAATTAAGGTTAGGTAAGGTGTAAATGCCGGATAAAATATTTTTCGACCACATTCGAACGCCTGGTAGGTACGGTTTCCAAGGCATGTAAAGACGATAAAGTTCAGTCACGCGACAAGCGTTGGAGACCAGGAACTACACATTTATTTATTATAATTATACGAGCAGGGCCCCTTTTAACAATCAAAAGAAAAACTTATAACAGAAACTAAATGAAATCAAATCAATAACAAATCGTCAAAGGCAGGATCTGCATTGGCATTCGACATGAGACGCTTTAAAGGTTCATTAGCCATATAGTTGGTGGTGGAGTGCGGGACATAAAAGGACATAAAAGTGTGACGAGAAGAATGCGATGGAACATTTAAACAGATTTTAGATAGCAGGATCGGTGAATCGATTAACAGTCGGACGGCGACCGGTCGTGCCTTGGAAACCATGACAGGACCATGACGTGCCCGCACTTGTACTCGGAAGTATACTGATGTGGTGTCCTGAGCGATTAACGTAGTTTCAATAATGTAATATTGCGATGATGATATTACGTCTGTTTATTAACACTTGCAATGCATTCAATACAAAATATAACAAGTACAACAGCGGAGTGCGACGAACGTATATATAGTGGCTCGACACGGATGAGTACTTTCTTCACGTCCGATTCGTGATACGCTAACGCGATGCGATCCTTCGTCCGTCCGTCTATTGTTTTCGGTCTTCTCCTATTCGCGCATCAGACCCCGGTGTTGGTGTTTTTTTTTTTTTTATCGTAGTATCATTAATTCAGTCGACCGAGAAGCGTGTGCAAGTTGCGCGTGTAGATACATTTTGTTTTTATTAAACACTTAAAATAAATACGTTATTCGATTGCACGTTGCGCACGGTACGCTGTAGTTTTTTCATCGATCTTATCAATTCTGATTTTAAAACATAAGTTATGCCTAGCGCACAACAGAACTACGAAGTTACCTAACCGCCCCGTCACACGGTCGCGTCTAACTCGTACACTTGCACGGCGAAGCCCGTTAATGAGATACGAGGACGTGTGTGCTGTCACGGCCGCCGCCGGTGCACGTATACAGGGCGGTCGTTTTTCGCCGTCGCGAGGCACATGATGTAGCACTGTAGACTTTGGATCTTTTGGAAACACTGGGCACCCGGCTGAACGTATTTCGATTCAATGATGTTTTCGAGTCGGCATGAGTTCGATAGGTATCGAGGAGAAAAAATAAATAATTCGAGTTGATGATCGTGGATTTCGAATGTTTCACATCTCGAGAGTCGGACATTTCTCTTACGATACATTATTTAATTTATTATTCATAGCAGGGTGCACTGAGTGCATATTTAATTAAACACGTCGTGTTCGTATAAATTAAAAAATTGAAAACAATTCATTTTCTTTAGAGACAAATTGTTAGCCCCGTTTATGGTCCGTGGAGCGTACACGTAGTGTCTACTGTTCGCTTATTGCTGAGTATTATATAGGTACATGATAATTGATACGATTAGAGTCTCGATTACAGCGATTTGGAAAACTTTCAAAGCATACGGGTTTTGCCAGGGGACCAAGCTTCTAGTTCGATTCATCGTGGAATTAAAATAATTAAATTTATTATTTCCGAATCGTCGAGAGTCTGCACTCCACCGTATTACAACGAAAGGGTGACCGTGTTCGTTCGTCCGACACCTACGGATACGTGCAGGGCGCTGGTCGCGGCCGATAGCCGTTTTACAAGAACGACCGTAGCCGAGTTCACCCATCCGTCACGTAATCGTCTCTACTCTATCTGTTTGCGGTTTTCAACCGTTTGCCCGGCTGGGGATTCGTTTACTTTCCTCCCGCTAACCATCAAGAGAGCTGCTACTCGAACCACGCAGGTTCGAAATAGCATCGACATTTTAATGATATTCCGCGGAATGACGGGAAGGCGATAAAAATTATAATGGCCGAAGGAAAAAGTTGAATTTTTGCTCGTGAAGATAATATAATATGTCAAATTTGAAACCGCTATCGTAAATAAAAAATGAAAAAAAAGAAAAGGCTTCACTTTGTATGATATTATTATATAGTACACATCGCAAAACACGAGTCGTGACACGTACACGCATAACATTATTATATATATACGCTCCAACGACGCGATATTATCTCTTATACAGCCATTATATATTATAATGTTGTGTATATTACACACATACGTGTTTATGAAATTCGCAAGTGCGGTCGGGTTTAACGGAACGGCGACACTGTTCGATAAAATGCAAAACGAAACGAATGGAAGGATGCTTTTCGAAATAATCGGTATCGCTCACTTTTGCTGATAATATACTGCGCGAATTTCGTTCGTCGACGGACAGTAGGATTGACATAAAATCAAACGATTTATTTATATTATTATGTCGCTCGAGACAAGTAGTTCCCGAAGTGCGAACCTATGGGTTCCGTGGAACAATCCCAATGATTCCGCGCAAGATCTTATGTGAAAACTAAATACATTTCTACTTCATATTTTATTTTAATTTGGGGGAAGAAATGTATTCCTTTAATAATTGGAATACGAGCATATGCGCTATCGTTATGCAATTGGAGGAAAGTATGAGGAAGACAATGGCCATGTGTTGTTTTGGGCCATAGGAATCTGTCAACACGAACAATATTGAGCTAAAAAGTGTACGTGGTTTCTCGATACTGAAAGGCCGTGGGCACTGCGGGGTTTCGCGAGAGCAGACCGTTTTTCAAAGGTGCCATTTATGTACAAGTTAGGTATTGTTCTAAACAGTGCGTTAAGAAAGAAAGAAGCGTTTACAAACTCACAATCGTTTTTTGATGATAATTGTTTTTTTTTTTTTGTATTTCAAATGTATAGCTTTTTTCTATGGTAAATATCAAATTTACTCATTGTGCTTGCACAATTATAAATTTTAATATGATAAAATGTAACTACATATCCTAAACGTGATAATTTTTCTATTTTCAACGTACTTCGGTAATAGTTTCGACAGTTCTTCCTATTTGATAATGTGATCGACTAACTTAAAATACGTATAAGACCTATATACTGTTCCTACGTTGTATAACCAGTAACCACGTCGATAACCGTTTTAACCGGCTAGGACTACATACTACAATATTTGCATCCAGGACCTCCAGTGATTATTATCAGTGCATCGTCGACGTCAACGCTAACAACAACGTGGTACCGTTGAACTCGGCTTGACGACTGGTAGTACAACGTCATGATACCGTGTCGTTATACATTACGGTCGATTTCCGAAACGTATCTCTATTGCTAACACATCGTTTGTCGTTATATTTTATTTTTTTTTCCTATTTAAAATAAAGATAAAAATCAACCCCATATCGTACGCTGCAGTGCGTTCACAGGTCCGAGCGACATCGTAACGATTTTCGGTCGTTACCGGCGGCTACCCGGTTATAACCCGGTACACGCGATGACCGCGTCCTCGGGGCTGCTTTTTACTAAACACCAACCCGATGCGAACACGAGATATCTAATGGCCGTCACGGACAAACCGTAACATTTCGAGCGTCCATTATTAGAAAGCACTTGGGGAAGGGCTGACAAGGAGCGGACACGTATTACTACGGCTCGTCGCTACCGTGTTTGCGGTCGAATCGGTTATTTCGCGGGATTACCGTACATAACCGATTGATAACCTAACCGCGTCCCGTTCGACGAATTCCACGAAGACGAACCATGCGCTACGCGGAAAATCCTTTATCCGACAGAAACACGTGTACATACGAGTAAATATAATATAATTACTGTCTTAGATCGTATACGTCGGATTATGAAACATAATCATGTGAAGCATAGCAATTATTAGATGCGATGCCGTCACGGCGCACGAGCATTTATTGTTTAAAACCTTCGCGACAGTCGTGTACGCTCCTCGTATCCGTAACGCATGCGCAGTAAATACATTTGGAAAAGGCCGACTGCTGCTCGATATGCTAATATACCAGTGGTTTCCAAATACTACAACAATCCTACAACAGCCATCATCTGCGAATCCTGTTAGGCTCGTTTACACGTGATGAGCGCTCGGCCGAGAAACTCGTTTTATTGCTAGACCTAGTCAGCGTCTACACACGTTTTATTCGCTGGGCCGAGCGACTTCCCCTACTGCCAAAATTAATTGTTTCCAAACCGCCAGTCGAGTGTTATCACGTACTCACGGAAATGTAAGCTAATGTATTTTCATATTTTTATCATAAAAACATTATTATCACGTACGTTATAGTATAAAAATTTTACATTTTTTAAACTGTTTGTTATTTTTTAACGCATTTACCAAAATGTCAACGAAGTGGGATTCTAAAACCACTATAAAGTTTATTCAAGAATATAAATCATATAATTGTTTGTGGGATTTCAAATCTCCATCGTATAAAAATAAACATATGCGCGAATCTGCGTGTAGAAAAATTGTGTTAAAAGGTAGGATAACTCAGGATAGCACTGATATCACATGAGTGCAATATACGATTTACTGACTTTACTACTCGGCTGGCGGTTTAGACACGCCGTAGTGGGGGTAGTCGCTCGGCCCAGTGAATAGAAACCGTTTCTATTCACTCGCTCGCTTATTTTACTCGTCCGACAGTGCTCGGCCGAGCGCTCGTCACGTGTAAAGGCATTACGCTTATTATAAACAATGCGGTTTGCAAATCGCGTAGTAAAGAATATAAATAACGAAAATACAATAAAAATTGATTATTATTCTATTACCACTGATAAGCGTCGGCATTTCTAGCGAGATGAACGAACGCGACCGTTTCAAACTTATTGCGTCACAACGTGTTTTCAGTGCGCTACCGATACGCGTTTTCTCTCTCGTTCACCCTGTCCTTCCAGGTTTATTCATTTTTATCGCACCGCCTCGAGTCAACGACCGCTACCTGCTTGAACTGCCTTAGATTCTTACCCTTGACGCGATCGTCGGGTTTCTGCCCCGTCCGACGTTTTGAACGTAATCGGTGTTCACCACTGCCGACCTTTTAACACGACTCGTGCACGCGAATCGGTACGGCCACTCGAACGCAGTCGGACCGCGGTCGCGAAACGGTGTACGCATATTATTATTCCGTTATTACGATGTCAAATAAACACAATCGTTTGCGGTTTCTACGCCGCCGCAAACCTAATCGAAAACCACTTATCTCGGTCATAACCTCGTCCGTACGCCCATTCGAATTTATGCGCGTTTTCACGGCAAACGGTCGTTCGCTCGTAAAACGATTTAGCATTTGAAGTATCTTGTCGAATTTATAACGTTAAATGTTGCCCGTGGAAGTGGACAATTTCACTTTGGATTCGAAAATAACGTCTTGAACCCGATTACTTTCTTATCGCGGTCCACGATCGATGTTCACGGAAATATTATTCTCTTCTTTTATTCGGAATCACGATATGTCACAAAAATATCGACAAACCGTTCATATTATTAGATTTAATCGAACACAGGCTTATAAATGCAATTGCATTGCACCGTGATTAAAATAATACCGTAGGTATAACTCTCGACGTTTCAATTCAACGCGTAAAAATATGTTTTTTTTCCCACCAGATTTATTATCAATTTGTACAGAAAGATAAAATACTGCGCACTAATTTCTTTTTTTCATACTTTTACGTAATATCGGTCAAACGCGTTGCTACTACATTAAAGTAATGGGATATTACTATCTGATGAATAAAATATGATATCTTGCCGGTCCTTTTTTTTAAATAAAAATAAAAAAGAATGGGTAGGTACTGATAAAAGCAAATTGGGGAGTGGTAGAGGGGATACACTTAAAATCCGAAACCAACCCTTTTCCGTTAGACAAATAACCCGCTTTCGACCAAATATCTCGTTGCTGTTCACGAAACGGGGCTTAGTAATTTGATTTGAAGATGTACGGAAAAACGAAGGGTAGTTTCATGTGGTATACCTTGACGCACTGTACTCGCGGATCACGGTATTAAGTGATGGTATTCAAAATACAAACAAGAGTTCATTTCATTTAATTTTTCGTTGACAACCGCTACGGATATATTACGGATTAAATGTACGCATCAACAATAGAAACAGAACCGTGGCATTTGGAGTACAAATGATTGAAATGTTACGAAAGTAAAATATTTTAGTATTTGGCTAGGTGCTTAAATTTGAGCTCTGTACATTTCTGAAAAAAAGTTTTACGCTTTTATAACAATTATTGTGTTCTTACCATGCGTTTATGATGAAATCATTAGCATTCGAGTGATTAAGTTGCGTAGTTAAATTAATTGTAATAATTTCAATTTTTCAATGTACATCACGTAACATAATATATTTTATGTTTCTTTGGAAATACATAGGGTATGCAATTCTCTGTTCACCTAAGTTGCGATGTATTACTTTTGCCTACACACAACGCCGTGTGATGCAATCTTTTTTTCAAAATAACATACATTATTATATTATAATTTCCGAGTACTTACCGATATTCTTTTAACTAGGTGTCGGAAGTAATAAGAGCTAAAAATGCAAAATATTCACAAAAAAACTGTTAAATATGCACGGAAATTGTTGAATATGCAAAAAAATTATAAATAATAATACAGTAAAAATGAAAAATATGCGAAAAAAATGTATACATTTATAATATAAAATACGGTATATGGTAAAAAACTGATTGGCATTTGAACTGAAAAAAACATTTTTAGTAATTGTGAAGTTAATTAAAAAATAATTATATGTTTCATAATACCTGTTAAGCTTTTACAATGAACCACCAATATTTCCTTAAGATCTTCAATTATAAATGACTGCAAATCATTTGAATGGAGAAAGATGAATTTTTTTTAGAAAAATATGAAATATGCAAAATATGAATTTTCGATTTTCGATTTTCAAACTCACCATTATACATCTTGGACTTTTAGCTCGATATAGCTTTATAGAACAATATGCAATTTCTGCAACTTCCAAGCCCTAGCTATAAAATGTATGTCATGTAAACAATACATAATAATAGTATATGCTATTATTTATGGCGGAATAAAATAAACGTATACCTTTCAAACGGATCAAATGGAATTTTAATTTTGACCGAACAAAACGGTTCGGATGGTTTGCCGTTCGGTACACGATATTATATAGCAACGTTATTAATATTTCATAACTTACGTTTGATAATGATGCAGCTGTGTTAATGGAAGTTCAGGTTATTGCATTTCCACGTGACCGGCTCCATCGCCGACAGCCGATGCCATGAATGGTGATTTTTCAACAAAACTTAATTAATTATAATAACAAATAAGTTATTTATTGCTAATGATCTTATAAGGGTCACCGACAACCGCCCCGGGGCCATCGTCTCCACCTCTCCTCCCACGTGTACATTTTGGTACGGGAGATTTTTTCGGTTGTGTCGGGTTGGGGTGGGGGGTGGTTTCTTCTCTCGACTTCTCCTCGTGTCTAGCCCGAAAGCGGAACCACCGGGGGCAGATTTCGAATCGGTAACCACGGGTTGCGATATGGTCGACTTTTACGCCGCTCGGCCACGACACAACAATATTTTTTTTTTTCGTTGTCATACCATTAACCATGGATTTATCATTATTATTTACGGCCTACTTTCCGACAGTTTGACTTGTTTCGAGATGACGCGACGGAATTCCATACTAACGCGTCTATGGAATAGAAATGGATACCGGTGATAGATTATAATTGACGAATCACTCGCGTAACGATTTTTATACATTTGGTAAATGTAAAGAAGGGGTTAAGGGGGTGATGGGGACTGCTACAGATTCAACGATGATGAAAGAGAAAATGAAAAGGTATTTTTCACGTCTACTATTTTATTATTGTTATTATTATACAATCGTTACTATTATTATTTTTTTACGTTTGTCATTATTCGTATTTCGATTATGCATCTGTTTGAGAAAACATAATTGATACCCGAGATACTGCGTATTGTGTATACGCATTTGACGTATAACTTTCGTTGTTTACCTAAGACGCCTGTAGGTGATATGAGAAAAAAGCATACTATGAACCCTCATCATCCTCGACGGCGTTTCCGCGACACATAATAACACACACACACACCCACGCACACACACACATAAGATCCTTGCTCGCGTTTTTGTGTTTACGATTACTCACTTACAATTTTGTTTTTGTTGTGAACATAAAGTCGTGCTCAGACGTCAAATCAGACTCCCTCCCGAAGCGTCGCGTGGGGTGAAAACACAATCGCCTTACCGAGTTTCGCAAAATGCACCGCACGAGTTATCCGTCATTATTATTAAAGCGCAAATATCGTATACGAGCGAACAACGAGCGGAAAACATAATGTAGTAATATGTATTCGCCATTTACTAAATGTTTGCAAAGACCTACGCGTAATATTGCGTGAACGTGTTTTTTCGATTTTCAAAATAACCAAAGTGTATCGTTTTCCCTTCACATCAAAGCCTCAACAAAATCGCTATTGTTGTTTTTTAACTGCTATATTTCTGGAACTCGTTCGAATCATACAAACGCTTGTTGTGCATGTTATTTCTGATACTTAACCAGTAACCGAAACGCAAAAAAATCTACAACGTATTATTACATTTATTCCATAACCGAATATTTAATCGGGAAAACATTAACCGTTGTAATTGCCGTTTCGTACCTAGACCGGTAGAAATATGTAACGCACGTTATTTCGGTTATGTGTAACATACGAGTTTGTTTTCTAATTAAAATGCGTTCTTACGTTTCCACATATGTTTACTAAACATTTTAAAGCCTTTTTTTTTTAATCGGTTCAACTGATTTCGTATCTACGTTTGGATGCTAACAATGGTTGGCAAGGCCTATTTTATATATACGAAATTCTGGAGTAAAGTGATATTTTATAATTTTACGAACGTAAACATTGTATTTTTGTAACCGGTACCGAGGAAGGTTTTAGAAAGTCATATTTATGTTAGAACTCTGACGAACGGAATTGGACTTGTATGAACCACTTTGTCTTCTCGGTCAGACAGGAGTTAAACACAGAAATGGATAGATATATCATAATCCTATACCGATAGCTGATAATAATATATTCGAAAACTCAGTTTTTCTAAAAGTTTTTCATTGCGCAAAACGATTTTAGTACAATCATCGGTGGCTGCAAGTTCGTCACAAGGAAAATGTACCCACGCAACGTAATATTATTAAAAGGGACGACCGTGTGCTTCGGGTGACCCTGCTAACTTCGTTCCGAGTGCGTAAAAAAAAGCGTCGTCCACAAAGTATATACGTATATTATACGACCGTGATTCTAATTTCCATCTCAAACGAACCAAGTGATTGGGCACGTGTGTACACGATGAATCGCGGGAAAACGTTTTGACCACACGCGTTTCGTACGGTGAATTTTCTGCCACGCCGAGAGTCAGGAGTACAATCGTTCACGCGGTGATGAACGGAGAGGAGTGCTTATTTCATCAAAGTCATCCGACACGAATAAAATATGTATTCCGCTCGTGGAAAGTCAGGCCGCGCGTGTCGAGACAAAGGTATTGAATTCAGATGGAATAAATGAAAAGTATTTCAAAGAACATCGA
Source organism: Periphyllus acericola (assembly GCA_949715065.1). Classification (NCBI taxonomy): domain Eukaryota; kingdom Metazoa; phylum Arthropoda; class Insecta; order Hemiptera; family Aphididae; genus Periphyllus; species Periphyllus acericola. The sequence continues at coordinate 11,714,648 of OX454270.1, read as the reverse complement.
CAACAATTAGATTCTGGAATCGCGATATTTTATTTTATTTCGCAGATGCAATTATTCGTTTAATATAATACTCGTTTCGTATGAAATTATTTCATCGTGAACGACAAACTTTAATGTAACAATATATTACTCGCTTTTAAAGCATTTATGAAATATACGATTTTATAGTATAAATATATATTTTTTTTTGAAAAGCATTTTGAAAATGTTTTTAAAAATTGCGCAGTCCCAACATTTTTCTGAGTATTCTAAATTAAAACGAAAAATCCTTTGAACTGTTGTAAACACTTTTTTTCGCGAAATATATTATTGAATATCCGAGTTACGTGTTACAACCAATACCATCCGGAACAAATAAAAAATAATTTTCCATCGAATGTGCTTCCTTTCGCGTTTCCATTTTATTTAATATGTGTACGTTTTCATTCTCGGATTATTGAACCAATTGGTAATATAGAGATGCATTCAAAATATTATTAAGACTCGCGGAGAAAAAGTTGATTTTGGTTACTTCAAAAGTTTTCCGGTCCTTTTCAAAGTCCCAATGGGTGTGGAATTGGTTTTTTACTCGCAACAAACGGTATTGTTTGAAACTTTTTCCAGCCAACGGCTCACGGGTTGAGTAAAAGAGAATAATGCACTGCGGCAGTATTATAATATTATATAGTTAGACAATTACGGATATGGTGAAATTTTAATTATACCCATCCCCAGGCACGAACAATGATATTTTCATCGAAACCGTTGGCTCACATACGGTGGAGGTAAATAATATTTTTCGATTCACTTTTTGTTTTTTTTCTAATTAAACGAATTATTGAATATCGAGTGCGAGGAATGGAAAAAAATCTGAAAAAAAAAGTAAATAGAACAATGTACACCACAACGGTTTCCATAACAAACTTTGCTCGCGGTGTGATTTCAAACAAATGCGAAATACTCGAACAGAGAATCGAATAACTTAACGAGCGCCATTTTTTTCCCAACAAAACGAGTGGAGCGATGAAATAATCATACGACATTTATGACGCAATACCGTTATATTTTTGTTTAACATCGGTCGGCTCTAGTGCTGTTTACAGTTCATCTTCAACCGTACGCCCCGGAGTCTCTTAAAACAAGTTTACGTCGCATCCATCAAAATCGTTCAGATATTTATACTCCCGGGGTACCATTTTATTGCGTCACAATCAAACCAAACGATATATATTATCATCTCCCGTCAAGTCTGCGTTAAACGCGTGAACGTTGTGCAAAAAAAAAAAAAATAATAAATTTGCCGTCGCATCGCGGTCCGGAAAACGTTTACTTTATTTCAATTTAAACTCGTTTTTTTTCCACCCCTCAGGGGTACCCAAACAGTTTTAACCGCAGGATCAATTATTTTTTAACGAAACGCAACAAGACTCGCGGAGCTGCAGTAATATATACATTACCGTCACGGCGCGACGCAGCGTAATACGGTCTTTCGGAGGTTATTCCACCGGGAAAATGTTGCACAACGAGAACACGGCGGATACAGGGAGGAATCGTAGAACAACATTCGTTTGGTACGTTACATAGATCCAACGCACAGGTAAGAGTCCAGTGGTTCCCAATTTGAGTGAAGCCACGGACCCCTAGCTATAACTTAAATTGGTCCGCGGACCCCTTTTTTGTCAATACTTACTTTTCAATTTTATTTAATTATGAAAATGAAAAATAATTGTGTAAGATTTATTTTACATATGATTTAATTTTTAATTTTATAAACATTTCCGTAATATAATAGAAACAAAAATAAAATACAATGTATAAAAAAGTACACACTGCACTCATCGCTGAAATGACTGAGACTACTAACTAATGTTGATCATTTACTTTAAATGATATGTCCGAAATATATTTTATATTGGTTAATGGAAAGAAAATAATCAGTATGGTTTCACGTTCTGAATTATAGTAATAGTATTTTTATAGTGAAGATAATAATGATATTTATTTATATGAAATTGATTATCCATTTTTTCGCGATAATAGAGTTTCAATAGTCCAAAAATACTCGGAATTTCATATAACTACAAAGTTAATAATTTCACTAAAATAAAATAAAAATATCACTCCAGTACAACACAACCGCGGACCTCCAAAAATCAACACGCGGACCCCTGGGGGTCCGTGGACCACCAATTGGGAACCGCTGGGTTAGACGACCGAAAACTGTGCGGATAACATTGAATCTAGTCCATGCTACTTTTATGTGTTTGAATTGAGTCCGGGTACTATCTTAATGTCTTTGAATATAGATAAGATATCTTAACCATTTATTTATCCGGTGATGATCTTGAATCCCACACATCATAGCATACCGGTGTAACAGGGAATTTCTACCCCCTGGAAATTATTACCCCCCCGGTAATAATTTCCCGGGCGTAATTTTTTCCTTATGTAACAAGCGATTAAATAAGCGAATAACCTACCTATATACATTGAATCCTCTGAATAGCGGACACCTCTGAGACTGTTAGAAATGTCCGTTATTGAGAGGTATCCACTATTTAAAGGTGTCCGTTAAGAGGGGTTTCATTGTAAATGTATTCGGGGGGTAATAATTTCCCAGTGTATCAATCGATTATTACCTACTTTTATCTTTATACGAGGTGGGTAATATTTTTTTTTTTAAATTTATAAATTTGCTTATTTGAGTTTCAATAAATTTAATTTTTCTTCTTGATAAAAAATTAATTTTATTCCATCGACCTGTTCATATAACTATACATACTAATTTTAAATTATTTTAATAAATATATATTGATAAAGCAATTTTGATTCAAAATTATATTTGGGACGCAAAAAACGTCAATATATTCGACACGTAAGTTGAGGTCAAGTATGTGAGACGCAATTAACCCACCGGCCACCGCAACATTAAAAATTCTTATCAACAATTTTTTTTTAAACTCAGTGACATATAGTCAAGCTATTCTTATTAATCAATTCCCTAAAATGTATTTGTAAAATATGCTTAAAATAGTTAAAGTTTTTTTTTTTAATGTATATGGGCTACGTGGAAATTTGTGCTGCTGCCATAATGTTAAAAACATCTATATATGTATACGGTACAAATTATAAAACATGGCAATTATTTTCAAATAATTCTAATAAAAAAAAAATTAAAAACAAATGAAAAATGTATTTATTTAAAAAACATCAATAACATACATTTTGAAGTTGTAATAGATGTATAAAAATAATAAAACAAAAAAAAAAATAATTTTTAAATTACGTTTAATATTTTTATATATTTATGTTAAGACGAAGAAAACTATAACCTACTAGAACTTATTATTAATAATAGATTGATACACTGGGAAATTATTACCCCCGGAATACATTTACAATGAAACCTCTCTTAACGGACAACTTCAAATAGTGGATACCTCTCAATAACGGACATTTCTAACAGTCTCAGAGGTGTCCGCTATTCAGAGGTTTCAACGTATATAGGTAGGTTATTCGCTTATTTAATCGCTTGTTACATAAGGAAAAAATTACGCCCGGGAAATTATTACCGGGGGGTAATAATTTCCAGGGGGGTAATAACTTCCTGTTACACTGGGAAATTATTACCCCCTGAAAATTATTACCGGGGGGGGGGGTGATAATTTTGGTGGGTAATAATTTCCTGTGACACCGGGGTCAACGGCCCAGTGCGATATACTCGTCGAAAATCAAACAGTCGTGCCGAATACTTAAAAATATGGAGTCTATGACGAGTGAAAAAAATAAAACAATTTTAATTATTAAAGGTTATAAGTTTAGATTCCATAAAATGTTGCAAGGTGAGGTTCAACGATGGACATGTTGTAAAAGCTCATGTAAGTGTTATTTTAAATTGTCTTCTGATAATGTTACACAATTTTTGGGATTGTCCTCCTGGATAACGCTAATAGACTGAAGGGACTCAACTCCGATAATCTAAAAATATTTACGGGACTCAACTCCGATAACCTAAAAATATTTGCGGGACTCAATTCAATATTACTGAACTGTGCTATGACGGGATGACCCGCGAAAACGAAGGCACGCATGAGCTGATCTTTAAATTATAATAATATTTTCAACAGACCGATGTTGACGAAACGGATAGGTACACGTGAAAACGTCTTTTGAATGTTACGCGGCTGAGTAATAAAATCCTGGCACCGCTGTACGTCATGTTCATAAATCTCACGATAATTATGGAACCGATGGACTGGCGATCGGGCCTTTTTCGAATTCGGTTTCACAATAGATTTTTAGTCTCAAACACATACACGGTTAAAACATAATGTTTTTTTTTTTTTTTTATATGTACTCTTTGACGGGCGTGCCGCGCATTAAATTCTGTCAATACGCGAAACACCCACGTCAGGTTTATCCGAGTTCAGCGGTGTGCGGAGTGTTATTATATTCCATCTCGAGGTAGAGAGATGCTGACGCCACTATCCGCGGATATACGCACCAAACAGTTATATCAATCTGAATTGCAAATTGAAAATTAACAAACGGGTTTCTCCACTTACTCTTTATACCGAAATAATGAATACAAAACACATGCATACAATATATATATATACGTGTGTGTGTGTGTGTATATGAGAACAATAATTATTAGAGGCGCAGCATTAATCCCCGCGATAGAATTCCTGTGACACTTAATCCAATCAGGTATGCGTTCCTCTTACGGTTCCTATTCGCTGTTCAAAATTAATTATGATTCCTGATGCACATCCAAATTATGCTGACGTGTATTTCGCCAACGCGATTTTGCGTTGCGTCATATAATATGTCTACGTCTTTACGATATTACCGTCGTAATTATCATTCGATACGACGGAAAAACCAGCCGTCTCCGCGGCAACCACTTTCATATTGAACACGTATAAAATGGTGTTGCGTAATCGGTTTTTTTCCCGAATAAACAATAATAATGCATTCCGGTTTGAAGATTTCGATTTTAAAATTTTGATTTTAAAATCAGTTTACCGGACGCCGATTATTTACTTTTAATGTATTCCGAGTACGCAGGGGGTGTATCCACATTAATTTGTACTTTGGTTAATCTCTTTAGACCTGTTTGCCAACATAAAATACGTGTAATAGTTTGCGAGTAATAACGTATTCTACGAACAACCGCGGCCGGTTCTTCGTTTTCGGTCTCGTGTTCAATATCGATTTATCGCCGTACGTAATCACGGAACCAAGAACGCGGAGTACCGGAATAGTTCACATAATTTTTTAAACTTGAAAAGCGAACAAAAAGAAGTGTATTGTACACGCGGTATACACTGCATAAGCGTATATCACAAAAATATACCGCATACAATGGACAAAAACACTATTTACAATTTTTTTTTATTAGCTATTTTTTATGGATAAAAAAAAAAGGAAAAATTATCCGGACGTTTTTGACGTGAAACAATACATTCTTAAGCGCGTGCAACTGAAGTGACCGTATTCGTGTCGACGTGATAACCGCGAGTTTATTTCGACGATGGCGAACCAATTTGAAGTTATATAAGAAGAAAACGGTACAGCGATTCGGAAACATAAAATGTATAAGAAGTATACGTTCCAAACACGACCAGTAATTGAATACCATCTTAGTCGATTGGATATGAAAACGGAACACCGACCGGTAACCAGAAACGATATGGGAGCAGAGCACGAAGATGACAAAATTAAAGGTGATGATTTGATTTTCAAGTGTTTCACGTTCGCCGAATCGTGGTATTATGTGCAGAGCAAGAACACTTTAATCATTACGAATATTTGACTTTGTTAGACGATCAAGTTCGGAAATCAGCGATGTCATAAACTCAGGCATCTCAGTTGTGCACAATAATTGTTTATTCTTCGTCGTTTTTATCATTTTCAGTCCACGTATAATAAAACAGCATTCTCTTGGACGTTGGCACATAGTAAACAAGTAAAGCAAAATTAACTGTAAGCGTTTGTTTAGCTTTTAGTCTCAGTAGTAGTATGTATTATTATGATTGCAAACTAGAAAAAACGTTATCAGTCAAATAACCGTGATTACTATTATCAACGGGGCGCATACGGTATTAAACCTATTTTCAATTTTAAGATATCTTTAATCGAAAATCGAATGGGTAGAGAATAAAGAAAGACTTTGCCTGTCATTAGTGCACTTTGAAGTTATGTAAAGTAAATTTTGAAATTTCACGAATAATTCAACATACATATTATAGAAGGGTGCTGATTTCAATGCGAACGTTCTAAAACAATGCATTTCAGTTTCCAAGCACCAAGTTCGTTTCATATATCACGGAATTAAGAAATGAAACTTAATTTGCATCTCTAGACATTTTTAGGGGTGCTACAATACGATACTGCAATTTATTTTTGAATTTTTGTCGCAAGAAACAAGGATCATATTTCTACAATTTTTTTCCTTTTTTTTTTAGAGTGTTTAAACCCGCACCTTACACACTACACATACAGCAATGCGATCGATTACCCGTGGGTCACCGTTATTATAACTACAAAACGTATACGCGTACGTAACTAAGGCGTAGGTATCAAACAATACGGTATACGCGTGCGAAAATTCTATTATTATGCATGTTCTAGCAGAGGTGTCCAACTTGCGGCTTCCGTCTAATTTACAGAAACCAAAATGTTATTATTATTATGAGTACATTTTTTTGTGAGAATATATTTATCAAAAAAAAAAAAAAATTATATCATTGTATAATAGAGTATAAAATACAGATAAATAAATAACAAAAGTTAAAAAAATTAATATTAATAATGAATAAAAATGTAAACATTATGCTTAATTTGTCTACGCGGTAATTTTGTCGTTTGTTTTTTGCATTGATATTAGAGCAGTTCTGAATTATTAATAGAAATTTGAATTTAATTACATACACCGTTGAGCAAAGCGATTCCTATGAATACGTCGTTCCAAAAATTGATATAAACTTTAAAGCACAGCTCTTAATATTTGGGGATTCTGAAGGAGTAACACGTTTCCAAGATTTCAGTACCGAGGGACAATGGTTTTTGAACCGTTTAGGACTTTCATTTCTCATAAGTCTAAGAGGTCGATTTCGAGGTCTGTCATATTCGTCACAATAGACCGGGATCAATTGGACATCCGTTTTCGACGGCATTGACTAAAGTTGGACTGCACGAATTGTGCAAAACGTATTTTTAATCATTTCGGCTCTCGATACCGTTGTATTTATCCGTGGGGCTCGCGAACACGTCTACGCCGGCCACCCCTGACGGTACACGCAGTGTTCGTGAAACGCTTTTGACGCCGGTCGTCGTCTCGTCGGCGTCCCTGTCCGAAATGTTTCCGCGGGGGAGGCGGGTTTCAACCCGAAACGAGAATCGATTACCGGTCACGTGCACGGGCATCTCGCGGGCGTGCGTACGGTCGGCGGATCGCGAGTGGGCACGGGTGGGCACGGGTATGTCATACGCCGGGCCTGCCGGTCGTGCGCTATTGACATTAACGTGAATGCGGTTTACATATTAAACGGCACCGACGACCACGGACGCGCGCCCACGGTATCAACCCGGACCACAGTAATACATTGTGTTGCACGTGAATTATGCGACGCGGAGAAATTATTACCGACGACGGGGGCGCGTGGGCACGTGGGAATTTCATTAGAAGCTTTGATCGGTCACGTTATACTTGTTATGTACTGCGCCGAGAACGCGACGCGACCACGACCTAAACGTTTTACTAGAAACCCTCGTGGAATTGACCGATTGCGGTGCGATACCTGTTCCACGACAATAATAATAATAATAATAATAATTATTATTATTATGACGATTGCCGTTGTTTTTTTCACCCCCTCCCCACCACCGGGTGACTTAGGCATACGTTCTCGGCAATCGCGTTGATGGCTTCTACTTTCTTGACAACCATTTATACGTACGTATGGTGAAATTAAAAACAAGTAAAAGCGAAGAAGGATAACGGACAAAACTCCTGTTGAGACTCCTGCAGTGGAGGGTCATGTACATGGGTGGAAACCAACGTACTATTGTTCACGAAAAAACGGCTCTGAGTGAAAGAGGTCGGGTGGGTCAGTTTATATTATAATATCGCTTAGTCAAAATTCGATTAAATACTCAATTTCGTCAATATTAAATTTTCTTACACTTATGAAATACACATCAAGTAAATTACACTATTTCACTTCCAATTAGAGTAATATCGTTTAAATCATATGAATATAAATTATCTGATAACTAAGCGAAAGACTTATGTTTGCGAGCTCGTACGTTTGACTCAAAATGAAGGAATTATTTCAGGGTATCAATGCACCTACACCATAAGAGTGAATATTCATATATTACTGCGAACTAAGTAACAAATTTAATTTGTGACGACAAAAGCGCGTTGATTTTTCAGTAATCTTTATCTACCAACAATATATTAGTTTGATTCAATTGTTTTGTCAACAATAAAGTAGCGTAGTGTGTCGGTGAATTATAATACATTGCGTGTCGTCGAATTGAAAACTATTTGTGATAACAAGTAAAATGGAGTTTTTTTTTGTCTGTAAATTTGATGATCGACGAATTGGGTGTGGCTGAGCTGGGAAGTAACCGCCAAAAACGCGAATCTTATCACGCGCGCGCGTGCCGTTCATTAATCCGTAGAGCAAAACGTGGTTTTAACTCCGTAATATTATTTCTTTTTCGTCCTGACCGGTAGACGTCACTTTATCATCTTATCGTCGTACCGGCGGACGTTCGGCTGAACGAAAATCGCACGTCGAAACTGCAGTCGTCCTCATTGTTAAAACCATAATTCATATTATCGCTCGCGGCTGAAATTCAAACGGTGAAACGCGTCCGCAATAGTGACTAGTGGTGGTTAAAGAGGGAGGGGGTGAGATTTGTTGAGTAAACAATTTTTAAGTGCACTGCGCCGGAGACTACAGAACTTTTGACCGTCAGACGTGATTTAGATTTGGCGAAACCAATACGGTCGTTTCTGCAGTCGCGTCGAATAGAACTTTGGTTCCCTTGAGCGGTCCAAGGTCCTAGACTTATAATGATATATAGACCGCCGGAGTAGAACTTATGAAATTCGTAGAGCTGCACACCGAAAAGGTCAGACGTAATACTGTATTATACACGTCTATACCTATTAACGTTATACCGAACGTCAAAAATGACACGTTACCGCCACGCTCGAACGTCTCGTCTGAAATATATTAAAGTCCTAAAAGTTTTCGCGTCCCTTAAGCACTCGCGGCAGTGTTCGCTTGGTTTTTCAAAAATTACGATCACGAGCTAAACACTGCGGTTGGTTTGTGGACACACCATCATTGCCCTCGAACGTTGCAATGACTATAACATTCATAATATGTGTATTAATATAATTGTACGCTTAAATTCGTAAAGAAACCGATAAGTAATCGGTGACGTCGACGTGTGATCACATAATAACGTATATCGTACTCGTAAGACGGTGATATACAGTTTTGTTTTTTCGTTTTTTTCAGTTTCAGTTTTCCGGCAATTACGAACGATCGATTTGCGCGGTTACATAAACAACGTTAACGCGTTTTCCCCGTTAAGATATTAAACAAGTGCGCGATAGGTATTAAAAACGGACACGCGGCTTACATGATATACTTTGGGGGTTAGTTATAACAAATAACTAATCGTTTAACGGAAATAATAAATTATTGTTTTCGCATGAGTTAATAGCGAACAACAACGGATGGCTGTATGTACATTTACTGCACGCGTGGATAGAACAAGGTCACGTTTTATTTCTCGCGAAATCATAATATTATTTTTCAAACTTACACAAAATAAGTGCATGTAAACAATAAAATAAATATTCCGTGTAATACACATCTTGTTTGAGAGTTCAATATAGAAAGGAAAAAAAACGGAAGTTTATAAATTTCAATTATATTCCCCCTTCGCGGTGGAAGTTTAAACAAGCTGCAACAATGTACACTCTGATTTGGATACCATTATTTCACTTGAATCCACAGACTTTGAATTTATTACTATTATTATTATTATTGTTATTATTGTTGTTTTTATATATATGTATGTATATTATTATTTTTTTTTTTGTATTCTTATTCTTCCCTGGGGGACAACCGTCGTGATGTAGTTGTATTGAATGTGTTTTAAAGCCAAAGAACAACACAATCGTTTGTTTTTCTCATATTAAATCAAACGTATTACATCGGCTGATGTTATGCTTTCAGCTTATTCATAATATCCGTCGATAAAAATATTATTTAGTATTTAATAAATTATAAGCACAGACAACAGAAATATAGTTGAAAAAATAATGTACGGAACGCCTGAACCGTACGGAAAAGATATCAAACAAATAAATTTCCATCTTATTTTAAAATCGATAAATATATTTTGGCTTTTGTGTATTGTGCTTTATTTATTAAAAATCTTATTTCAAAAAAGAAAATGTGATTATTTCACTTCAAAAATAATTTTAAATATTACGTAAAATGTAAATATAACAAAGGATAACAATAATATGACTATTGATTTCTTTAGAAAAAAAAAAATAACTTTTCAAGTTGTGCAACAAATAAAAATTACCTCTGCTGAGAGACCATAACAGTTTTTACGTTTTACGCGCAATATAGTTGAGTTTTTATTTTACGTAATCGCACCATATTTATAGTTTTAACTTGATGAACACGAAACGTCCGCTTTTATATTTCTTTTTTTTTTCGCAATGTTATTATAGGTTTGATTGACGGTTACCGGAGATACGTTCAAATTAAAACGTAAAAACCATTACGTTCTACGATATTACCAACAATGAAAATTCCGATAGTGTGCTCAATATTAAAATAATAATAATAGTTATACTTTTTTATTTTTATTTTCATACAATTTTCACTTTGAATTCAATAACAGTACAGGATGAAAATACATGTATAAATAATATTTTTTTTTCCTTCGAGGATTGAAATTAATTATAAAAAAAAAAAAAAATTGTCCCCTGAGTTGAAAACAAATTGGATGAATCGCGTGTTTTCGCCCACGTACAAAACATCGCAAAATCAATACGTTCGCACAGACGTATTAAGATTATTTTTCGTGTCCGCGGTAGTCACCGGACGAAAACAATAAGTCGACCGACACGTGAGAACGTTCAAACGTATCGCCAGGTCTGTGACGACATAGAGCAGCGTTTCTCAAACTGTGGGTCGCGAGTCAATTTTTGGGGGGTCGCGAGAAGTTTTTTAATCATATACGAGTAGATTGTATGAAATTTATGTTTTTTAAATTGTAAACACTCTAAAAGTATAGACTATGGAACAATAATGGAAGTATAAAGTTATGTAAGAATTATTACGGGAATTATTACGACGGGTATTTTTAAAAATTTTCGATCAATTTGTTTTTTGATTCTGTAAATGTAAAACTATGGGGGTCGCGACAGATTTTTGGAAGAAAATTTGGGTCTTGGTCCTAAAAAGATTGAGAATCACTGACATAATATAGCCTTTGACTGAAATGTCGTCGAGAAACGGCCAAACATATGTGAACGTGACGATATTACACTCAGTGGTTTCGATTCGTTGCCAAAGCCGTCTCGTTCGGTACATGTCTCCGCAGTAAAAGTCCGTAGTCCTCCGAAAGCCGCTTGAGCCGTTGTGTTGACAATCGTCACTTTGAAATCAAACCTATTAACATACAAACATTCGTCCGGACGAGCGATGGCTAACCGTTTTTCACCCGAGTGCAGTTTCACTCGACGTTGCCCTTCAAGTCGTCCGACCGCCCGGAACGGAGATGACGTGCGCGAGACGACGCATAGGGTAGTACCTAAAGCTGTCCCGTCTGAGATTTACCCTCGGACGGGGTGGCGCGCGGAAAACCGGCCGACTGCGAATGGCCGTTGCGGCAGTTACTTGGTTTCCAACGGCTTTCCGCGCGCGTTTCGTGTCACAAAAACACACTGCTCGGGGCGAGGCTGCGCCCGACAGCCGTCTAATCCGAGACGGAGTGGCTGTACGGCTGTCGGGCCCTCGGAGGGCGGGACCGGTGGAGCGCCCCGTGCGCAGGGGTTAGGCAGTAGGTGAGCAGATTAATGAGACGAATTTTCGCGGGTTTTTTTTTTTTTTACCCATCGTTTCCCGCTCCCGCTGCTCCTTTGCCGCTTTTCCTCATCCTTCGCTCGTCCTTCCCGACTTGCCCCACGACGATCTTATCGCGCGCTCGCGCACAATAAACATGTATATATACGGCTTCGCGGCGTGCGTCTGCGTCTGCTGAAAAGTGTAATACTATTGTAATGCAGCCTCAAACCTTAAGACAGTAAGCTTGATGGTTCAAAATCCTTTAAAAGAAATTGCGTAGAGGTATGAAGTGCCCACAATGTTTCCGCTCAAAAAACAGAAAAAAACTGAGGTCCGACTGTTAAATGATCACAACGGTCACTATAGCGTTCTTCGCGACGGTGCAGTTTTTTGTTCTTACTCCGAACGCAATTTTTTTAAACAGCTATAATTCCGTAATCCTCGTCGTCTTTTGAACCGAAAGACCCGTCAAAAACACACACGTGCCCCGCCGCACGCCCAAACGTGTTTATTAACAGCGACTGCTGCAGGGGATGGTGAACAATATTCATATGTATAAATTAAATTCTTACGGTTTCGTATAACTTTCTTTTCACATACATTTTGTAACGCGAAATTCCTATCGCCCTATCTGTATATACAGGGTGCTTTTTTTACTATGTTCAATACTTTCTTTGGTCGTAAAATTTCTTAAATTTTGATTTTTTTTTTTTTATGTTCAAGTTACTATAAAAGCTATGTTTTCCATATTATTTTTTTTTAATGCAACTTAAAGGGTGTCCTGCGGAGATATACACTTTTTATTTTCAAAAGGAAACACCCTTTTATCACCACGGTACTGAACTGAGAATATATAACTGTGAATTTTAATGAACTGAAATCAAAAATCGAACGAGCAGTCTTTTTGTTGTTGTGATTTAAGTATTAAGGAAAATAGTCTTATGATACTTTATTAAGTATGATATATTTTGTAATAACATGCTACATGGTACTTGCTTCTGATTAAAGATAACGTGTATTTTGCATTTTTCATACGCAATCTCGAATGTCAATAATTCGTAAAGTAAAGTATTGGTCCAAATTTTGACCACGTTACATCAACATTTCTAGAAAAATTACAGGTCTTTTGTTAATATGAACATTAAAATTAAAAAATCCAAATTTCAGCATTTTTAAGTCCTTAAAAAGGGGCATGATTAAAAAATCACTCTCACACGGTCGATGCACTCTTTCGTAGTTTCATGGAACGGGACGACTCCTAGAAATGTGCATATTATGCATTTCCGGCGGTAGCCAGATAATGCAATACGTATTGAGAATTTTAGCCGTTCTACACAACGTCTTCCAGCCCTTACGAACTTGTACGCGTCGTCCGTCCGTTCTTATTACGAGCGAGCAATTTATCCGGTTAGTTTCCTGCGTGCCACCGATTCGAAATATAACCCTAACATTAGTACGTTTCATCGTATTTAACGGTTATTATTTTACTTTTCCTCGCTGTGTCGTGCACATATTTTCACCATAACATCCCAAAATAGCGAGATAAAACTAGATTTTTTTTATTTTTAGAGGGTTCGAATTTGGTTGGCATTATTGTTCTTATGTACGAATCCGCGTGCCAGAAACAATACAATAAATCAGTACACGAAAACATTGTTTTCTATTTAGATCGTTTTTCTATAATTTTCAGTATATTAGTTTACTCGTATATAGCATTGTTATGTACTACTTTGTGGTGTTTATTTTTTCATATACGTGAACATCATTAGGTATAATATTGCGATGCTTGAAACCACTGTTATTCGATTTTAAATTATTGGAAAAATGTTTAATTCATTTTTCTATAACATGCTACGAGACTCCAAATTTTTTTTTTTACTATGTGCTCATACTTCATAGCAGTATAATATCATGTTCAAAATCATTACGGAGAAATATAATATAAATATATTTCAAACATTTCGATGCTCATTAGAACCTTATCAAATATTTTATATTAAGTGTCAATATGAAATACGACTCCAATACGGAAAACAATATTTGTCTATTTTTGTAACATGAAAAAAAGGTTTGTAAAATAAAAATACATTTTTGTTTAATATATAGCCATGAAGGTCGCCAAACACACGTTATCCTACAAAATAACGGAAAATTTAAAAAGAATTGAATATGTAAGAGGAGTTAATAACATTCAGTTTACTGAAAAAATGTATTGTATTTTTTAACAAAATGGCACCGGAAAAAAAAGCATATTACTCAATATTAGTATCGAACCCCAAAAGTTTATAGTCGCCGATAAAGCATTTTGCTCTGTGAACCACAAAAGTAGTGAACGCGCGATGAAAGTTTTTTTTTTATTTTTGCTCACATTCATTCGATGTCGAGGGACCATTTTTTGTCTTTTATGTATGACTCTCCTCTCGTCCACCGGCGGTTAAAAAATAAAAATAAATAAATAAAAGAAGATCAAACCCGACACTCGTGGAAGCGATCGAAGTCACCCGGGGGAATGAGATTTCTCGTCCAGCGGCTATTGTTTTTTTTTTCGTACAAGTCTTCCGTCTATACGTATATATATCATGTGCGTTTGCGTGTGCATGCGTTCCGCAATATTTTTTCTTGCACCACAGACGTGGTTCGATAACCCCAAAAAACCGATGTACTATCGGGTACGCGGGCATTTTCTCGTTCGTATTATCGGTCTTATTACCATCCACAAAAATTCTCTCCGGCGACGCCTACACACACCGCGGCGCTTTAATGCGTTTGCTGCTGCTGCTAACACAGTACTAACGAACGTGCGTGTGTGTATTCATCCGGACATACGTGGTTTTCGTGAGATTTGTCGTCAAACGAAATAAAAGGTCACATCCTCTTTAACCCCCCGCACGCACAAATCATCTCGCCACCGGGATACCTGGCTCCTGCGAGGATCCTTCGTCCCACCACCACCCCCGTCGCGCCACGAGATACACCGACCTCGTCACTTAAACCCCTTTTAGTATTTACTGGAGCTTTTTGCCACGTGAAATGACGAGCGGAGTCGTTGTTATTTTACAACGGGGTAAAGGATACAATTGCGAATGATTAATGACACTACGTCGTCGGCGGCGACTGCGACGAGTACAACGACGACTATACGGCGGGCGGGCGGCTACGAAAGGGCAAATAATAATCGTGACAATATAGGAGCAGTCCTCACGTGAAACCCCTTCGTCGACGTCATCGCCGCGCAGAACATATGCGGCTAATGACCGGGTTCCCGCTCTCCCCGCGAGAGGTGCAGACGACCGAAGTTTTGTATGAAAACTTTCGCACGACTAGCCGTCACCTGGAACGCCGCGCACCGTTACGGTTGCGACCCCGGTTCGGGGTATTGTGTTCCCACGTGAGGACATTATACAGGATGGTTTTTTTTCTACTCCAGCATATCAGTGTATGTCTTAGGATGACACAACATACTGGTTTTCGTTGGAATTTGCGCGTCAGACGCTAAATTATACCGGCTAAATCCAATCATTCCGGTTATCGTACATTATAACAACAATGACGTAGTTACAGCAGATTTTGAACGTCTAACAACGACCTATAGTCTTGTATGTTTAAGTACTCATTACAATTTCCTGAAAACTTTTTAGACCGCTGATTTGTAAGTGATGAGTTTCGATTATAAAAGTTAACCTCATGAGTCCTGGACAGTTTTAGAAAATATTTTTCTTCTCCTCTTGTCCAAGCTTTGTATTTTATGACCGATCAAACCATTTTTTTTTTATTTTCAAATTACCTCAGCCAATATTTAAATATTCCGAGCGCTAATCGTTTCGACAAAATAACAATACCATGTTGCTAATGATTTAAAATCAAAGCTCAGCATTTATTTATTTTTTTACAAACAACGGAACAACAATGGGGAGTGTAATATTACAGTTATATTTGGAACACATATAATTCCTAAATCAATCAAATATTCCAAACTGATCGAATCACAGAGTGCTGCCATTGGGTGGCTGCTTTTTTTCGCGCGTGTCCGAGTCATCGAATCATATCCGCTTACTGACCTATTGTAATGTATAGTTAAAGGGTGGACGGGAATAACGTGGTATGAAGTGATCTCGATCCATTTTCAGAATGATAAAGTTCCCAAAATGTTTTTTTCGTACACGATCATCGTGTACAAACGTGGAAACCGGTGATTTGTTGTGTATTAAAACGTGCTATGTGCGTTCACGGCCTTTACTCGTGAAATCATTTTGGTAAAGTTTAATAAATTGATAAAATTCAGTTCACGAAATAATAAAATAACAGTCGAATACGTAACAACGTGCGTTGCAAATAACATTTGAAAAAATGTTCAGTACACTTTTCCTTTTTAGTTGTTCCTGTGAAATTTAAAAATTGCTACGTAGCGCGTTTTTTGTCCCGCCCACCCATCAATTACAGATTGTTTGTTTTGTCAATAAGAGTTGGGAAAAAAATAAAAATTTGGAACACGGGAAAATGTAATAATAATAGAACGCGGTAAGTGGCGGGAAAAAAATGTTAAGCCCCCGACGCGAACACGATGAATATATTATAATTGCCGTGTATCATAACAACATAATACGTGTACAACCTATGGTTGGCGGCGCGTTAATCACCCCGCGTACGTGCCACGCATTAGCGGCGGCGGTGCGCATTGTGTCGGTCGGGCGCGACGAGGGGGTCGCCGGAGCGGAATCGTCCGGCGGCAGGAGGGGTGGTGAAAAAATTGCTGTACACCCCCGTTCGCGTAATCGGACGCGTAAAACGGAATAGAATAAAACCCGCCGACGAGTTGATTTATCGTGCGGCCACCACGTTGATTAATAATGATGCATATTTTATTTTTTAACTCTATCTTTAAACGTTTCACGCACGGTGCCGCGGGGCGACCAAATAATTATTACTGTCCCGCGCCCGCGGCGGCGTGGTGGGGGGGGGGGGGGGGGTGACAGGGGAACGGACAAACAATTGCTTATTAAAACAACAACTCCACGCGGGGTAGTGGTTAAAACCGCAAACGCGGCCGGGCGAAATTCACGCGGTCCCCGTGACAATAGTGTAACAGGCACGTGCACAGGCGATATTCCCCCACGCGGGTTCCACGTAATAATATCATATTATATTATTACAACGTAAACGTATGAATGCACCTGGCGCGGCAGGGTTATTCGCGGGTGTTTTTCTTTTTAAATGTATTCGTCCCCGTTCGAACTTAAACACGGTAGCGGTAGGCCGTAAAGTCGGACCGCGAGTTATTCTCCCGGTGGTGATTCACGCGCCACACACTACAGCTGCTCCAGGTCAGGTCAGGTGTTCCCGTACCACCAGCCTACCAGCGATTCAATCGTCTCCTCCTCCCCCGCATTTTACTCCGCCGCAAGTATTTTATCTCGTATCTTCCGGCAAGACGAGCTGGATGCTAATGCGTCTGTGAATGCACTTAAAGACACCGAACAAATATGCACGCAATCATTTCATGTGCGCTGCTGCAGAATACGGACGGAATACGCGTTGGATAAAATTTTTTGTTTTCAAATTATAACTTTGAATTTTGAAAAGAAAAATGAATGACAAATATCGTACTCGTACTATTTTGTATATTACAACGAATCGTGCAAATTAAATTATAAAAACAAGATATGTTCTGATTTTCAGAAATATCCTATGTATCACATTTGATAAAAATTTCCTTGGCTACTTTTAAAATTGAAAAATTCCCAAGTGACATTGTTTTAAATAAAAAACTTTAAATATCTTTCTTAATAGTATTATTCAACTACTATTAGTGATGGAATTTTATTTTTCATTACAATTTTCCTCTCATGAACACTTGGCGCATAATCTCTAATTAGATGAAATAACGGTTAATTTATAAAAAGGTTTTTAATCTTTACCGAGGAATTGGATTTTCACACGACGGTAATGTAATATAGTTTAATGTTGTTTTCTAACTCGAGAATTTGTTTCATCCATTCGTCGTGATGACAATTAATAGGTGTAATACTTTTATAATTATAAAATTGTTCTCCGTGGAAAACGTCTCGGTGGAGTTTTTAATATTTTCGACCAGGCATGAAACTTTTTTGATTTCGATAGAAACAAACTCGCGTTCGATACACCGTAATTTTTCAATATTATATAAATCGTAAACATTATTGACAAACGCTTCCTGTAGTAAATTAAAATGATGAATCTACGGTGAAGTATGGTTTGATTAATTGGTTGCTATGGATTCTAAATATTTCAAAATGCAGATAAATTGATTTATAATACACGCGTGTCGTGCGCTGAATAACATCCGCCATCATTGGAATTAATTTTATCAGACCAGCAGTGAAACCCACCCGAGAAACAACATTTTCTCTGAATCGTTTTGAATTTAAGTGACGTGAAAATACAAATACACACACACACACACACTTATATATAATATACAGAGTCTACAGTGCCAACATATATTTATACATATAGTTCAAATACACAAGAACTACGCCTCAATCATTAAGTGTTTTTATCCAACAGACCTTCAAAATCCGTACAATGTGTGTACGCAGTCTATTCGGAAAATATATATATGTATGATAAGACGTTACTCAAAATCGTTATATTATTGCTTGACATGAAAACAAAAGGACAAGTAAAAGCTTTTCACCGTTAAAAGTAATGCTGTGCACCTCTTTTAGGGCCGGTTTTACACGTTCCACACATCAACTTTTGAAACACGATTACACGATAAAATTTGTCAGGATATAAAAACTTGGACGCGATAAACACACAATTTATAGAAAATCAGTATTTCACCGAATTACTTATTCGAATAACATTTCTGATCAACTGATGTTTATAACTTTAAACTAATAAGTAATAACCCTACAGCTTTCGAGTAATAACGCCGACATGCACACTCACACACACATGTATATGCAGTTTGTAGTTAGTTTTTAATAAAATATAAAACTAATGAAAATACTCTTCAATATCTATACAAATCCTTGACAGTATATTTGTATTTACATGCTAATACCTATTTGTTTAGACATTTTTTATCAAAAATAGTTTTCAATTACTTTTTATTGATCTCATAAAATCCATTTTACGTCATGTACTCTACTTCGGATTTATTTGCGCAACGTGTGGACATGCAACGTGAATGCGAACACCGGAGTACATATACATTATTCATATATACATTTTACAAGACCTTAACAAACTGAAAGCGCAAAACACAAACATTTCGTCCGCTACTGCAGATTACATATTTAGCTGGTACTACGAGATATAAGTCCAAACTCAGATAAGTTATATGCTTGGAGAAGGTGGGAAGATATTTTACACTAGGCGACTAAAAAGTTAAGTCCCTCCAAATCAGTGGAGTGGACACAGCATGAATGAATGCGCTACGATTATTATACAATAACGGATAACTTGGTAAGCGTAGACGTGATGAGCCTAACGACTAAGCCGAATGAGCATCGTTTGTCACAAGACGTCGATAAAGCTATATTCGATCAAACTGCAATCGTTTCGTGTTATAATGTTGATGGTACAATACGACCCTCAGTTCTAATCTATACCATTCCTTATTGGACACGACGAATTAACGTGTCCTGCGTCGTCACAATTAATAACAGTACGTTTAATTTTTTGTCATCACTCGAGTAATAATTTCATGAGTACCTATGCTTATTTGTTTTTATTTCGCGTAACGTTATGGATGCTTAATCATATTTTATTCTGATTAGACTTTGCTCACCGCATTTGTAAATTATTGAAATTCTCTTTTAAAAAGCTTAAGACTAACGTTTCATCTATGGCAATGCAACACTCCGATAACAAATGAAAAACACATTACTCGATTTACTCGGGGAATTTTAAATATGTTTACAATCATTACGTTTCAACAATAGACAATACGCAGTAAATACAATCAATAAATATCCGAAAAAAGTATGAAATGCGTTGTTCGAACAGTATTCATGATTATGTGCATTATTAGTTACAAATAAAATTTTAACGCCGTTCATTCCAATGTGAATGGATTGAGCTGTATCAGATGTGGATAATGTTAATTCAGTTCGCATAGTAAAATTATAATTTGTTCGTTTTTTTTTTTGTTTTTCTATAAATTGGTCTCATTGCTCAAAATAAAACCAAAAAGAGAAAAATCGATGAAAATCGTGAAATTTTATTTCAATGTGATCGCGTTGTTTTTCTGATAATTACATGAAAAATAAAATATTTTAACATTATAACACTCATTAAAACACTTATTATATCTTATTATATCTTTCTTTAACACTGACATTGTTTTAATAAGATCTTTTAGAGACAACATATCTATTTAGTTTTTTCGTTTAATTGCATTTGAATTACCCTTTATAAAAAACTTAAATTATCACTTTTTACTGGGATTCGAGAGCATGTGATTGTTTTTTAATGAAGTGACGATTTTAATTATATAAATTAAATTTTCATGATTACTAATGTTACATGATACTTAAAAATATCTAATAATATTATTTAATTTAGTATTATATTTGGTATTGAACAACGGTAACGTGGAATATGTAAAAAATGCACATCTACTCATAGCAGTTTCGAAAATTTTAAATCAATAAAAAAAATTATTGATATATAGTAGTTATAATAATAATATAAACTTTCTGAAATATTATATAGTTTGATACTCTATTACTATGTTTTAAGCGGTTTGAAACTAATGCAATGAAGGTGGAGGCGAAAGGCAATCTGAGGCCAAATGTTTACCCAAAGGATTTACTTTAAATGACCTTAATTTTGTGTATAAATTACCTCGAAAAATGATTCAGTATAATTTATTCACACAAATACCCTATGCTTATATTTCATTATTTATCGTTTGTTCTTATTTGTAAAACTATAGATACTGTTATAATATCCTAAATATTAACTTGGTCATCCCTTAAGTTAAAATATGTTAATATTCCAAAATTAAAATATTGTTTACTTTGATGCAAATGAATCAAAACAAGCGGCCTAATATTATTTTTAAATCGCACATTAGTCACGAACAATTATATAGGTTAAACAATTCAAATTACAATTATTATTAAAGAGGATTAAATTTAACGGATTTAATTAGGTGTTAATCAAATGCATTTTCTGAAAACCCAAAGCGGAAATATTTTTCGATTGTGTCGGAAAAGAAAATTGCCTGATTTTAATTAAGTATTAATATTATTTTATCAATGTTGGTTTTTACCGAATATGCACGGTCTTAACTAGATCAACGAAATAAATGATGAGCTTTGTACGAGAAACCATCAAACTTTCAAAAGAATGTTTTATTTTTATGGTTCAAGTTGGTTATCCAACAAATTTGAAGTACTTACACAGTTACACATAATTTCGATCCATTTACTTGTAACCCATTAGTAACACGCATGTTAAATTCGCCCCAGCGATGCGTTGCTAAATCTCAGTTAGTTTAGTTCTAGGTTCACAAAACTAAAATAGTTTCTCAAACTTACATGCATGTTGTTAATGAAGTTTTCAATTGATTAAAACACATTAAACACAATTCTAAATCGATATTGGACGTAGTGGCACAAAATAATAATCAGAATGTAAACATTATTTGTAATGGCATAATAATAATAATATTAAAAAGAGGGATAAACGAAATGTTTTTTCGGAAACTTTCTATTTTAAAATGCAAAAAATTACATCAGCAAGTTGAAAAATTCTTCTCGGTTCGTTGAATTCCTGTGTTTATTAAACCAAACAGTGCGTTTATAGTTTATATCATACAAAATGCAGTGGTAAAAAAATAAAAATGTCATTGAACTGTTTCAGTGCATTATATAGTATTATTACATTTAAGAGTGCATATTTTTTTATCGCCCGGCATTTACATTGGATACGAATAACTTTATATTATAATGAGGATCCTACGCCATATCAGCGTATCCATGGTACACAAAAGAGCTCGTTATTATTACGGTTTTAATGAAGCTAAATGCACGGAGAAACATTAATTAATTTTACATACTTATTTGTCGATTTGTTTTGTTTTATCTTGTTTTATTTTTTCGACTCTCCCCAACCGAATTATTAATACGTTGTGGTTTTTAATGTTCACGATTTCATTGGATATCGAATCAGTTCGAATATTAATTTGCACAGCGGAGCGAAAAAAAAAATGTGCACCGCGCGTTCGGCAAAAGTGTATACCGCCGACAGCGGAACACGGTCGAATGATTGTTATCGAACAGATAAATATACACTTCAAACAAACTCGTTTCGATTGACTCGACGTTGTCGAATCACTAGCGGCAAACAGGGTGGGTACTGCGCACACAAAGGCTAATCGAAATCGGGGTGACAATACCTGTTCACTATGCGATTGCTGTTATCGCGGCGTTGGGACGGTGTAAAAATGTGCTCACACCGTTCGTGATGTCGACGGTCCGTCCTCGATGACAGACAGCCGGCCACCCCGCCGAAGAGTCAATAGTTGTGAAGTCCGTGTACGCGACTGCTGCGTTCACACCGTGGATGACTGCGCTTCTGCGAAATTGTCCGACTGCAGCGGTATCCAAGCGCGACAATAGTATACGCCGGGCCGGCGATTCCCAAACCGGGGGTCGAAACTCCCTCGGGGGTCACCGACAGGGTTCCCACATCAAATTCTGGGCCCCTGTACTAAATGTTTGGCCCGGGACCTCTGTAAGACTTCCAATAATACAATTTACCATAAATTATTAAAAATCAAGATTCATAAGCATTTCGATAATAATAATGTATTTTTAAATTTTCTGTTACAATATTATCAAAAAGAAACTTACATTTTTCAATTTACATTATATTGTAACAATTGTTACGTATACTACGTTTACTACTATATATATATATTACTTTTAGTATTACTATTATAGAAACATAATATAAGCTGACTATACATTAAGTACCCCCCCCCCCACTCAAAGTTTATATTGTAAGGCCTATGGTCGACTATCGATATGTAAGTGAACGTCAGTTCTCCGCGATTACCAGCGCGCTAACTAGAACTCCGTGTAATTACGAAACAGCCCTATGATTGTTAAGTATGTCAGTAAGTCTTAATAAACCTTTTATATATATTAATAATGAATATCTTATATTTAACGGGTCATCCCCGACCACGTTACAATATGTATATTTGTTTTATTGAAAATTCAAAATTTCAAAATACACGTACACGGGCCCCAGGTCACCAATATATGAAATAACTAGTGTCGCGTTTTTGTCAACAATCATCGTTGAGGATCACAGTCGATGAGTGTGTAGGATTGCCGAGAAAAACGTACGAATTGCGACATTTGGGACCTCGAGATGATTGAGAACCGCTGCGCCCCACTACCGCGCTAGTGTAGTATTACGTGATATATGTAATGCAGTTAATAGATAAACTAGATAATTTCGTTAATTAGTAATAAGATATGTCAGAGCGTTATTAATTTTGTAAAATAGCTAAAGCCATAGAGCCAGTCGAAGAGCGAATTGTGTTGTGATGCAATAAGTGCAATACGTAAATTAGAACTAATATAAAAAGAAAACCTAGTCGACAATCAATTTACTTGTTGTTGGAAAAGTCTAGCGACTTCCGTACGGTAAAAATACGTTATGGCGCGCGCCGTGTCCTCGGCGGTTCCGTTTCACGAACGCAGCGCATTACGTTCCGTACACGTGAACGCAATCTGCCCTCTGGACAATTTGATATCCCGGAACATCGAATCCTTCGTACCCGTCCTCCGTGCATTTTATACGCACCCATGCAGTGTACACGAACACAATATTATCGAGGATCCGCACTATACGTGTACCCCGCGTCTCGTGTCCTTCGACCGTAATATTGTTTTCGTTTCGAAAAAAGTCCTCGTGGAAAACGTTTCCTTCACTCGGATTGCCACCGATCAGGTCAGATTAATCGAAATCAATAATGTAAACTATCTGTTTGTAAATGAATAATCCTCTCACGTTTTGACACGACGTACGAAATGTAATCTCATCAGGCGATGATTACTAAACACAAATAAAATGGAAATTCAAAAGATAAATGTCATCTATCTTTATCACCGTTATTTCCTACAACAGTCCTAAGTTATACCCGACTCCTGTGTTTGGTTGTTATTAGTTTTCTGTTTTTTTGTTATTACTTCGGAAAAGTCATCATAAATCGACACAATAAAATAATGTTTAAAATTAAATTAGGTATTACATAAATTTAAATTAATTTTAAAATGTTATAATATAGGCAGTATATTGAGTAACATGAAGTTTATAATTTAAAGTTTACAATACACAATAATAAAGTTCAAAATAATAAATTTCATAGCCGCGGCTCATCGATTACTAATCCGAGTATGATGTGACATCTAGGTACTCGAACTGCATCCGGAGTACCCGAAGGCAATTCGTGTGGCAAAAAGTAATACACCTAACCAGAATTGAGGGACAATTGCCAGTCCTACCTACTAATACCGCCCGAGAACACAACTCAAGAGGACGCCACACGCGTGTTGTGACCGTTTTACAAACGTACGCAACATAGCTCGTTTCCGTTCAGTAGTTCAAATGCTGTGTTGTTAGCTATGATCATGTCTTATCGTTACCTGTGTCTTGTCCGAAGGGTTTTCGGATATTTTAATTTTTAAGCTCGTTATGCGGTGGTTTTTTATAAAATCGTTATATTTCACATGCTCATAATACTCGATTGAAAATCGAAATACCGCAAATAGCCGACCAACTAAAAATAGACGGTGCTCCTCGCTTTATGATTGAAAACAGGCGAGTTAACTCGAATATCAAAGCTAACAACACAATGCGTTTGAACAGCTGAACGCCAATTCGGTTTGGTGAACGTTTGGAGACAGCACATGCGGTTGTGACGTCATGTTAACGGTACCTAGGTACCACAATCGAACGCACATTTCACAGCCACGATTATGTATTATGCGAACACGTTTCCGGTACTCCGGAAAACATAATAATACACTCTTGGAGTTTTCTGTGTTTTTCCGAGAAGCGTGTCGAAAAACTACCAGACAACTAAGTGAAACTGTGAATTTCCCGGTAGGTACATCAGCAGTTTTCGATAATTTCGATATTGGTTATTTTTACCGTAGTGTTGGAAAGTAATTACGCCAGAAGTTTAAAATTTGCACTTTATTGTTTTTTATTTTTTTTTTATCGAATATTTTAGAAAATAATTGACGGTGAAAATTGTGGTTCTTATTTTATTAAGTTGTCAATCTGAAATCCAATTACCCAAACGACGCACGTGTGCGATTACAAAATGAAAGTTTAATAATAAATAATTATAAATGTTGTAAAGAAAAATTTAAAACAAAAGAAATCGATTGAGTATACAAATATGTTGACATGTACTTCTCTCTAAATGCGGTTATTTATAATTATTGCTTTCAATTTAAAATATCCGGACCATATTGTAAATTTCTGTATTTCAGCGGCCACTTTTAATTAAATTTGTCAGTTAAAATTTAGATCAATTACCATCGAAATAATAAAAAAATAAACATGATTTTGCGATAACATTTTGAACGATTTATGATATTATTATGTCTGGTCACAACTCGATTCTTCGTGTTCATATTATAATCATGACTGTTGTCATCTCGGTTTAATAATTTATAAAATGACTGGGGGCTGATCATTGTTATGAATACGACCATTATCATACCTAATCATTTTGTTGATTAATTTCAGCCTTTGTTATGTAAAACATAAAATGGAATAATTTACGAAATCCCATTACGTCGGAATAACTTTAATAGGCTGAATTTATCTACTCGTCATGTGATTTAAAATGGAAATAGTTTGAAATTTGCTTAAAAATTAAAAACCACTTGGAATATTAGCAAATTAAAGTAATTTATAGAGTCCATGAAACATTTTTAATTGTTTGATGCATCATCGTTATACTCCCTTTATTTGTTAAAACTTGAAATTAGTTTTAAATTTAATTTCCAAGAACATGTTTAATAGAATAATTGAAATATATTTAATTAGATAGCTGTAGCCTTGTTACGGTCGGAAGTTTTATCTTAGCACGGATTTTTAGCCAAGTTACTGGGAGCTCTTGACGGTTTTTCGATGCCTATTGAATGACTGAAGTGAATCTCAAGACGCTCGCCTTTGTATGATTATTCTGTTGTCAACGGTGAATTCTCATTGGTTCAAAAATGTCATTTTTTCCTATCTTCAAAACTACAACGTACCATTATTATTAAACAACTCACAATATTACAATGAATCGTAGTACCTCATGAAAATATTGTCGATCATAACTTGTCCCTTGGCGATTTCATAACAGACCTGTAACGGTCGGTAATAATAACAAGAATAACTCTATAACGTTGTATTTCTATCAAATTATACGTCAAAGTTCGGCAGCACAAATATTGCTTGTGTTGAGATGTTCACCGATCACAAACACCGTGGTAATGATTGAACACGGTTCAGTTACTTAACCGCGGCCTATCGCGGAAATCGTTTACGTATCACGGCGTTTGTACCTGCACGTTTGTCACATCTACTAATCCGAATGACGCGATGAATAATGCATGAAGAATCAGTACACGCATATTATTATGTCTCAACTTTGAACGCGCGCAAACCTTCCTCGGAATACTTTTAAAGAAATAAACATTTTCAAGAGCGAAACACATCGAGAGATGACGTGCACATAGTTCCGAGTCAAAAGGAAAATAAAAGTGTACGGACTCGCGATGAAAAAAAAATCACTACTTAATCAAACGCGGGATCGGCGTAACATACCGCGACCGGTCTATAACGGGACGGTAACCACGCGGTAAACAGCGAACGATACGATGGGGTTGGGAGGGTGTGGAGCAGAGGGTGTAGGAGATTACCGGTGAAGAAAACGAGGCAAAAGGATGGGGACGGATCAGTAGTATACGCGGTATTATGGAAGTCCGAGAGTTTAAATTTGATTTTCTACCTCACCGGGCAAGTGTCGGTTATTCGAAAAACATTTCTCTTCGCGTATAAATAAATATATAGTATATACAGCCACGCACCACCCGCCCGGTTTTACTGCTCCTGCCGCACCGGCCGCCTTCGCTTCGACATTTCGTCCAAAGGCTGCGTGCCCTGCTACTATTCAGGCGTTTCGACGGGTTTCCTGTGTAATAAACACGAGTTTCCAGTTGGTTGCTGCGCTGCGCCCGCCAAATCAGCCGTCGTCGTCGTTCCTCAGATGTTATAGAGTTTTCGGTTTTTTTCTTATTTTTTTTTTTTATCCATTCTGCTGAGTTCACAAAACCATCGAATACGTGTGCGTGTGTGTGCGAGTGTGTACGTTGTATGTGTTGGAGATTTGCGTCGAGGACGAAAAGCCAATAAAGAACCGAATGCCATTATACATTCGTCATAAATACGGACAAACGACGACGACGAATAGCGGTAAACTGAGAATCGTATAGGGCCCGGAGTGGACCGAAACGGTTGAATCGAGTGCTACGACGATAAATAATGATATTCCGTTTTACAAAGAATTCGCTCGATCGAAAACATGTGTACGATTGCGCAACTAAATAATATTACTCCGTAAACCTTCGCGAGGGTAACGGACGAGAAACCGCTTATATTTTTCTTCGTGATATTTCTTCGTTACAACTTTACGTGATATCCATTCAGGACTTTTCAGACGTATTCGAATTGGTGCATCTACACCGAGAATGACGAATATTACTAATTTGTAAACAGATTAGTATCCGATATTCATGTTGTACAATTAAATTGTTTATACTACGTTAAACTCTCCACCACCGCCGGAACGAGCACGTGCTCAAAGGTGGCGGGTATCTTTATTCTTTCATTGTCAACTTTAACTATCGTGTTAACATATTATGTGTAATTTCTCAGTGTACGATAAAAAAAAAAAAAGATGACCGTGTGGACGTGTAAACGGTTTATACTTTCATTCGCACTCGGCGTTTGTCAAATAAACGAGTGTTGTACTTCCGGTCGAAAAAACCGCTTCCGCGATGATTTAAGTGACATTGTTTGTTGCGCTGTATTAGTGAAAAATAACTGTGCGGAAAACAACTGCACTCGCAGGTATTGCCACCGCTTAAAACTTCGGCCGCTAACAGGGCTCGTGACGAGATAAAAGCGTCCCGGCGTTTGAACGGACGCGTTGTGGGCGGTCAACGAATGGTTATGTTTTTTCCCCATTTTTTTTCTTCACGCAAATATATGATAATATCTTGCGCCGTACTATTTACTCGAACCTACCGCCGCCGTCTCCGTAGACTTCCATGACGATTTTTATTAATGGACGCTAATGGATACTTGTAATACGAAACAATTTCACCCGAGTACATTCTACAGCTGGAGAATATTTGTATAATGTATATTTATATAAATGTATAGTATATGCCTCGAGTTAAAACACGGCAGTAGTATGATATGGTTCAGGGGGGAAAAAAAAAACATTAAAACGAGATTAAACGTATTATTTATATTTATTTATTTTTCTCTTTTTTCTCCGTATTTATTTTTATTCATTTTGTGGGGGAAAAAAAAAACCGGTGAAAGAATTCGAAAAATTATTTATTATGTAGGTAATATTAAGTTGCTCGCGTAAAAGCATTGCAATAAATACGGAATTCTGAAGCGTACACACCACACACACGCACGCACGCACGTATAATAATAATAATAATACACCTACACGGAAAAAACCGTGGTGAATAAAACATGATATATTTCTCGTGCGCTAATTGGGCTTAAACACTCGAAAAACATTCGAGCGGACGTGTTTTTTTGCCGACTACGTGGAAATATCATGGAGACCACTCCCGCGCGCCGTTCGTTTAATTATACAACACTCGACACGAGTTTGCCGGAGTGGCAAAGGCTTTTTTTTCATTTTTTTTTTTTATTTTCTCCTATCTCGCTTCGCGACGGTACACTACTACAACTGCTACTACTACCACTACCGGTGTACGTTTCGATAAAAATTGATTGCGCCACGTGACGCCGTGAATAATAATCGCTGGCCTTTTTTTCTGATTCCAACCACTCGCCACCCCCGTCCGCCTCGCCGCGATCGGTTTCCCGACGGTATTCGCGTCCACCGTAAGTCACCGCACCCTCTGCAGGTCTTCTCCCTTCTCTTCTCCTCTTCGGCCGCCGCGGTGTTCTCTCGTGATTCATTATACAGATTTCCACGTGCACCTCCTCCGCCCCTCGCCCGCTGAGCCTATTAAACGTCGTCGTGTAAATCTCGTCACGTTCCATACACTTTTAAGATCCCTGCGCGTCGCCGCCGACCGAATTTCTATACCCGTGGTGCCCGTCGTCTTGGAAAACGTACACATAAACGCGCCCCAGCCTACACGCTGCATATATTGTGCTCACAGTTCTCGCGGAACTCGACACTTCAGCGTTAGAACCGGTTCGTGGACGAGAGACCTCATCATCGAAACAATAGAGCACATGCATTTGCGCGTCTTGTTCGCTGTCTGCCGCATAAAGTGTGTGCAATACGTGGAAGTATAATCGCGACCGCCACTGCGCCTATATAGAGACACGCGCACGTCATAAGTTCGGTATTTCACTAACCGATGTTATTGCGAGTGGCGGTATCTACTCGGAACAAGTAACTAGTTTACTAATTTTTTCAGAAGAAACTTGTAGGCAACGATTTCCGGCACCGCCATTTGACACGTCACAACCCGGTAAACGGAAGAAATCTGCGAAAACATGTCGTTACGATATCGATTTGGTTATTTCAGATATTCTTGTAACCGACCAACACATAAATTATAATATTTTATAGCTATAGGTGAGAAATAAATTAATGTTTGTGGGCAATATTTTCTACACGGGACATTATATATGTTCATAGTAGGTCAAAGGTTCTCTGGGTATTTGCATAGCGTTCATATCGCATCGCAATCAAAAATATTATGGTTATGTAATTTCAAACAACAAGTATCACGTCGGTACGCTATCTGCTGCCAGACTTTTCACGAGCGAACAAGCATGTACAGGTACATTATTCGTTTCGTTTTATATTTGTTCAAGGCGGCACGGTAATATTTCGTTATTCCTCGGCACCGTCGAAAACTTCAAACTTCAAAGTGTAACGAGCTAACAACTACCTTTATATTATTATACCTCGTTCGACACTCCGAATTTCACCGTATACAATTTTTTTAATAAAACGGTGATTAGAGAACGTTCTGTATGCTCCAGATGAGATAGTACACTGAACTTCGTGTTGCGTTTCACCTGATGGTAATATTCCTCGGAAAACATTGTCAAGGGCTCTTTCAAAGGATAACACTGTAATTGAAAGTAAAATTCAACTGCATGTGTGTACACGGTGTGCAAACTGCAATAACCGAGTAAATGAACATTTTCTCACCCGGCGTGAGTATAGATTATAAACGAAACGAACAAAATACACGATGATACTAAATTTAGTATTACAATTGTTACTAAATCGAAGAAATTCATCGGTTGACGAATAAATAAATGACAGAAGTTGCGTTCATTGATTGCTATCGAAATAATACCTCTAAATACCTTTGAAATTATTTCATCCGTTGAAAGGTTGAATATATTATGGCACATGTGTTATTATAATTTTTGGATCGGTTTGAAAATTAAACTTTAATGAAAAAAAATAGTCACTTATCAATATTTACGTAATAATGAGTTCAATATGATATAACATTTAACATTTTTATAATGTGCTAGCTGAATCATACGGCGTCACCCAGGAGATATTTTACTGTTTTACAAAAGAGCAATTGCTATTTCGATGTATAAAAAAAGTGAATATTGAAAATAGCCCACAATCTTTATCGTACATTCCAATAGTATTTATTTTTATTTATCCTCGGTATATTTTCACATACCTATATCAATCGGTAATTATTAAAATCAAAATATGACATATTATCCTAGGTAACCAAAGACTGAAAAAGGTTATCGATCTAGCTTATAAAGCCCAAAACTGTTTCGACCCTTAAAAAATGCGATTTTCAAAAAATCCATTCAAAGTGCACCTACATTAGTACGTACATTCACTCGACGTTTCAAATGAATCGGTCTGGTAGTTTTGGTCATACGCTGATCAGTCAGTTTTAATCGTATATAACATACTGAAGATGGATTGCTATTTAACCTATGTCATACAAGCACGTTATATTACGCTCAGTATAAACTTAATCGGTGTAAACGTACCATGACGCACTGATAGCGTGATTATAAAATATAATATAGAAATAACTATTATACGTAGGTACCGCACGAGTTATCTGTACCGTCCGAGGCCAGAAGCAGAGCGATTGCTTTTAGGAAATTAAGTGATCCGTTAAAAGGCTCGTTCGCCGTAATGGACGCATATGATGTACGTTGATCATTATTAATACGTCGTGCGGCGGCCTAAAGACCTAACGTTTCGTGTGGTCACAGTTATAATTATTCTAATGCACCGTTGACGCCCGTAAGAATACGTATTACAGTAGTTATGTCATAAAATGAATACGACAAAATAGCATTTGAGGTTTTCTTATATTTTTCATTTTCGAATAATACATTACAACCTGTTAACCGTCAAATCGTACAGAGAGTAAAAACGTGGTACGATAACGTATTCTTATGAAACACGTGTAGGGAAGACCACCGAGCAACAGAATCGCAGGACAAGCATGTAACTACGTGCCATGTATATTTTGGGACACAGTCCTTACGGGACTGTATCCGAGTGTACGAGTGCATAAATACGTGATGATGAAACGGTAACGGTACAGGGTTTAAGCAGAACACCAACTAACTTTAATAATACACATATATATTATATATTTTTTAAGTCCGATCAGTTAGGTGTGTTAAAATTGCACTCGTGTTCAGTGGTCAACTCAATATTAAATGATCGACACGCTTGTTTTGCCAAAATTATCTCTAGACGAATTCCGAGCTTTCCGTCGATTCACCGGAACAATGAGTAAAAAACGGACGAAATCCTAGGTCGGGTGAGATGCAGGTGAGATGGGTCCATGCAGTTGTACCGTTCCGATAGCTCGTCCGCCAACTATTACCGGTGCAGTGCTTTCAGCGGTGGCCAGCAGCAGCAGCCGCAACAGTTCCGTATAGTACGCTCGAGAGTATCATTCGGCGTTCTGTTATTGCCAAACCATTATGTATATATTACAGTAATAGTCATGATACGACGTGGGTAGGCGGCAAAATGTGATTACGATCACGGTCCACTGCACTCGGTCGGATGCACTTAAAGTAAACCGCATCGATGTTATTCACCATTACGATATAGGTGATGTTAGACTGTTAACAACACGCGAACACACCGAAGGACGGAACGTGAAATATGATGTGAATGTATAATATTATGTGCACGTGTTTTTTGAATCGTCGTCGAGTTCTCGCAAAAGCAATCGGTAAAACGTTATAATTTATTTATATATTTATAATACTCGTATAATATATTTATAAGCAAACGTTATAAATGATTTCGGTTCCAAGAATTAGTGTTGTTTTTTTTTTCATTTCAATTCGAGGAAATAATAATCAATACCAATTGTTTGCGCTTCTGTCGTTTCGTCTCTTCAAAACATTACAAATCCATGAAAATGACTGACGGCACTTGAAAAATATGATCAAATGTTATACATATTATCTGATGATTTAAAATCGTTTTTCAATGATAGTCAAATGTTACCGTGTGACTTGTGTTTCGCGCAAACCAGTGACGTGACGTTACGAGACTCCAAGTCATTGGGCCCAAGGTCGATCCTTCGTAGAGTTTAGACTACACAACTTCCTTCCGATCGTTTCAGCGACAAACGCGCAGACTTCGAACGATCGGTGCGAACATATTATCATGATGTGCCACGTGCGTGCGGTGCGCACAAATCTCGAAGCGTATTGAATAGTGCAACTGCTGCTGCAGTACTTCGGAACAAATAAAACGAGGAATACACCCCGGGATCGCATAAAATTCGTCTGGATCGAGTTGTGCGCGTGAAACTTTATAATATACGCCCCAGTTGTCGCGCGCCGCCGGCCGTCGGCGTGGTGTCTGTGTTCCATCGGATTTCGGTTAACAATAATAGTCCCGACGTGTCTCGACTGCTCGATATTGACTTTGCCGGCATTAGGCGCACAACTCGTCCATGGCTCTTCGCTCCTAGGTCGAACGCAATAATGCGCAAAACGTACGCGCTTACGTTCACGAATATACAGGATGTCCCGCGAGTGTTGACGGTAACGATCGCGGTATCTCTACGTGAGCATGATGCGATTGATAACATGATAACGAGTGTTATGATTAAATCTTTTTAATCACCTGATTAACCGAACTATAACGATAAGTGTTCAACATTCTCGATAATGATATATTTAAACGTTCACGCGGGACACCCTATATAAATACGAGTGTAGAAATAAGAGAGAGAGAGACAGAGACGGACTTACAGCGTGCGCTGTAGCGACGCCTGTCTGGTGGCGTGTCTGCGGCCCCGTGGTGGTTTTCAAATAGTTAGATTCGGCTTTTGAGACCAAAATTATTTTTATTATTATTATTATTATTATCACGGTGAAACAACGGTCGGACAGACAGTCGACTGGAGACGAATATTAATGCGACGGCAACGGCAACTAGGCGTGTTAGCAGTATTCGCAGTGCCGAACGACGGCGACCGGGTCATTTTTCAAATCGTCCTTTCCACTCGCCCGCCGACGTTACCACACGTATACGATACTTGTATAGAAAAATAAATAAAATACAAAAGTCGTGGACGAATACGAAACGCGTGACGCGCGAGCCCAGTAAAATATCATTTCTCATAAATGAAACAAACGGAACAAACAGAAATAATAACGACACTCTAACCGGAATCGTAGGTATGACGTAAGTGCGGCGTCTAGTTTGAGTGCAGAAAAAATTCGTACACACATATAATATGTATACGATAAATAATTGGAAAAAAGGACAGGCAGAGACAAAGAAAGAGAGTGAGATTGGGGGTGGGGAGGTGGGAGACAGAAAAACTAAAATTAAATTCTTGTTCAAAAAATGTAGGATTTATAAGGTTTACCTTGCATTTACGAGAAGATACCAGATAGAGACACAGATATTGATCAGATCTTTTTACAAGAACACGCTCAATAGATTTCCATAATTTACGAAGGAAAACAATTAGCATATTGACTCGAAATCAATATTTTTCCAGAATCCAGGTAACACTAGAAGAAAAAAAAACTTTCACGTAAAATAATATTTAACTCTAAATGCATAGCTAAGAGGGGTAAGTACTGGAATAAAATCTAAAACTTTTAATATGATTATGTACAAAATCTTCTTTATCTTTTTTTTCCAACGGAATAATAGTTTCTAATACGATTATAGTACTATCTTGTGATAACGGGTAGGCCGTGATGTAGGAGAAATGATAGTTTAATATTCAATCTGCGGAAAGGGGGAAATGCCGTTTTTTCATGCATAACACGAAGAACGTATCTGCCTCGATCCGTACACGACAATGTCGATATATTTAAACAGTATCAAAAGAGTTCGGATTATACGTATGACGCCGCCGTCAGGATTGTGACGTTAAACCGTAACGAATGCGAGTTTATTATTTTTTTTTTTGCGAAATCAAATTCGTGATTGCCGTTGTTTGCCGCGGACATCCGTATCCCTTGCATAATTAGCGTTATCGTAGTCGTAACCGAACAAGAAACGTCAATGCACTTCGGGGGTATACCGGGTATATATCGCGGTTTAGTTATACGGCGGTTCATTGTGCGAACTTTTGACGGTGAAACCGATGAAGCGTGATTTACAACCGCGCCCCGTGCTCACTGCAAATCAATTATGTATTATTCATTGTGGACAAACATACCCGCGACGTCTGGGTGGTGGGGTTGGTGGTGGCGGTGGAGGACGAGGGTCGAATATCTGTTTTTGGCGTTTACCACGACTTTTATTGTTTTCGGAGCACATGTATAATAATATATACACCACCACCACCGGTACTACTATATTAGTATCCACCACGACAGGAACACGCGCGGAATAATAATTTAGGGCTGATCAAGAGTCTACGCTATGCGTGTACACGTTGCGATTTACGAATCCGTCGTTTCGAATAAAAATATGCAATATATTATGCGATTCGGTTGGTGAACTTTTCGCTTCGACACCGTGTCGAATCACGTTATACGCGTGAACTCGTGCACCAAGCTTGGTGTTTACGACCGTACGAAATAATCGTTTTCATCACGGTACCGGCTTGTTTCGGGATAGAAGTGTTATCACACGTCGACACTGTTTCCGGAACAAAACGATGATTTATAAAATTCCAGTGAACACAATCGGAAGGTCGTAAGCATTTTTTCGACATCACGTCGACACTACACGCTGCTTTGGAATAACTTAATTCGACCGAACGCACAACCGCCAAAACACAACCACCGATTCGAGGAATTCCATTACGTAACTCTATGAGGAACCGGAGCGATTTTTCAAAGTACATCGCGACGCACACGGTATCGTGATAAACATGTTTGCGGTATGTGGTATCCGAGTTAGGTACCTATAACAATTCAATATCGATATCGTAGTAACAATAATGATATAAATACTTCCCGAGCACGACACGTCATAACGTCGCACGCGACCGCGTTAAACGTTCGATACGTGCACGCGTGTGTACAACACGTGATATTAATCACGTAAATGTGACTTGACCCCGGACAACCCCCCTTCACGGCGCTCACATCGACCGTCCTGTTTGGTAACCAATAGAAACGTCGTTCCGGCCAAAAACATTGCCTAGTCCGATTTCGAATTGATTTCTCCAGCGCAGTGGTCACCAAATCACAAAACACTAAAGTCCGGTCCGCAGACAAGGAAAAAAAAGTAAAAATCGATCATAAAATACGAATAAACTTCGATAGCAAACTTACTTGCCATTTTTCCCACTAATTTCATCCTGACTTTCTATTCAGCTTATTTCAGCTTTATCGTATTTGTAATTTGTATTTTTTTCAATTTATTATTTTTTATTTGTGTTATACTTTTGCTTCATTACATAATATGTTAAAAATATTTGATTGGCTATTTTGACGGCCCCCAAAAATTTTCAAAATTCCCGATTCTGTCCTCCAAAAATATTAATCGGTGACCCCGGCTCCAGCGCAACGCGTTCTAACATCGTCTCGGGCCGCGCCGAAGCTGTTGTTCTCGACCGATGTACCCGTGAGTCGTGTTCAACGGACAATAACACGTGTACGGACGCGACTTTTGCCGATCTCGTCTGATTTTGATAACGATATTACTGTGTGAAACATTATTGTACTTCGCTATTGATGGGAGGAGGTGGGCTTCAACGGTTCCGGTTCAAAGTGTATCTACGTTTAACGTTCTAACGGCATGAAACGGATCGGGGTCGAGTATCGTTTTGCTTTATCGCGTTATTCACTTTGTTTACCGTGGTGATCTATGTTTTGTGCGCGAGCTGCTTCGTAACTGCGATCTATCGATTGACTATTAAACATAACACATTCGAACTAATCGAATGAGCAGTATCTCTCGGTGGTACGTTTATTTATGATTTAATTTTCCAATATGTATGAAAAAAAAAAAAAAACATTGCGTGCGAGACGTATTGAATAAAATTGGTATAACGCAGAAAAAAAACTATAATTCATAAGTATTACGTAATTGTAGAAGTATAAAAGTAATTTCGTTATAATCTTCGTATCATGTTATACAGCGTAACTTAAATCCCTCGAGTGAATTATTAAATAACCATAGAAGTTATGTACGATCATATTACATTTCTGATTTCAAAATATAAATCGTTTCTTTAAATATTATGATTAATAACGTAAAATAATATATAATAATTCAATACGACTTGTTT
Organism: Periphyllus acericola; assembly: GCA_949715065.1. Classification (NCBI taxonomy): domain Eukaryota; kingdom Metazoa; phylum Arthropoda; class Insecta; order Hemiptera; family Aphididae; genus Periphyllus; species Periphyllus acericola. The sequence continues at coordinate 11,677,558 of OX454270.1, read as the reverse complement.
AAATACTTTCATTAACCCATAGGCTCATATTTAAAAATAATAAAGACTTTACTAACGTCATTAAATTTCTTGTTTCACGTATACTGATTTGTTGGACCGGCTGTCCTTCGTGGTGTTTTATATGTAATACGCTTTATTTATAAATTTACGTATGGATTATGTATAAATGAGTGTACATATGACAACGATTTGGTTCTAGTGATTTTAGACATGATCGATTTGTACTCCAGTGTTATAATGGTTTGGATCCATAGTGTGCCAATCGACGACATTAAATATATTTTTGTGGACGAATCTAATAAATGTAAAATTAATATCAGATAAAATGTATCACGCACAAAATATGGTGTCAAGTTTAAATTTTAAAACGATAAAAAAAATGACATTTATAGACAGAGCAAATGGTAAAAAAAAACGACATTTATAGACAGAGCAAATGGTAAAAAAAAAAAACGTAATTTGTAAGTTTTATTTTTAGTACCTATACAATATTTTACTAGTCCGCTGCGTGCAAACGTGAAGATAAACCTAATAAGTGAAGGAAAGCATAAAATGTTGTTTTATCAATTTTATTTCTACATAAAAATCAACAATCATCAAAATTTTATGTTTCTACGAAACTCAACTCTTGAACAATCGCGTCACGCAACAGGAATAACAACAATGTCCGATGAAATAAAACAAAAACGATACATTTATGGCTCATCAGTGGTTTTGATGAGAACAATAGCTGAAAGACTGGATTATACTGCGCGCGACCTAAACCTGCAACTTCGGCCCGTGGCAACACGGTTGCAGCGCAGACTTAATCAGGGTAGCTATGAATTATGCAAAGTATATTATAGAGCAGCGGGCCTGCACAAACGACGAACGAGTTCAAACGCTGTCGGTATGCCGTTTTAAACTCCGAAATATTAGTGTGTCGGTCGAGAGTAATTATAATTACAAACTCACAACAATACACATTTCATTTTACCGCTCCGAATCTTTTATTAAATCGCAATTTTCTATCACCCTCCATTCTACTCATCAAGTACGTGTTTAAAGTAGTATTCTGACGACTGATCATTTACCACCCATATAAATGCAATATATGGAAAAAAACTGCGCAGTCTAGCTTTCATCAAACGTACCTGCCAAGGTTTCAATGATCCTTTGTGTCTGAAAACTACTGTATTGTTCACATGAATTTGGTACTGTTATACGAAATTCTAAACAATTGCCTTTAATTAATCTAGACAAGGTTCAGAAATTGTCTACGTTCTTACGCTTTTAAAAATGAATTACTCAATCAAAACCCCGATGACATTGTTATTTTTGTTTATAAAATCTTGAACAGTTTTATTGACTGCCCACAATTATTACATCGAACGAAAATATCATATTGCCATTACAAACAAAACCCTTCTTTTGCCATACCCAAGTCAAAAAACAATTATTTCACTAATAATCCGGTATGCCACCTATCAATCAGTTTAATAATTTTGATTTTTTTTCGCTCGTATTCTAAGTTGAAAATATGTATTTATAATTAAAATTAATGATGTATATTTTTCATTTCGATTTCACTCCTTTGCTATTACCTTAATATTTTACTTAACAATATTAGTTTTGCCTTTTCAATTTACTGCACTCCTCTGGGTGTTCCGTCTATTTATTGACTTCTTAAAAAATAAATATATCTTACTATTATTATTATTATTATTATTGTTATACACATCGCGCATAAAAATATTAACGAAAGACTCCCGCGGCGACAACACGTCGAACATTGACGTTCTTCTACTTCCACTATAGTCTTGAACGAACAACAGTGTTATAATATTATTACTGTACATGGTTACGTGCTGTTTGCTCGATCCACGTATGCCGTACTTGATGTTGCCTTTGTTTAGTCGAGTGTGTGAACGTGTTTGTTTTGTAACGGAGTGCGGGCAGGTCAGAATATTACGCACCACAGTTTTTTTTTTTGGTAAATTTGCGAAAAAAATCATAACGATGACGAAAACGTCACTGGTAGTATAGTTTTAAATATGGTCGTTTTGTGCTACCATCAGCGTTTCAAATAAATCGTACACGTGTGAAAACGCTAAACGTTCGCAGTAGGTGTGTTAAAGATTTCAATTCGGTAAGTTACAGACCAATTTGTGATGTGCTATTGGATTGATGCATTGTCAGTGTGCTGTTGCATTTCTGATTTGAAAAATTAACTTTACATCCAAATATTATACAACAATAAATCTTTTATATTATTTTAGTTTATTTTTACGATTTATGGTAAATGTAATCTTTGCCATCTGGTAGTGATGAAGACGATGACCGTGGTGTTTTCGAGGTGGATCGAACCCTTTAATGGTATACGGAGATGTAGATTTATTTATCAGAGAAGATATTTGTTCCAACACGCTTTTTCGTATCCGTTGTATACACAGCAATAAATTTGAATATTACATAACAATAGTCAATAATACAATAGCGAAGATATGAATAACCTTTGTAGTTTGTTAATGACTATGAAATGTAATAATAATTGATATATATATATATATATATTTTGTAATAACTATTCGGATTTTATATCAAATAATATGTGGTTTAAATTTTTTTAGCAATGCGGAAATAAATAACATTAACTTTTCTTTATGGAAAACTTCATTAGTTTGATCATCAGCAAAACTTTACACAATGAATAAGTTTAAGGGTCGTTAACACATTAACAGACAAGGATTTATGCAATCCACTCTAAGTCTTCAAAAGTAACGCGACGAAGTCTTGGGGACAAAACTATGACCGAATTTCGTAATATGGAACCCTTGCTAAACGAATATACTTGGGCTTAGTTATTCAAATGGATTATTGTCTGGAAGAGTAGATTCTCCCCTTTCTTCTTAAGTCTAACTAACTACAGGGTACCACAGCGAAATTTTAAATATACTACTTCTGTTTTTTTACATTCCTCCATGCACCTCTAATTACTTAGCAAATGAACCAATCAGAAGATTAATGTATCCGGCCAACGTTGACGCTTCCCGCATTTTTTTTATTCTTACACCAATTTCATTTAAATATCATTCATAACTTCTAGTGAATTTTTTTTTTATAAATGTAAATATAATTTAACTCTAAAGTCTGTGTATATTTCAATTTCCTTTCACAGGGCTTGTGCCGTGAATAAAGCAAATAGATAAATAAATATAAACTACGCAGCTCCTTGCGATATACTTTTATCTAAAAATTAGATTAATTCGTTTCGGGTTTTTGCGATTTCGGGGGCTACCATGGGCTACCACGGTACGCAGATGCGGTTCTACTAGAGAGAAATCCAAAACGAAACTCATGTCGAGACCTTTATCGTGCCATCTTCCGTTTTGTACAGCATGTGTAGATTATTGTTCTACGGCAATGGAGTCCGTTTCGTATAATAAGTACCAAGTAACCGCGGCTCCTGGGTTGAAGTCACGACTTTTATGCCCGCACGGCCGCTCGACAAACTGCACCTGATGACCCCACTCATTACGGGAACTCCTTGACGATTTAACGCTCCGGGGACGTTTCGATGCACGCTTTCCATACAAGTCTACTGTTCGCAAGGCATGTTATTAATAAAATTTGACGAAAAGAAAAAAAAAAACTAGGAACGAAAAATCGTCCGAAGCCGACTGGTCACGCCCAGTCGCTGGACCGAAGAGTGGCGGGTCCACAAACAGTTGTACCAATATGTTATTCCATCGGCGGTGGCGGCGCGCGGTAGCGGTAGTCGTGTAAGCGATATTAATATTAACGGCGAAACGCGTCCCGTCAACTTCGGTTTCTGGGGGTGGAAAGTAGGGGTTGGCGAAGGGGGTTGGTAGACGAAGGAGTTTCCTCCCGCCGCCGGACTCCGCACGACCGCGCACGACGGTCCGCGGCAGCACGTGCGAGGCCAAACCGCGGCGTTCTATATACCGTCATCGGTGACTGCGAGCCGTCATCCATCGGCCGCCGTTCATTAATAACAATTACCGCGTTTCTGTTCACGATTCATCATTGTCGCCGGTTACCGAACCCGTTTGCTCCCACGTCCGTTTAACAACGCACCACGCTTGCGCCGCTCGACGTGTACGCGGGTATTCCGACCATCCATTGGGTCGAAGCGTTTACAATGATTATGATGATAAAAAATTTGAAAAAAAAAAAATAAAGTAAAACCAATACAGTCGACTCTCGATAATTCGAACCTTCGATAATTCGAAACCTTCGGTAATTCGAAGTAAATACTCTGTTCCTTGAAAATCACGCGGTAATTCGAACAAAATCAATGCATTTAAGTACACTCGGTAATTCGAAATTAAATTTTGGGAAAACTGGCCACTAACACTTGACAATTCGAAGTACCATTTGTTCAATGCTCGAAAATTCGATGTACATATTATTATATTCACCAAATGTATTTTATCTGTATTCTTATAATCTTTTTATTAATCATTTACTATACAATCGTGTAGAAATTTAAATTATTACTGTCGATAACTATAGAATATTATCGTAAGAACCTTATCGTTTTATTTCTTAATCATCTCTAATCGTAATAATATTAACAATAAATAACTCTAATAAGTATGTACCACCTAATTTACTGAAATATTTAATATGTATGTATGTACAATAATGAAAAAACAATATTTTTTTCTTAACTCTCTATAATTCGAATTTTTTTTTGCCCTCTCGTTATTTCGAACTACTCAACAATTCGAACTCTCGGTAATTCGAATTTTTTCAACAGTTCCGTCAATTTCGAATAATCGAGAGTCGACTGTATTTTATTATTATATCTAACTTCACTCAGAGTCTAGAAATAATAATAATTACAGCTGCGAAAAAATATAAAATAATAATTTATTTTGACTATAATAGGCTGTGATAATAGCTGTAGCTAATAATATTATTACAATACCAATACCAATAACGAGGTTTAGTGAGAACTCACAGTGGTGTTTTGAACTAATTTTTTGGTGAGGAGCAAAAATGTACGTCGAGTACCACCGCTCCTGGTGGCTTTATGTAATGTACCACAAGTTTTAATTTAATGTTTTAAAATCACGCATATATTAGTACAGATATTCTTAAGTACGTACTTAACTAGTTAGTTACTTACCGCACACAACTCATTAACAGAGCTCGGGACCCTACGCATATGCATATTTTGGTTTTTTTTTCTACAAATACATATTGTTAAGATTTTAAGTTTTTGTAATTCACGTTCTTTATTTTTTTCAAATATTTTAAATAATTTTAGAGAAAAATTAAGAAATATGTGATAATTTAATTTTCGACACTATAATAATATGATATATACTTTATAAATAATATGTTTTACACTCCTTTTATTTTCATTTTAAATTAAATTTATCTACGATTATGCTGTGATACTCAAAACTTAAAATTGTTATACGAGTAGGTACTGGTACGATTAGCCAATATAAATAAACATACATTTTGCTCCTACACAACTTTACCAACAAATAATAAATTGTTCAAAGTCGAAAACGTTAAAAAAAATGTAATTATCCAATGAAATGCGGTTAAAATTATATTTTAAAATGATTATTCTTGTACATAATATTTAATGTGGACATTTATCAAATTTTAATTAATTTTTTGGTTGTACAGGCATAGAAGAAGGCACTGATTAATAAAAGGCCGATGAATTCAACATTTTGGAAATTTATTTAAAAAAAATGTACTGGCGTTAAAATGTACCTACTTATACTTAATCAACTAATTTTAAATTTGGCTGGTAAAATATTCATTTTCTTTGCTACGTATCAATTATTAATGAGATTATGAACAATATTATCTTAATGTTTAACATTTATTCTTGCATATTATGTCGATAACGCATATTTAATTGCATATCTAGACATTTTTATGTGCATATTTAAATGCATATTTTCAAGTTTTTATGCGCATTAAGTCCCGAGCCCTGCACATTAATGAACTTGTTCAATAATACATCCCAGTGTGGGGCAGTACCCTCTTGTACCGGCCACAAAATGTTGAAGGAGTAATTACTGCTCAAATCATGATACGCCGCATCACTGAATCGTTCGACTAATGAGTAATTACTAATGATTTCAATATTACAAAAGCATATTATGATTAATTCGATGACGTACTGCGGTCTACGAGCGTACCGAAGCGATTCCAGACGGACGCTGCGCAATTGATTGGATTCACCGATGACAGCCCAAACAGTCCAAACTGGACCTGGAAAATAATATATAATTATGACGTAAACATCACATAATTCTGTTCGGCTGCATGAAATATGTTAACAACACCCCCTCCTCCCAATATCTTCACTGTGCATAACATTAAATCAAAAAAATAAGTATCTGAATACCCACTGGAAACTGGTTTCGTTATTTAACATATTGTATTTGTTTTATTTCTGTTTTTTCTTTCTTTTGACGGTTATAATTTTGTACTTACTATCTATAATAATTGCCACGCTGTCATATTCATGCTTGTTGAAAACTAATAAATAAAAAAAAAATAATAAAAACCTAAACATTGACTTGGCCGCGTAGTCCGCGCGCTTTCCCCTGTTGATTTAATATCGCGTCCTAATAAATCCGACGAATAACATATCTTGTTTTCGGGGCGTCCATACGAGATATGGGACCCTCGAGGATTTTACCAAAATGTTCTACGATAATATAATGACATAATGCCGGTTCTGTTATTTTTGCAGCCATGAAAATTGTGCACCCCACCCCTCCCCCATCGCTTATCCGAGATACATTATTTTTATTCGTATGGAAAAAACGTAGTTTGATTTTTTTTCTTCGTTGACGTGGCATAAGATATATTAGTCAATGAATCCAGTACTCTGTGTTTCGTACACAATCTCCGGCTTGCAAAATGCTGCCGTTTCCACGATAGTAAAACATATAGGCATAGTTTTATTCCTCTCGGTACGTTCATAATTTGTAAAAACGCTACTGGAAACGACGGTGATGCTCGTTGATCGCAATGCTTTGGACACTGTCTCCATGATCTTGAATGGTTTTTCGTTGAAATCATGTTTGTTTTTAAGCTCGTCATAACATATTATGTTTGCAAACAACATCGATACGTATGTAATAATACCTGTATTTGTTTCATGCACTTATGCGTCCACAATATATTTACCTAGTTTTACCCATTAAAACCACACTATCGTTTTCGAACCCGTTTGTTGGTTAAAACTTAAAAGCGAGTAGACCAACAACTTATTAGAGAACTCAAGTGCTACTTGATGAAATCGTTGGGCACAAGTCCTTATCAATAATTAATACTACAGCCGTCATGATTTCACCGTTTACCGACATACCGTAGCTACTACATACCAAACAATAATATATACTCTTATGGAAAACTCAGCAGGATGAAGCAGGACGTGCAATTAGGACATCGTTTTACCCGATAAATATTTCACTTCAAGCCGAAATGTGAAGGCTGTAGAAATAATTGTATTTCCAACCTTATTAGTGGGCGAGCTTGTGAATTTCTGATCGAAATGGATATCGAATTTTATTAAGTGTTTCTGGCATAGTAAATGTAAGGTTTAAACTAACGCCATGAATATTTATTATTTTTGTTCACGTGAAGAATTTCAAAACGTTAAATATGATATTATATATTTACAAGAACAATACTTCCAACAACATTATGCGTTATCTGTAATCCGAGTATCCGACCATTTCTACGCCATCTACATAACTTAAAAGTATAAATAACAAATGCGTAGTTTTGCGTACACAGTTTTGTGAATTCCACGATGACACACGTACTGACCAACACCGGCTGCCGATTGCGTTCTGCTCTGACGATCACGTTCCCGTCGCGCACCCCCGCCCTGTATATAGGTACTGTTGTGGCAAGGAGCTGCTGAAAGAATAGTTATTTTTCGACCACCGCCGCCACCGGCGAATAATGAATAATCGTAATTTATAGAATCTTTTATTTTATTTTTTGTTCGTTTGAAAATAAAGGCATACAATTTAGCCAGTGGGCCAGATGATGATTAACGAGAATTAGCCAAGCGTTCAGACGTAAACGCCGTTTTAGTTTTTTTTTTTTTTATTATTATTCTACGTTTAATATTTAAAAATTGTTTATATTTAGTGATGTCTAACGAGAAACACGGGTTTTCTTCTTTGACCTTATTTTCTCCAATCCCGGGTGAGCTCCGATCATCACCCCGTGCATCAGTAAAACGGCATTCGTGATATTATTTTCATTTCTACGTCGACTACGGGGTATTTGTCGGTTGATATTACCCACGGCACAATGGCATTGTGTTTCTCGAATACAATATGCATAAATCATATACCGCACGGTGTATACACGCACGACTTGGTCCGGAAGTTAACACGTTGCACCCGATGTGTCGTATCGTATTGTTGACTATTGCTCTCCGATACGTCCATTTGGTCTTCGCAGAATATCTTGCATGCGAAGATAATATCCGTGTATTCTTTTCGTTCAACTGTTCTCTACAAAATGTAATATGTAGCATTAAGTGACGGACGTCGTATCAATATTACGTATCCCGAATATAACAATATGTTTCCCGAAAGCGTATTTGATGTCATCGACCCACGTTCTCGATACTCAAACGCAGTGGTTCTCAACCGGTGTTCCGCGGAACATAAGTGTGCCACGAGCTGGCTGTAGATGTGCCACAACAACTTTGGTACACGAGTGTTTTATTATTATAAAAAATATAAATTTACCATTTCTTAAGTTGCAAGCGAGTTAAGATTACAAACAATAAAACCAAGAAAAGGGGAAACACTCCTAGGGCTAGAAGAAGAAATGAGAATGGCACTACATGTATCAGGCGAATTACAAAAATCATCTAAAAACAAATATAACATTATATTTTTAATCATGTAATAATAATATGGGTATTAACAATAACCTATAAAAATAAATATATTTTAGTTTTTAAACAAACATAATAATTTTTTACATACTATTTTGCTGTAAGTTTTCGCGGTCAAAATGCATTGTTTAAAAATGTGCCGCTAACATAAAAAAGTTGAGAACCACTGCTCTAACGTCTAAGAGATAATAATTTCCATTGGCGTTCTTTTGAAACCAATATTGATAGATATTAACAAACGCTAAAAATAGAAAACGTAGGCACTACATTTTTAAAGCGTTACACTCGATCGTCAAAAAAAAAAATGAAATGAAGCAACAATAATGTGTTACGCTAAATACGGTATAATGTAAATGATAGTAAATAAACCATCTGCGCGGATATAAAGTGTTACGTAATACTGTTGTGCCAACGCATTTTACGACGACTCGTAGCAGCGCGCACAAACGGGATCGGACGTCATGCCAGCTCGTCGACATCCGACAAATATGCTTTAACTGTGTTTATTAATATTCCAAAAAAGACGCTCGCCGTGAGATGTCGAATTTTAAATTTCCGAAGAGAAGAGCCGCGACGCGTACTGAATACGATTACGATGTATTTATAGCGCATACTTCCGTTTCTCGGGAGTTCTTTGTTTACCGCTGCCGGTGCTCAAACGGAATTCGTGTTTTAACTTAAGCCCAGCGCAAAATGAATACCGTACGGTGAAAATAAATAATAACTTCTCCGGCGCATAATGCCGTCATCGTTCGCGTCGAATTCGTACCCGCACGTTCGCGCGGTTTTAGACGATAAAGCTGTACAGGCTTACGCGGGCATATCGCGTTTTACAATAGTTCGTATGATTTCCCTTGCGATTTTCAAAGAAACAATATTTCTACGTATCGGGACCACTGCAGATGCATCATTTTGACTAAATATCATAGGGATCGAGGCTTACCTGCGTCGCGTCCGCGGCGCAATCTCTAGCAAGTTTTTTCTCGGGAAAACCGGGTCCGACGCTGTCACTGGGGATGGTAACCGCGAGGACAGCTTACGGGTACCAAACCCGTCAGGGGAAATCGCAAAACAACCCCTACCGTCTCGTGTACATCATTATCTAATTACCTTTGTCTGAAACGGAATGACCCCGTCGCCAACAAAGCGAAATGTAATATTTTCTCGTTTGCGCGTATTGTTCAGACGTGCGTTGCGTTACATCGTGTCGCGGAAACTCTGTCCATCAAATCAATATAATCATATATTTCAACCGTTAAAGCTGATAACAAATACTTATCAATAATATTTCGTATGAAACTATGTCTAAAACACCGTGAACTGTTTGTATTGAAAACGGTTTCAGAACACATTTATCGGATGCGTGAAAGAAAAACGAGTAACGCCGCGTAAAAAAGTAGTAGATGGGTTCCGGCTTTGTCGATCCTCCGCGGTCACTATGTAGTACTCGGATTTGACGATTTGCCATGCCATTCTCTCACACCTCACGTGTTATTGAGCCACAAAGAATAATAATCGAAATAAAATACCCACTGATGCGGAAATACCCTCCCCCCTCAAAAAAAAAAAAAATCAATCAATCAATATGAGGACCTGGTCGAAAAATGGAATGCAATGTTAATTTATTTTTCATTACTGACCTGATATTCTATAAGCTGTCGAAGAGTGAAACTTATCATAGAACATGGTTCTAGAAGAATAGAACAAAATGCGATTTCTATTCATTATTCTTATTATACGTAATACATTTTTTACTTCTTAGACAATGTTAACATAATAGAATAACAAAATTATAAAAATATAAGCAAATGTAATTATTAATTCATATTAAACATGAAACAAATTAATGATAAATATTTTGCAAATCTTGTAGTTCATTATTTATAATATAATACTTCATTTTAAGAGTAACACGGAGTCTTGTATAGGCAATTTTAATACGTCAATGCACTGCGGAACATGTAATTACGAGTTTTATAATGACACCATGTGCGTATATGCTGAGTGAACCTAGGAATGTTACAATACTGTCTCCAAACACTTTTTTGGTAATTAATCTGCAACAAAGATATTGTTGTGACTATCGGGGTCAATTTCAAACAAATCAATTTTAAGCCAATAAATTTGTCAATAATAGTTTAGGTAACAACTTATGTTCCCGTTTATATTTAAATATTTCCTTTCGCCAAATTTCAAATTAAATAAAATGTCATTTATTACATTTTTCGAAAGTGGACGCTTTATAATTTCATCATTGTGCGCGGCGGGGTTACTCGGATCTTCGTTTGATTTATAAAGTTAATAGCAGATAGCATAATGGAAATGGATAGTTGAAAATGTTGATTAATGAATAAATAAAAAAAGTGTGAATAAAAAAAATTGTGAAAACACGTGAAAAAATATTATGGTTTTAACAGCGCGATTTTTTTCCACTAGTAATAATTAGTCAGTATAACTAAATGATATAATTTTATTAGTAATTTCAGATGATATACCATTGTAGAAGCATTATTGCTTTTGAGAGAACTAAACAAAAAAAGTAACTTATTCCTCTTGCCACAACTCGAGTTTTGAATAAAATGACTACTACCAGGACCTTTGAAACGTGACCAAGTTTAAAGTGATTCAAAAACTTTGCGTACAATTAGTTCGTGTGGTTATTTCGGGCAATGAAACCCTTTTCGAATTTCCCTTTCAAATATTCAAACCCTTTGAAAAAATTCCAAAAACACCTTTGAATCCATTATTGCCCGACGACTTTTGATATAGTGTATCGGGCCGCAGTACTCGTATATCTCACAACTTTCACGTTTAATTTATCCGATTTTATTAATAACGCTTCACGACCCTCGATTTTATAGCATTTCAACGAGTCGCTAAACAATATTTTATCATGATCCGAGTAATCGTCTAGCGTTTCAATGAAATTCGTTCAACCGTTCTGAAATTAACGGAATTCGAAGAATTATGCTTTCTAAAAACTTTCCGCTGTGAGATTATAATAAGAGCTACTTTGATGAAGGGAAAAAAAATTCTCCGGTTTATTGCGATCTATGTACGAATCGTCATGAAAGAAAATTGTATGATCTATATGCAGCCTGTACTTTCAGAATACGTATGTCCCGATTTTCTTAGAGTCAAACTCGAGCCACTCTCAGCATTTATGTGTAATGTAATAAACAAAATTTATTTCACTTAAAAGCTAATTGAACTTATACTCGAAACATAAAACTGCACGGTTCTGTTTGCATAACTTAATGAAAAGGGAAGACCCGAGGTTCCCATGAAGAATTTCTTATTACACTTATTATCCTTTCATGTTTAATTTTAAGATATAGCTTTTCCATTTGGAATTGAACAAAATTAACGATGTAAAATTATTAATACATGTTTTATTAATGGTCGTATTTTCTGCTATATCAACTCTCTGTTGAAGTAAAACTCGCTGTAAAAGCTCCGGAAAACATTTTAGTATGTACTTTAAATGTAAAATTATTTCTGAAAAACGATTATTCATTTTTTCAATTTTTATTTTTTTTTCGTCAAAATGTAATTTAGTGCTGGATCAAACTTTTAAAAATTAATAATGTATTAATTTTAAATGAGTTTATATAACTTTCGGAATACCTTTCATTAAGGATGAACTCTGGGTTGAATTATTTAAGTTTTCCAAATTTGTATACCATTATATTTCAAAATGTGCTAAATTAGTTACCCACGGAATGAATAAAGTGTTACTACCTCGCGTAGCGTTACATATTTTATTGTGCTTCATTTAATTGGATTTTGTTTCAAAAGGATGAAATATTCTTAGTTCTTACACATTATAGTTCATTAACTCTAAGTATTCCAAAGTCAAATCAAGAATACAGATATTAATAACGGTTTTAGATTCATTACGATTTTTATAAAATCAATCATTCACTATACATTAGTTGTATACCGGGTGTGATCAATGACACGTGACGTTTAGATATAATTGCGCACCGGTGCGTGGCGGGTTCCGGTGTTAATATTTGAAAACTGGAAATTACGGTCGGATTGAATTATAAATGAGCAAAACTAAACTCGCCCAGTGCGGTGCGTTAATTTTACGATTCTCGCCAAAAATGAAGTACCCACGGGTATTAAAAAAAAATCCATAACAAGGCAATATCCTAAAAATGTCCGAACAATAGAACTCTAAAAGTCAACATAAGGTCAACGTAAATCCCCGCAACGCGAAATAAAACCAAAGCATTATTTTTAACAACACGGGCGTTGTTATAATGGTTGGGTCCGTTTTACTGCTGCTGACTATACTATACCATAATAATATTACAATATTACGATCTTACTCTTGTCGGTTATAAACCGAATAATTAATAAAGCTCGCTCCCCTCCACCTCCGTCGCCCCGCGCCCCGCGCCTAACATTCAACCTGAGAGAAGACACTACATTACCACTGAAAATCGGTATGTTTGAAAATATTGTTTACGTATTAAACTAGTTTGACTTAAACTGTTCACCGAGTTCTATTTAAATATTAATTAACTCGAACTACCCGCCACCGCGTGGAATTGTTATCATCAAAATATTATAACTATACACAATTAAATGTCCGCGTTCGCGTGCACACAAGTTCTGCACTCAAAATACATCTACGTCACACAATGTAACACATTGTGACATCCGACGCACAAAAAGCCACGCTTTCGTCTTGCCAGCAGATTACTTTGGAAAAGTAGCATCGCGTCTTCAGACACATTTTAAACGATACCTAAGATCACTCGACGCGTTTATCGGCCGAAACGCTTTTTCGAATGCCCAATTATTTCATAACGAACGCAACATTTATGGCGAACGGATTCAGGGATAATGATTTGATTGAAAACCTTTTATATCCTCTCGATAATTTTTTTCTTTTTTACACCGATACTCGAAAAATCGAAATTTATTGAAATCAATAGAATGGGTAAATTTCGATACCATTCACATTCGCTATGCACACGGTACTTACGCAGAAATTGATTTAAGATATTACTGTCATTCGATAGTTGTGTATTTTGAAAGCACTACGCTTTTCGTCGAATAGAGGTAAAACGCTCATTTTTTATTCGTTCCTAATATAACCTCAAGAACCCTCAAATCTAAACATTGCAGCGGTAAAATGTAGAATATTTTTATTAAAAAATAATCGTTTTCGTTTTCCCAGAATACTCCAATATGCGGTTAGTAGGTATGTACGTACATCTTGGGCTAACGAATACTTATTTTATTATTTGTATAATTCAGAGGTGGGCAACAGGCGGCCCGCGAACCTTTTTTATCTGGCCCGCACTACGTTTTCAAATTAAATCATAAAATTTTAAAGAAAATATTTCAATATTCACACTATAAACAAAATAAATGCAGATTTTAAATTACCTTTTTTTTTTTGCTCTCTATGGCCCGCTAGATTAATTTTCTAAAAATTGGCCCTCCTTCAAGTAATTTTCAGTTGCCCACCTCTGGTATAATTGGTTATTTATCGTATAAAGCGTAACGGTACAAATATGTTTTTCATGAAAATACAAAGACGTCCTTTTTGAATGTTGTCAATCGCTGTATATAGATTTTTGTAGTTTTGGAGACAAGAAAAAAAACCGCTACCGAACGAAAATCAAGAAACAGAGGTCACGTTGTATTTTACGAGTTGACCTCGTTCGATCGCGCTGATCGAAAAAAAAAACCCATCGAAAACCGAGAACACAAAGTAATAGCTTGACCGAGGAAAGTTGTGTCTCGGATTAGATTCAACGTTTAATACACAGATATTATAAATGACCGCGGGACACGCAACGGTTAATGAAGGACGGTCGAGCGCAGCGGTGAAATCTTCCGACCATCTTTGTTTCGCGGGATTTCAGCACGCGAGCGTTTTTTCAGCCCGCCCGCGACGGAGCGTTACGTCCGTCAATCACGCGGCCCAGGACGCGCCCGTCGGAACCCGTCCTGCTGAAGATCCTTCGCGCGAATACGTTCCTTCCGCGCGGGTTTGATTCCGGGAAAAATGAGTACACGACGTGATGCTTCTAAGCACGCACCGGTGCGTCGCTATAATATTGTTACATCGACACGCGTTCGGTTGACAGCACACCACGAACGCTTGACGTTCCGTACGTCGAATCGGTAAGGGGAGAAAAGTAGAAAAAAATTTAAAAAAAAAAAACGACAATAATAATAAAAAGCCGTGCGGCACGGTCTCCGCGGAAAAAGTGGCAATATTTTAATGTTTCCGACTAACGGTGTGCGCGGTACAAAACACGAAACGCGGCGAGGTTTCAATAATATATTACGCCGCGGCGGTGTGTTTTCAGACAATGGATGTGCATATAAACACGCGCGCACCGTTACGGCGTAGGAATAATAGTATATTGTGTCCGCGATAACGTGTACTTAGCATTAACTCTTCTATGCATTTGCGTGCGTGTGTTTTTTATTCGTACGTTTCAACGTTTACGTCGCACGATTACATTGTACGGATCTCCGATGTGACATGACGTCATGCTTCCGAACGATACGACCGTTTGTCGTTTATTTCCCCTTCCCTCCCCCCCCCTCCCCACAACAACGATAATAATACGTTTATACTTTCGGATTGCCGTCACGAGTAATATGCATTCGAATACGGTACGGTTCGATGGTTCAAAACCGTGGTTATTTTAAATCTTACGCCAATACCGCGAAAAAAAACTGCTTTGATTTGAATAAAAGGACAGTCTAAATTTATCTGGAAGCATCGTGAAGCATCAAGATAGAAAACAACTATATATTGTTATTATATTTTTTAAACAATGTCCTTCTAGTATTTCTTTGGTGGACGTACGGTATATGCGTGTGCTTTCTTTTCTCGTTCTTGTACTTTAGAAAGTTTCGCAGAGGGGGTAGCATATTATTTTTCATGTTGTATTTGCATTTAGAGCGTATAATTTTTCCATAACAAGCGCACATTTCTCTTCGTTGGGCATTTTTTCACTGCCGTTTTTACTAGCATCCCCCGGGTTCGCAAGACGATATTACGTTTTTATTTTTGTTAATAAAAGTGAAAAAAAAAAAACCTAAACAGAATGACACAATCACGACTTTTGTTATTTGTGTCCACCGACGGGGAGAACCAGAAATGTGACAGACAGACGCTTTAAATTGTTGAACATTTTTATTTTATTTTTTTATTATTCATCTTTCTTGCGGTACGCTAAGATTATTTTTTCACGATAAGACTTACGGCTTTAGATACAGAATGCAATAAAGACCGACCGCATTAATAACGGCTTAAATTAAAATTCCAATGTAAAAACACGCGCGGCATCTCGAAGGTACCTAATATATCTAAGAGATAAATAGCCCAATTAAATAAGAATTGACATTCCTGTTTTTCATGAAGGTGAAATGTTAAAGAACAGTATTTTAATTTATTCCAAAAGAAAAAATAGCTTTCTATTACACTGAAGCGGAGCGCAACATTTTAATTTATTTTGCGTTTATTTATAACGTTCTTACGATTAATAATATTGGTATACATCTATTAGTTTTCAGCAAATTTTACGTAAACGATAGGCTTGTAATTTATCTTCACATTACATGACGCCGAGACGGCAATAATAGCAAATGTTATTGTTACAAAATACGAATTTTTTTAACAAACACAATATGCACACCGCTTACCACCGTTGACTGATGTATGCACGATATTCAACACGAAAAAAAAAACAAATAATTACCGAGACTCTTGTATCCAACTTTTCTAAACATTGACTGGTGTCCATTTTATAATATTTCGTATTTTTTTTTTTTGTTTTGTACAAACTCATCCTTTATTTTAAAAAAATATCATTAATGATAACGATTGAATTCCAAGCGTAAAACATGAAGAACTGTAACGTAAATAACAAAATAACAGCATTGAGGTATCGCAAAAGGAAAAACCAAACAATAATGATAAAATACTAATTCGATTATAGAATATTAAGTTCTTTGGTGCATATGATATGTACACCATCATTGAAAACTCTCTTTAATTTGGATAAATGTATTTGGAATTCGATGGACCTACACATGTAGTTTGACTATCGAAAATTATGATAAATCAAATCAAATTTGTAATAGGTACACAAGTATATACTTCCAGGTAAACAACAATTGCACTCAAATGATATTGATACAATTTCATAATTATAATTTGATGCACAGTGCATGCAATTACGAAATATATGAAAATGCAATTTGGAGAACCCCTTTCACTAAATTGAATATCATGTAATGGCTATATCGCCTAGCAACTATTATTGAAGCTGATGCAGGCAACAGCAACGCACCGGTGAAACTCAATAGCGGGTCCTCTTTCAGTTTTGATACCGAATTTAATCAGAACATTTTGAGTGCCGGAAAGGTGAAGGTACGGGAAAGGATACTACTCTATAGTTTAATCCCACTTGGCAGCAATGTTATTTAATATTTAAATATTATCATGCGCTTGTTAAATTTTTCAGAAACGGTTCTTCAACAAATGTATATACAAAAAGTAAAGGATATTAAAATATATTAATCTGTTTTTTTAAAAAAAAAAAGGTAGAAAACAATTAATTCTACGTAAAACGATTTCGATACATTTTTTCCATGAAAATTAATTTTTTACGGTTATAATAATCATGTTTTGTTGACTCGTGGTGAACCAACCTTCTTATTTTCACAGTATTGACATGAATACCCGTTATTCGTACTAGAACACAACAACTTCACCCTTATGTTCTGATTTTGTTAACTCATTTAATATTTCAACAAAAATTGAAAAAAACCTAGTTAAAATATGCTTTATTAAATAAGTAGCACATGACAAATCTAGTGCAATTCTATTATTTTTCAGAAAAACGTACATCCGTCGATGAAAAAATATTTACTCGAGTAGAGACAGTATAATTGACGAGTTAAATCGTCCATATTCATCATTGAACAATCACCGAATGCACTTTGATTGGAATGTTTTTTATAAATATAAATACGAGACCAATCATCACAATATGATAACGTAGCCTATTTACTTTTCGAACAATATACGCATAATACGCATTCAGTCCATAAAAGTATAATTTGAACTACGGCGTAATCAGCTTATGCAGAGATATACATACGTAGTGGATGTAAATAAACTTGGATGGAATATTATTGAATTTCAAAATACACATTGTAAAGTGATCGATTTACGAATTGAGTCCATGGATAGAACAAGTTCTGAAACAGATGAGAAAATGTATTATACAGTTGTCCTTTTTCTTTTTATAACAGTATAAGACGAACCAAATATAACGTATGTAAATATAATATGAGCGCAGGAGTCACGTACCTACACTTCCGTTTCGTATTATTGTGAATTTGAAAACGTTTTTGAACAAAACCACTTTTGTTTAATTTGTTCGAGACTAGATGACGCATATTATCTAAGCGGAATTCCTACTCGAGATGTGCGCATGGACTCGTTATGTGGAAGAAAAACCGTTCAACTTGTTATTACAACGCATTATAAATAAAATAAGTGTAATATGTTTTTCATTTTTTTTTCATTTATCAATTTTCGTTGCGCGAAAAATGTTCCCGAAAATGCATCCATATTACATTATTACATGGGTATGATAATGTACATCGTATCGCAGATTTAGTTGTAAATTACAAATTTAAATTTTCCTACGCAAAGTTAAACAATAATACTATGTTTGTTATTATTTAAAAGCTTTTTCGCTGGAACTTTGTATCCGTCATGGAACACAACTTTTGCAACAATCGTTAATAATAGAAACACGGCCGCCTACCTATACCTCGTTTACGAAATAAATAAACAATATTGTAGTTTATTCGTCGCACGGTCGACGAATACAAAACGATCCGTGTTGAAAACGTTCGAGTCGTACACTCGTCTTATATTCTAAAATCTTTCCTAAACGGATGAATAAATTAACGAAACGAACGTATGGCGCGCAGTAGCACCGGGTTTAGCGTGCCAAAGAGTGAATTACGAGAACTGGATGCTGTATACTTACCGATAAGGTGAGAGTTCATGTGTCAAAGAGCGCAACTTCAAACAATTTAAACGTACACGGTTTATAAAACGGTCTGGTTGAACCGTAAAATGATTCAGTACACCTGGGTTTTTTATTTTATTTATTTTTTTTTTTTTCAGTGTACAATCTCCGACTAGGTACTCCGAATGTTCAATAACAAACTGTTTACATTTTATGCGAAATGCATACACTAAATGTATTTAAACAGCGAATTCAACGTTCGCCGTTTGCACAGCAATTAAAACGTTTTTCGATTTACTTTATAAGGCTTTTCGTTTCTACGCTGTACAGTTTTTGCAAACACATCAAATACTTAAAATCCAATCGAGTTCCCGGCCGCGCCTTAAACATCAAACGATCCGTTTTCACCACAAATACGCACGTTCACGGAATGAGTAGCGAAAAATAAATATTACAATAACACGGCATGTTGTTATATATTTTATGAAAATTCTTTGAATGACGTACATGCCAAAGTGCATTCTATATTATGTCTACCGTGGTCTTCAAAAATATTGTAAAGGACTATATTTTACTGAACGTTTGAGTAATCTCATAATTCTGTAAACTAAAAGCTCCTTTTCCATATAATTACGTTTAATGTCAATACAATTTGAAAGTATAATATTATTTATGCGTTGATTTACATGCGTACTAGCTGATGAAAAAAGCATTATGATTATGTCACAATGTAAATACATTCAACTACAAATACAGTTAATTGATATAAAGTCAATGGTAATATTTTAACCTTTTTTCAAGTTAGGAATTCGATTAAGGGAAAACAAAATTATTTCTCTTCTCTTTTGTATTTTATAGTTTATACTCAAATAAAAATGATAAATATTCATTTGTCTTAGTGTACCAAATATTTTCCGTTTGGAATAATTTACGTATTTTTTATACGGAGGTTATTTAAATTTTATTCAAATAATAAAACTGGAAAAACCATCATCTCGTTAGATTATTAAAAATGCTTGACTTTATTGATGATAGATGAAGTAAATGTTTACAAAAAGTAAACCAAGTAAATTATACGCATGGAAGCGTGGAAACAATTTTGCGCGTACTTACATTCGTAAAATATTTTTATTACAGAACACATTTCATTCATTAGAAACATATTATAATAATGTACAAATGTACAATTATTGAAGGATAATAATTATTGTCATCCTCGTACTGATGTAGAAAAAGTAATAATTTATTTTTAGTATTTCATACTAAAATTCACATAAAACATTAACCATGAGCGAAGACCGACCCGAAGTCAGAACTCTTTCACACACAATGCTGAATACTGTAGTTGTAATAGTTTTCCACACACACACACACACACACACACACACACACAATACTTTTATACTTTACGTCTATCGTTTTGCATTTTCATCTAGATACGTTTGTGTTAAAAGTAAACAACAGGGTGGGAACGTAGACAAACTATCCGTAAAAATGAAACGGAACAAAAGCGGTTGTGGTCGATAAACTCATTGACCTGCGGTGGTGGCGGCGACTGCTGTATAGATGCTGTAAACTCGCTCAAGAACAAGATAAATTGCCTTTAGTCGATTTACTCAACAGCAACATTATACCGCGTCTATTACACTAATAACTGGTACATCCATTAAAATACTATGAATCTCAGTCTTGTATTTATATTATTTTTTTCCCCGTATTTTTTCCCCCGCCTTCACTGCCACCGCCACCGTTGTTCACCGCTTCATCGTTGATAAATATCAGCGTATAAATAATAAAAATAATAAAAACCCCCGACGAAAACACAGGGCGGTCGAAGTTTTTCGAGGTAACTGCCCGCAAGTCTATCCGGCAGACTTCAATCGAAAAGTAAAATTTACATAAAAACATTTTTTTAATATACTACACTACGTATATGCGGGTATAGCGGGTTATTTTTATGCTGCTGCTGCGAAAAAAAAAACCGGGTAAAATGCGTAAGACGAGCAACGATGAGAGAAAAAGTATAAAATGTAATTAAAATAAAGTTAACTAATTTAATTATTAATTAATTTGAAAAACGTGGTAAACTTCCGTATCCTTTTAACATATCCGGGTGGCGGCGACGGTCTGGTCCAGTCAAAGGATAGACCCCGTCCTCTTATCCGGAAGCCGGAAACGCGGTGCTTTAAACACGGTAGATACCTGCTGCGGTGCGATATGTAGTAACGCGTTTATTTGATTAACTGTAGTATATTATAAAGGAGGTCTGCGAGAACAAAATATTTTTCCCATCGCGGAAAATATACAATATACACGCCTACCTCGTTTCACCACTCTGCGGCGAGGCGTTTTATTTACGAAACAAAATACATATTCTAATATCGCTACTGCATAGGTACGATCGTTTCCGTTAGCCTGGATAAATAATGAACGTCAGTCTTTTGTGTGCAGTTTAAAAGCTCCATGGTTGTTTCGTCCAATAGCAATTTTCGTGACAGTGATTGTTATGGAAAAAAAAACGTTGATCAGTATAAACCCATGTACTTCAATTAATTCAAAACTAGTTCCAACGGAATTATTCTAATAGATGACAGTTTATTGTGCCAGTGGGTGGTGCGAGAATAGGTTACACATTTAATGCCTATTATTTATTCATTCGCTGAACACACCGACAATTAAGCTCTCTTGTATCGGTTACATAATTAATGTGATGACCAGACTCTACATCGTTTTATTCCGAGTGTTATAAAGGGTTTTCGGACAATGTACACCTACGTCAGTAGTTAATACTCGCGCGTTGACAAACTATCGACGGTGCCGCGATCGCTATTGATCTTCACCCGACCGCATGTCGCTCCGATTATTATGAAATGTAATATCGTAATTATTCGAAAACCTACCTCGTACCAGACACAATATGATTTTCCTGTTAAGCGGCGACCGACTGAACACACGCGAACGCTATAGTAACACGACTGGGTCGGAAAAGCGTTTAAACTTTATACCGTTCTTTCGATAATCGGCCGTAGCGTCTCGAAATAGTACATTAAATCGCAAATCTAAAACATCGTGAATCGCACTTAAGGAACTGGATTTATACCTTATTATTAACGTAATTTGTTCGACGTTTTTTCTTGTTTAGATCGCGTTTTGGTGTTAAAATATCGATTGCGGACACCGTCTGACGACTGATTTCGAAATGTGTTATTGTTTTCCATCGATAGTTTCCTTATAGACACTGAGCAACACGAGTCGGAATTCAAACGGAAATTAATTCTTACACTCGGCAAATCGTTCGAGTCGCCACGATTCGAATATTTTATGTAGAACAACAACCATATGACTAATCAAAATTCACCGAACTATCCGAAAACATTTGATTTTCTAAAGCTTTCTAATGCTTACTTCAGTGCTCGAAATGGACCGGAACGCACCGGAACGGCGCTCCGACTCGTAATATTAGCTTTAGGGTCCGTTCTGATTGGTTAAACTTGCTATGATATAGTTCCGGATCGTAAAAATATTTATTTTATATTGAAAAATTAAAAAATGTGCAACTTGTTTAGACGTTTCCGACACTCGACTGTATCACAATCAAGGGGATTACAATTATTAATAATTCTTTTTATAGAAAATCTAATTTCTGATTACGCGGGTGGCCGAAATAACTATCGATAACATATTCTAAGAACTCTGTTTATCGACCTTCGACTATCCATATCTACTATGAGAACATAATGCTTAATAACTAATAACGATCATGGTTAGTTTAAGGTTCTGGCGATGATACGGCAAGTCGCAAACGCGAAAAAAAAGCAGACATAACTTACGAAGACCTATGGAAATTATAATAGAATATATAAACTCTTAATTGTATGATTCCCTCTTTTTGATAATAATTTTTAAAATATGTATTCATATTTTATTGTAATAATGTATTATATTATTGGCATATCCGTATTTGCTAATTCATTTTATGAGCGTTCCGGTTCGTACAATTTTCCATTTCGAGTACTGGCTTACTTATACGTTTAGCAGATAAGAAACGCTGCCCCAGCTCCGAGTTGGGCGTACACGCGCACCGATTATTACTGCGGCGATAAAGCTTGCTATAATTATTATGATAAAAACTTCCTGCACGGGCGTTGATCTACGCTCGAGCAAATAATAAACATCTAAAATCGCATTACACACGCAAACACGATGATTTTTTATTTCATATTCTTTTTCTTTTTGTCACCGCAGGTCGGCAGCGGCTGGACTCCGGCGAGCTGTGGCGGTGGCGGCGACGTGGTGGTCGGCGGCACCGGCAAGCAGCAGCAGCACAGGGTGGCGGTTCTCGTGAGGAAGTCGGCGCCGGGATCGCCAACACCGTCGTCGACTTCCAGTTACGGCACGGCGTCGCCCGGAAACGATCTCATCGCCAGCGCGTCCAGCGCCCTGCGCCGACTGCACTTCAAGTCCGCCGGCGCCCAACGCATGCTCAACCGGTCCAAGCAGTCGCAGCAGCAGCAGCAGCAGCAGCAGCAATCGTCGCCGGTGCCCAAGCTCAAGGTGCTCGACTCGAGCTCGGTGTCCATCGAGTCCTCGGCCACGGTCAACACCAGCACCGACTCGTCCGCGGCCACCATGACCACGGTTACGGACGACACGGAGAACGAGGACAGCGTCGACAACCCGGTGAGCACTATTACGTAATGGCTGGGCGCGCGACCGATTGTTTTTGGGGTAGGTTTTTTTTTTATCCGTACCTATAGCGTCTTATCGTTGGGGGTAGTGCTAAAACGTTGTTGTCCGTAACTACGTCCGGCGCGATTCTCCCGTTACCTTAACAACGGTCTGGTGGACATTGCAGATTTCCGGTTACACGCTCAACAAGAAAACAGAATCGGTTTCACTATGAATTTACTATGACAACCGAGTCGCATTGTTAGGGAAACAGTACGCTTTACTCGTTTGTTCTTCCTGTATTATGTAAGACATACCCATAAGTCAGTGTATCGCGCACATACTCGACTACGAGTTCCGTTATAAATTCGCGTCGTAAAAATCTCTTTTTTTTTTCCAAAAATGTCGATCCAACATAGCGCGGGCAACCGTACGGCCAGGGAACCTCCTAAAATAGAGTAGCCGATTCGGCGAACGTATTCTGTTGACCGGCCGTTATCATTAACTGTGGACGCCGCATGTGCCGTCCGAATAATGTTGCCCATACAGCTCATACATACGTTTTGTCATTCGCTTTTGCACTAAAATATAACTATTTTGCTTGGTTACGTTCAACCGCTGTGTTGATTTGATGAATTCAAAAGATTATTTTATTTTATTTTCTGTGTTCACATTTTGTGTACCGCGATAATATATGATATACCTCTTAAAATCAAAAATAAAATGAAGAATCGTAAAAATATGTATTTATTAAAATCGTTTACACACGCTATGTTCTGTTATAATGTGTAAACACGGTTAGGATCACGGGGTTTAAGCTAGTGAAATTCCCCGGACTCAAATGATTATTGTTAAAAAATCAATCTAGAGTTTTTCGTCAACTGTCGGTTACCATCACAACAGTTGACCGTAATCTTTCATATCAAGGCTCTAACCACGTCTGTTGGCCGACACTAAGACGTGGTGACGATGGTTTCGGCTGCGGTAGCGTAACATTAGTGATAGTCTTTTGGAACACGTGACACGCGGACTTATAGCTGCGTCGCTAGAACCCGAACGGTCAACCATCCCTAATTTGGCGAATCTGGTGTTGAACCGCAATACTCGTATCGGTGAATAAACGACTGACCAACGCGCCGCACCATGCCCACTGTGTTGTTTGTCTGTCGAGATAACGTGGAAGGATGAGCAGTGCTCGGATACGTCTGCGAATTTTTTCGTTCGGTCCATCGTGCAATAGAAGTTAAAGGGATTTAGTTATTTTTTCGCGGTAGTCGGTATTTTTGAACACGAACGGAATGCAGAAAAATGTATAGCAATGTTTCAGGATTCTAAGAACGTAGGTAGGTATATAATATTATATTACGGACATTTGAAAAAAAAAAATAATCTATTATACGTTTTATTTTACTTTTATACAGTTTCCATTTTTTTTTTTTTTTGACTGTCAAAAATTATATATAAGTTTAAAGGCTTTCCCGACCACCTTTAATTCAATTTTTAATAACTGGAAGCCCCCGCGTTTCTTTTTTCTTTTTTTCTTTTTGTCTCGACATTTCAATGCTGGTGTCTGTTCAATTAAAGGTATTATAACTGCTCGACGACGGAACGCGCATTTTTTCGACTAAATTCGTACGGCTGTAATTTAATTAATTTATCAAAAACTTCCCATTGAATACGCCAACTGTCTACCGGAATTGGATATTTATTTTTAATTGTCTCCCAAATCGCTTGTATCAAACCGACCACGGGTAGTTTTTGTGTATTCGATTTTGAGTTAGGTAAAACTCCCGTTTAGACCGAAATTCGGTAGAGACAATCGTAAAACTTATAAAAAGTTAAAGATCAATAAAGTGGAAAATAATATGAACGGTGTAAAATGCTCTTACTCAAAGTCCAATTTTCTAAAAGTTTCCGACCGACGACGGCTACCACATAATGTTTTCGCATAACTTTACATTACGTATAAATGTGTTAACGTTAATTCTTATCGTATTCACAGATATACTTTCGATATTTTACATTGTCCTGAACAACGTTGTCTGATGATTCAAGTAGATTCCTTAATTGTTGTGTACGTTATTCCATTCCGATCACCTGTCAGCAACATTGTGTGCACACGACGTGTTATGCATGCGCAATGCGCATGTTACACGCGATAAAAATAATTTTCCCGAACGCTGCGTTGCATTTAATTGAATGAAGTGTCTAGAAAGCGTTTGGAAAATTCGTTTTAAGTCCGTATACGCCTAAAGAATAGGGATAGAAATTACCTCAGAGCCTGGAAAAACAATTTCATTTATAAAACGTGTCAAAAAAAAAAAAAGACAAACATACTAATACTCAACCACGCTCTCAAAAGGCGTTAGGGGTATTATGTGTATTATACCGCGTTTTAATCCCTAAACACTTGCACGGATATATATTTATTTATACATACACTCTGCTTTGACCCAATGTTTGTTTGAAAGTGGATATTAATCCACGTAATGTAGTGTGCCCGCTGTACGAGTACGTCCATTGTAATAACTCACCAAGGCCATTCGAAAATCAATTCCCTGTCGTCCTATTTTTATTGTAAGAGATTATTGGGCGAATAAAAATATCGCACACGATTTATCCGTGTCGGGCGGACTGATTAATTTGCACGCATGTTCGAATACCAATCGTTTCACGCTCGTTCGACGTCCAGATATCCTCGTATATACATTATCAGACGGTTATTAGCACGTTTTAATTAAATCCCATACGACTATATTAGACACTTTTAACCGGCCGCGTCCATTGAATTTTTCCATTCACGCAATCAATTGTATATTCAACTTGAAAATAGGCTTTTGCGAGGATACCAAGCATATTACAAGCATATACATTTACGTTTATTTAAATTCATCCAAACGCATCGTTTTGATTTATTTCTACAACCGCGTAGGCATCTACACGGAATGCGATATCGAATGTTATAGTCATTTATAGTTTATTATTTTCGACATTTGCGGCAGCGAATATTGAAACAGAAGATAAATTTCGAAAAACGTCATATTTTTTCATCGTAATAAAGAATCATTTTTGGTAAATCACTCTTTCGTCCCCTCCGTAAAAAGTTCCACTGTCAGCTTCAGAATTCATTAGCATATAACCAAATAACACAGGCATTTATCTTCATGCGATAAAAATATTATTCGTATTCCGTATTTAAAAGGCATCTGCATTTCTTATTTGAAACATGCGGTACATTTTTTTCTTTTTAATTTAAAACGGTACTGCTATAAATTCTAATTAAAACTGTTTTGAACATAGGCTAGATTAATGATGAAAAAATAAGATAAAATATTTATTTATAGTAGAAATTTGTATTCCGAGAACGTGAAAATGACTGCCAAAGTTACCGATGACAAAAGTTTTTAATTAAAATAAAGAATATTTTTTGAAATATATTATGATGGATATAATAGGCTATTAGGTAGAGTACACGTCACGATCAACTATCATAACCACTGATACTTAATACCTCGCAACCGTTATTCAACATTTATAGTAAGTTATATAAAAATAACTGAATTACCCGGCTTCGCACGGATTAGTCTTGGCCGGGGCATTTGTTTCAACGGATTTCTACCATACATTGTATAAATCTTCGCCGTGTTTAGTTATAGATCCTAATTGGTTAAAAATTTGCCACGGCCGGCCACGCTGAACAGTATACGACCTACTTAAACTTCATAAACGAAAATTAATCAGCTTTAACACAACATTTTTAATATTCCTTTCTTTATACACGCATCTAATCATCTAGAGTAGGTATTAGATATTAGAAGGACCGCTATTAAAATTTCAAGTGCACACGTACTGTCGTTATTGAGATTTAGTAATCATGAATCATGATGGTTTCTTATAGATCTGATAATCATGTCGTATTTACTGTATTAACTGATCTGTGGTAACGCGGTCAGTCGAAAAAAATCATCGGTCGTACCAGTAGCAATAACATATCCATGTTAACATGTTATAGGAATATGTGACCCCGATTGGTAATTATTAGAATTAACATATTAAACAAAATAAAATGTTTCCTTGGTCACCAAAAATTAAATAAATTGAATACAGATATCCAACTCAAAGTCCTTGATTTTTTAATTTGAGCGATCAATTAGGAACATTTACGAACTATATGAGTCCATGCATTTTTACGCGAATTGAAGCTTAAATCAATCATATTAGAATACGATTTGTCAGTTTTACCAGGAGCATCGAGAAAGGACATTCCTCCGTAGCCGTCATCGACTGCTTTCGTCTAATGTGTAGTACGTGGCTCCCTGTTGCTGCGGATTCAAAATTGGAACGTTCACTCGTATTGATTGACTCAATCCATAATCGATTTTCGTCAGTCACATTGCCTCGACAATCTTATGTACACGGATAGATAGATAGATTTACTGTGATTGAAATTCACGCAATCGCGCCATACTCACACGCACATTCGTACTATAGGATTGAATTTGTTCTTATGTTCTTTGCGCTCTTCTATTACTCTTGTTTGTAGCTACATTTTTTCGACGGCTCAAATTGGCCTCTGTGCGATGACATCACACACAAAAATAGAACAAATTGAAGTATTTGACTATCAGAAACAGGATACTGATACAACTTTCAGTTGACAATGGTAGGGTAACTTGCCTGGCAAATCCGACGATTTCAAAAACGCTGTGGCATAATTTACAGCTTCGTTGACATCGCAAATTGTATCGATTGATTTGTATGTCACCAAGTCGCCTGGCAACAACTCTTGTATCTTGAGATTTAATCATTTGGTTACCAAAGTAACCCATGAATCAACAAATAAATTGTATTTATTAAGGGCTGAGTTTTGTTAAGAGTGGGACACCCTTAACATCTAGGGGTTTAAAAAATCTCTGCATTCTACAGTAGGTTAGAGCCAAAATGTTAATCAAATGAGTCGATTTATTTAATCATTTCATATTAGTTGTTTACCAAATTTTAGTCAAATAATTAGTGGGTACTACATGATGAACACCGACTTGTAGGCGTTAGTGACAAATAGTCGATTCAGCCCATCACTATAATGTAAATTGAGAGATAATTATTAATGTTTTGTGTTTTTCTCGTTATAGTTCGAACCGAAGATGCGTATTATTCCGAACCTGCTGGACGAAGTGCTCAACGGTGCTCAGTCGTCGTCGTCCGCAGAAAAGGACGACGAGTTCTATAGTGCGTCCAGCACAGAAGACCAACCCAAGGACGACCCGAAGGCCGTGTTTACCGTCCAGGACACGGCGCCCGAGGAGTACGAGGACAGCGGCATGCCCCTGATGCAGTACACCACGTTACCGAGTAGCTTTCACCATCAGCACTACAACAACAACAACAACGACCACAAGACTAACAACAATTACGGCAAAGGCGACGACGAGGAAAACACAATCGCGGAGGCCGAGGACTTCAAGTTGGCCGAAAAAGATCGGAACGCCGACGACGACGCGGACAACACTCTGGAATGGCGGAACATCATGAAGCGACAAGCACTGCTCGAGAACCTTCACCGGAACACCATTATAGCAAATAAAAGGTCAGTCGACGAGGCGTTACCTTAAGTGGGGTTACTCATAAGTGTAGAAAAACCAATTATTTGTAAATGTCCATCATAAACGTAATCACATTTTATCAACCCTTTTTTTATACCAACCACCCCCATATCTATTGACTTGTTGTCTTTGTTCAACGTACAACTCAAATAATTTCTTAAATGATTGGTAATGTTAAGAGACGTTCTGGTTCCGTATACGTTTTAATTGGGTGTAAACTAGCTTTTGGTTCCAAACGAGTTTCCGATCTTTTCATTGAAATAATACCCTGTTTTTATAAAACGATTAAAGGCGTTTAACAATCAAAACATTCTTATTGTGTAAAAAATATTGACTTGGCTATGTCCATTGGATCGGTTTGCATTTTATAACATGTAATATGTCAGACCCCCTATGGTTTTACATATAGGTCAAAATGAATTATACTTGAAAAACACTTAAATATTTGGCTACGTTTCGTACCCTAAGTAATGTGCTCTCATGAAAGTCTAATGTTATGTACATTAAGTCTAAGATAAAGCGAGGAAATAAACACTCGTTACCCGCTAAAGGTTAACGATTACAATCCTTAGTAACCTACGATAAATACTTAAAATACACACTTAATGTCTAGGGATTATTTCGCCTACAAGTATCTTTTATCGGTAAACTGTAATCATTTATGTACCCTTTCATTTTAGAAGTATATAATGTTCTGAAAAAAATGCTAAACAATAAAGTACTTGTTACTTTACACATAAATTATATGCTCTCTTAAAACGATGTGATATCTGATGTTGAAAAAGAACAATTATTTAATATTCGATTTTGTTTATAAAACAATTTCTATTTTAATTAATTGTTACGTAAAACTCAATAAGTCAAATACTATGATACTATAAATTTAAATATTAATGTAACATTTTGTATAAAATGAGTTTTTAATAAAAGATAAAATAAAAACTTTACTATTGTCAAATCTCTAAGAAAAAATACCAAAAATACACAATCTAGAAGCTTAAGGAATTTCCGTATTTAGATGCAAATAGTGCGATAGAGTAGAGAAATTGAAGTATAAACAAAATAAGTACAAAATTAATTTATAAGCTCTAAACGAATAGGAAAACCAATAGTAGTGGAAAATTGAAGTGTACTTATATAACCAACATTCATTTTAATGGTATTAAAATATTTAATAAAAAAAAATGTTATGGAAAACTGATGATAAATTAAGCAACGGAGAGCAAAAATATCTAGGTAGCTATAATAAAGAAATAAATTACGTATGAAAACCAATTATCTTTCAAATAACTATAAAACAAAAGACATTTAGAAGAAAAAGTAACCAACATATTCCACACAGAAAGTACAACAAAGGAAACGAAGGAAAATTGTAAATCTAGAAAAAACAAAAAAATAAAGTAATGCGTGAAATTCAAAAATATAGATCTGCATGTTTCTGGGTGTCAAGGTAAATCACCTAACAGACTATAAAGCGGTCGCACCCACAATCTAAAGATAACATACGGAAATGATGGAGGAACCAATTAGCATAAATGCTGGTCTGAAACAAGTGCAGCAATCAGTACGCTCACTAGAACAACGCTACAGTGAATAAACTCTCTAAAAATAAAACCTTCAATAGTGAAACGGATTCAAAACATCAGCACATTACTGAATATATATGCACATGTACTACATTTTAAAATTAAATATTCACATGGTACTATTTTTTAATCAACTTTATCCAAAACAATGTAAACAACATTTAAAAAGCATACAATTATATATTTATAATATTATCTCCCAGTGACAACGGTATATACACGATAACAATTAAAAAACTGAGACATTTTCGGAATAAACACAACTACTTATTAATTATTAATTGGGGTTATGCACATTCACGTACGGCTACAACTTTATGACCCGAACACCGGACCACATTGTATGCTGCGAGGTGCGTAGTATAACATAGTATATTTTTGTTAAAACATTTTATAATACAAAGAAATAAACGATAAATAATTTTTAAAATGCATGCAACATAAATTAAACATAAACTTTAAAATTATTCGTAAAAGCTGGTATATAATTTTATTTTTTAGTTTACTTTAAACCAATTTATATACGTTTGATATTAGGTATGCATAGCATAACTATAATCAAATTATGTACCAACAATTCCGTAAGTTTCAAAGAACTATTTGCTACACATCAACATTTCGTTAAAAATAAAACTTTGCTAAAACAAACATTGTATCGTGTGCGACGGGAAATTAAAAACTATTTACATTTCTACCTCAATTATTATTTAAACCCGGGTATGAAAAATTAATTATTTATAAAGCAAATAATAATGTAATTACGCGGAGTTTTTGAAGTTCCCGTATCGATTCGAACAAATAACAATTATAGGAATATCATTTTTACATTTCGGTGAAATTGCATTATAAATTATTATAAGTATATGCCTAGCGTGCCGTAGCAAATGTAATATATTTATAGTTAACGACGGAAGCGGCGTACACTGCTGCCAGCAAAACCCGTGTACCGCGAACCGATTCAACCGTTTGAATTTGTTTTTCGGTTTTTTTTTGTTTTTTTTTAAATCTTTCCTCCACCTGACCGTTCTAACCTATGTCGAGTATACATTTGTGTGCCCAACCTAACCTTTTCGTTGCCGTTTCGTGGAAAACGAAACACGGTGCTCGTATCGTGCACGTCGTTTAATAATATCATTGTGCTCAGGTTGAAACTGCTTTCGCGGAGGTACGCCAAAAGTCGCTTCGAAGAGGACCGAACTCGCACGGAGATCGGTCGGAACTCGTCCGGTTTCGCCGCGGAACAGATGACCATCGACAGCGAGGACTCGTTCCAGGTGGACAACGGGTCACCGCCCGTCCCTTCGTCGCCGACCGGTGTCCCGGGGTCACCGGGTTGTGACGACGACGAGTCGCCTACCAAGTCCAAGCAGCATTTCACGTTTCCGACGGTCAACGAGACGGACGAGCCAACCGAAACGACCAACAGGTGGGAGAAACGATAATGATAGTAATAATAATAATTAATACGTATGTGGGCGCCCACAACTAGGTAACCTCTGGCATCCACAGGTTGGAAATTATGCTTAGACCAGGACCCAAAATTTGTTATGTAGTTTTTACGAGTTTGTTATCACATTCCAAAAATTTGTACACCCCTCTCCCCGCCCCCCCCCCCCAAAAAAAACGTTAGAAAATCGATTTTGAATATGGGATTCCAGCGCAACGTTGAACCAGCATCCGCTGTAACCTGGCTGGTCGCCCACGAGGAGCTTTCACCGACTGGAAAAATAATAAAAAGTCATAGTTTTTAATAGAATATCGTTATAGTTATTAATACTAGGATTTTCAATAAGTTTAATACCACACCCGCTCTTAGACCTCATCAGGGTGCCCGCGTCTAGGACGAGATAACAATACCTGTCCAACCGCTATTAGTTCCTGCGCGATGTGCGAACAGTAAAACAACGATCGACGAATCGATATAAATATGGTCAACCTTCATGAGCTTCATCTGAGTACAATTTCGAGTAACTGGACAACATAATGCGTGGTGAATATTATTCGAATATCCGATTGAATTACCCAATATCGTTACAGAAGTGCTCGTTTAAATTTTTAAAACACGTATTTTCAACTCATACGATCATATAATATATTTGCCGTTGTCCCTCCAAACGTACTCGCGCCCGATATAGTTGAACGAGTTGTTACTATTTTAACAAAACGCTCGAAGACGTTTCGGCAGATGGTCGGTCATGTATAGATTTACGACCGAAATTACTTTATCCGCAAGTTTTCAAAATTGAAAAATACCAACGTTCAAAAATTAATACGCATATGATCGTTTAATTATTTTTACGTTTGTTTGACCATATTTAGGTCATGATAAATTTAAATCGTGAAGTTTTCTTTTCGTTATCCTTTTTTTCGCCCGTTAATTGATGAGCACACTCTTTTCTGATAAAGGTGGGGATGAAAATATTTTAGTGATCCCATCGAGTTTATATTTTCTCGCGGACCGGTCAATGTACCGTATCCGTTTTGCCACTGGTCGTACCACGAAGATTCGTTTTCAGTCACGTCTCAATGCGTTAGCACGAGGGTGAAGTGTGGGCACCGGTAACGAGTAAGTAAGTTACCCGGTAACTTTTAACTCGGTATTCGGTTTTGCAGATTCTACGGAATGCGTGCACGTCCACTGGTAACCGCATTAGACATACGCCCGCCGTGCCGCTGATTCACTGTTGTACTTCTTTGACAATTGAGCGGTTCGGGGGCTCTATATCGCCGTATCGTATTCGATGGTAATCGAGCCATTTTTCATTTACTCGTCCCGTAGTCTCGTCGCCATGACGGAAGCGTATTTATTTATTTTTCTGTTTACATTATTTTATTTTCAACACCACCGCACTATCGATCGGTTAGGTTCACACCGTAATATTCATACGAATTGGCGACGTGAATGTTGGAAGCGAAATTGTTTTGTAGTGCGTCGCAACTAAAACAATAATAATAATAATAATAATAGTATATCGTACGCGTGGCTATGCGTTTGTTACGATAGTGTTCAGGACGCATTCAGGATGCGTAACAATGCGAAATAATTTCGGGGGCTCGAGAATAACACGCAAATTATTGATAGCCAATTACGCGCGGCCACCGACATTATAGCTGTATACACAACGACCGGGTGGTTTGTAATACAGACATTGTTGTTCGATCAGTTAATCCGTTCGCTTATCCATCTATCATATTTTTTATTTTTTTTATTTTTCACTTATTGGCGTTCTCGTTAAGTCTTAAAGTTATAGTCACTTACGGGTAATTAGTTACAGCGTTCACTATTTGTCTTATTTTTAAATAGTTATTTATGCAATCGGTATCTACAACGTTTAATTAATAACAACGACAGCGATTTGATTAACAGCCATAATATGTATATATATATGAACCACGTGCATCAGAATTTCAATTTATTTTGTATTTAATTTTATGGCGCTGTGAAATATTGTTTTCGTTTAATTACATATTTTGTTTTGCGATTAACCTACAAATAAGATTCGCGTTCATTTTTGACACATTTCCAAGACTCCACTTTTAGGTGTTTATGTAACCCGCACGAATGTAGTTATGTTTTTATAATAGTATTCCATTTAAACGGGAACATTTAAAACCATAAACGCAAATTCAATGAAATTATTTATGGTTTGATTACATGTCAAAGAAGATTGAATTATTTGTTAAATATTTACAGTAGGTAAAATAAAAGCAACAAAAACTGACTTGACGGCCATAGTAAAAAAAACCATAATCGTGTAATTTTTTGGTCCATTTTTTTTTAAGAAATAGAATGTTTGATAAATATAAAATGGGGTTTGTTTTGAAGTATCTGCATCAGAGATTAATAAAATAACTGGTATGTAATACGCCATTAAGTATTTTCCTACACCGACCTTCGTAGTCTACTTCCTGTAACGACAATGATTCTAGATTAGAATACACGTACATAACGGTAAAAAGGATAACACAATATTATTATTTTCTTGTACTTAGTTGGCGTCCTAAGTTTCCTAAAGTTAATCATGTATAATTATCAATTATTTTGGATTAATCATAACTAGAGTATTACCAGGAGGAAATTCAAGAAAACAGTAAAAAGAAAGTATTTTGTTTTCATAACACTTTTATAAAGTCATACCATAGCATTTTAAGCAGAATTGAAATTCACGTTTTTAGAGTTTTTAGAGATTAACTGAAAAGTTAATAAAACAAGTAAAATTTTGAATATATTTTTAAATCAAATGATTGTAAGAGAAACTTATTTTTTAATAACAATACATTTTACATAAAGGAAATAACTATGCATATATCTTTATATATATTAACATGTGCTCCTTGTAACAGTTATAATTGAGAAATATTTTTGCATGGCCAAAGTTCAAACTTAACTATTTCTATTGATAAAAAGTAGATGCTAAAATAATGTAACTAGTAAAAACGATTAAACTATCTAGGCGAGTCATTATTGATGTGCTCTACAATTTCAACGTATTATGGTAACGTTGACTCATTAATGAGAAATACAACAGCAATTATACATTTTTCTCATTTCTGAAAGATAAAAAATAAATTTAACACAATATTCATCCCATAATGGTTTCGACTATCAAATGCGTATGGTAATTTATTAAAAATAATTATAAATAAAACGTACGTATTCGTTCGATAAAGTTACGTGTAGGCGTATCGTTATACGTGGATATGCCTATATTAATTATTGTTGTAAAACTACAATTGTGTGACGTAAAATATGTCAAAACTAATGATTACTAATGATAGGTTGTACGTTTAAAAGATTTTGCTATCCATTAATAACGGTATTAATATCAAATTATTAAATTACGCGTGTATATTGATACAGCAATTTGTTACATTTTCAATTATTACCAAATGGGAACGACATTAATTTCGGCTTCATTAATATTGTTCTTATTTTCCATTCAAACCGTCGATCACTCGTTACAAACGTAAATATTAATGCGATTTGTTGAACAGAAAAATATAAACATTTGTTTATAAATCGAATTCGTCGAATTCGTTTCACCTGTGGTTACTAAAAATGAATTACATCGTTTAAAAATCACCGATCAGTATACACGAGTTGTGTAATTTTGATCGAAGATGTTAAAATTAAAAAAAATAAATAAATCTTCCCATAGTATATTTAATATCAAAACACATCCCACATTAAGAACATAAACTCGATCAATATTGATATCCACCCGACGATATTCAACAAAACTTGAGCTTAGTTTATAAATTTGAATTTCAAATAGTTCCCAACTGCGTGTATAACCATTGCGGAACGATCGAACGCTCGTTAGACTACTCACTGTGTTCAGTGGCGAATTTTCAATTTTTTGTTAGTATTGTACGCATATTTGAATTCAGGCCACAAGCACTTCCTAGAATTTTCAACAAATCAAAAATTAAACAATCCAACAAATTAAAATCGTTTTCCAAAGAGATAAATTGAACCGTGCAGTAATAGTATAGACCTATATAATAGATAAAACAAAATATTTACTAATTAAGTAAACGCACTTCTGGAGTGCACTCTGTCTCTAGCTAAACTTCTAGTGCAGTTTAGATTGATTTCTAGTAAGACATATAATATAAACTAATAAAATAGTAACAACACATGTGTTTTTAGGAGCACTGTGTGCTTAGTTTATCATATGAATGCTGAGAAGCCGGCCGGAACATCGTAACATTGAATTTTAAATACGTATACGTTGCGCGATTCAAATGATTCCACAAAAACTGGCCGTATTGTTATTTATTATGATTAGAGTTACGGTTCGACGCAATGAGGTCAATAAATCGAACGCACCATATCGCCATCAGCTGGTGCGACAATAATTGCAACTTCCGAGCGAACGATCACCGTTTCCTCGCGCGCGTCACGCAACGAGAATACGATCTCTGCGGTGGTCTACGAATATATTCATTAATTTTTTTTTTCTTTTATTTTTTTTGGATTTCGTCCGACCGGGTCATGCGGAGTCGAGGAGAGTTGGCCGTACATCACACGTATTATACACTGTACACGAGCTCCGCGCTCCCACTTGACGATCATGTTATTTCATTCCCCACACCCCTACCCCCCTCCCCACGGAAGCTAATCGTTTCCGTGTAACACGACGTACCAGCGGACTGTTACGAACGCAAAAATTAGCATAGTTTTTCGTCGGCTCGCTAATCGCGTCGGCTTCAGCGATATCAGGTTTTCCGGCACTCTCACGTCGACCGCGCCGCGACGTTCAAACGACGAAGAACGATAGAAGCTCATGGTTTATTCGTCCGGGGATGACATTTGACCGGCGCAACACGTGTTCGCATTTTTTTCCGCGCGCGACGAGACGACACAAGTCGCACGAGTACCCGTCACTGATCGCCATGGGCCTGTGCGTGGTTTTCAGGAGGCTGTCGGCGTACGGCCGGACGACGCCCAACTGGAACAACAAGGAGCGCAAGGGATCGGCGGTGCTGCTGGACGCGCTCATCATCAACAAGAGCCAATCGGCCGCGGTGGTCATGTCGGACACGGGACAGGTGGCGACGATCGTCGTGCAGCAGCCGTCCCTGTCGGCCAACTCGCCGGAGCAGGGCCACGATGGATGCCAGACCGCGCCCGTCGAGCTGCCCATCGACTTCAACCGGTGGCCGGACTTCGCCAACAGCCTCAGCTCGCAGCAGTACCACGACTTCCAGATGAAGTGAGTAGTAGCAAGAGCGTACATAATATAGCACGTGGTACATTATTATTTTCTCGTAACCGCGACCGCGACCGTTTTGAGCGAACGAACACGGTGCGACCGATGTGTCGTTCGATGAACGCGCATCGCGAATTCCTTTTGAGGAAATATCCGATTGTTTCACCTAACGCTTTCGCCAGTAATCCATTTTCACCGTTTCATTATTACAGTGGTCGAGTGCACACGGTTGTAAAGTTAAAGATTCGACCCCAGTAGAGCTTAAAATTGGTTAAAAATTGAAAAAAAAAAAACAAATATAAACCGCAATCTAGCGCTGTCTAAAGAGCTTTCGAACTAATTCTATGCTTTATGTTCGAAAGAAGCTGTAGTGACGTTCACGAAAAAATAAAACGTGTAACGAACGAGGATTTCCAACACCGAGTAGACATGCACGCTGTTTTATATCACTGCTGTAGCTTTATTTTATTCAATTTTAAATGTTTTCTCTCTCTCTCTCTCTCTCTCTCTGGTGATTTATCGTGACACGAAAGCCAACCGTCATTTAGGACTAGAGGGGGACGCGGTGTAGCAACTTTAGTATTCGGGACCGATAATTTTGACAGAATAAATGTCGGTTCGATGGATGATTAAAATAATATCTCAGCCCGTCCACGTGCTCCCATCAGCTGCAAACCTATTATTAAACTACCCCCTTCCGTTGCGGGTGGCAGCTACCGTCGAGTGAAAAGGGTCCAAATGTGGGTTTACGTCGTCGAAGCGGTTTGGAGCTTTTGCACGATAAATAAAACAATTTCGAAAACCTGCTGCACATTTTATGTTTTTTACGGTTCGTGAATTTTTTTTTTTTTTTTGATACCCGTTGGATTATCTTTTCGATGAATTTAAATTAAAAACAAATATTTCCACTGTCCCTAACGCTCCGAGCCGTTTGTATGAAATGATGACTAGCAGACATCATGATAACTGCCGTATGAATATCACACATAATTTTTGGTACAACATGAACACAGAACAGTAACAAAATAATGCATCGCCGTCATCTGTTAATCCGCTTGAAAAATTGATTACGTTTTTTTTTAATTTCTGAATGGAATTATCAACACATATTTTTATTTTATCCCTATTTTTAATACATTTTCCTGGTGACAATTATTTAGTTATCTTAATACTTTGTGATATACAACTTTACCTTAATATCATCAGCGTGATTTGAGATTTTTAACTAGGGATGATTATAGATTTTTGATCACAGTCTCAATTCATATCCTCTGGCCTTTGTAAAAAAAAAAGCTCAAGTAAATTGTTAAGCGGACAAAAAGAACCTAATATACACCTTTATAATGTGAGTTTATGTATTCAATACATTTTATCATTGATTAAAGAAAAAACGGATTATACAATAAATTAATTTAACTTTAATCATGCAATACATTTAAATTTTTTCTTTCAAAAGAACACTTACGATCCCCTTCGGCAAATTAATTTAAAATATTTTCCCATGGATATTTGATTGGCTTGAACTCTTTTCATGTGTATAAGGAATTATTTAAAAGATGGTGAAACTCCTAGGTCATGTGAGACTCGCCTAGGTTGGATGAGACACACTATAGAAGAACGGGTGTATTGATGAAAAAATTGTTCTATTGGACATTGATCTTTAAAACTTGAAACCAATGTACCATTAGGCAAAACCAATTCGTAGCTTCGATGTAATAGTCATTAAATTAATTGTAAGTGGTTTGTTGAGTATGTTTAATAGATAAAATTAAACTACATATAAATGTGATCTGAATATCATAAATAATTATTTTTATGATCAATAGTTTGGTGTATTACAAATAACTCGTATTGTACATTTTTACACGGGTAACAGATTTTGAACAAAATTTTAGATAACATACGTTATAAGTAATAACTAATAAAATATACCAACTCGTCAAAAAAATCAAAATGGTTATAAAATAAAATACTGATTAATATTAACTATATATAATTAGAGTAACGTACAACTGACATCGTATTCAATTTTTAGGTTTTATCGTGATGATGATGGGGGAGGATTATTTGAATGTTGGTGGGGAAGCTAAGCCCACCTAGCACCCCAAATTGAGCTTATACTTGAAACTCGCTAATAAAAGTAAATTGTTACGGTATTCAATTGAATAATAAAATCAAAAACGTCGGGTTGATATTTTCGGTCTGATATTGAACCAAACCAATTCGATTTGAATCAATACTAAATCACCTATGTACTTTGAGCAATACATTTAATTATAAATATTATAAAAAAAAAAATGTTTTTTCTTTTTCCAACCTGAAATAAAAACTGTTTTATGATACATTTGTTGTATTCTTCCTAAGAAAAAAATCCAATCATTTTGTAACAGTATTATTTTTGATCGTTTGACTTCTTATAATATTTAAGCCATTTAGTTATAATAATAAATTTGTTCTTGTACTTATTTCAGTCCAAAAAGCAATTGTAATATGGTAAAAAAAAAGTTCAACTTTATCTATTAAAATACTCATTATAATTTTAGGTGATTTGAAAACTTATTTTATAATACCTGGAACCAAAGTCTGAACTTCTAAACAAATAAGTCACAAGCTAGATTTGTTTATAACATTTAATTCAACGTTGGCGTTGAAAACTTCTAAATAGAACTTTTTGACTATTTCGCTAAATTGTTCCTTCGTTTACTCTTTTCATTTATGTTTAATACTGTGTGAAAATTATTGTTCCTCATTAAAGTTTGTAAGTTTTATTGCTTATAAAACCCCATGCTGCGATATAGTATATTGTAAGACTTTGTTTTTGCAAAAACTTTTATTTATGTACTTTTATTTCACAGCTTTGCCCCTATGTTTTTATCAAATCCTCTACATATTTTTTCTTGTTAATATAAAGCAATAATATTATTTATCATGATACATAGTACACAACACGCTGCATAGGTATAATCTGGGGAGTGGGGATTTGGAAAGGAGGGACATCCATTCCTCGGATATCTTATAGAAGGGGAGAAGGTATTATCTTTCCACTTCTGCCTTAACTCTTAAGTTTTAATTCAAATTTTTAACGAAAAATAAATAAATCAAATCTGCGACCAATTAACGTGTTTAAGACGACGAAACTGGTATAATAATGGTACATTTAGAATATTGCAGTGTGTGTGTATGTGAGAGAGACAACGCCGGAATATGGTACTGAACTCAGAGCGGTCAAAGGTCATTTTCCACGCTTTCGACTATGATTAAGTGACATTAGTATTATTATATAATTATGTTTATATTGAATTTTTAATGAACTTCGAACCCACATATATTTTAATATTCAAATTACCTATAATATCTTTGTAAACATTTAAACAAAAATCGAATATTGGTGTTTACAGTTATAATTAAATATACAGTAATTTAGTATAAAAATGTAAAATTAGGAGTACATTTATTAACGTACAAGCAGAGCGTACAATGTTTTCAACATAAACAGGCTGCAGGTAATTATAAAATTTGCTTAGCGCTAGTCCCCTACTATATTTTTGAACATTTTGTCACTAAAATTTACTGCCGCCACCCCTCCCAAAATTTCCTCCATTTTACACCATATTTCCACCACTGGTACGCTATATAATATTATGATCATGCGTTCAAACATTGTTATGCTTTCTAATTCAATTTCGACAATATTATATGAATGCAACAGAATAACTATGACTTTATCCACTTAAAACAGCTTTCTAAGTCTTTCAATTAATTTTAAATCAATAGCAACTCAAACCAATATTGTGCCATTTATTAAGGTACTTTATCGTATATACTCTTAACTACATAGTTTTGGTATTAAATGTGTTTTTCGATTTTACTTTTATATCAATTTATCGATTGGCACTTTAGACATATATACTAATTTAATCGTTTGATGTTAGAAGGTTAGGTCTATTTTCACGATATATTGCTGAGTTATAAAATATTCCGCTTGTCTGGAAAACATGAATTTCAAAGCTTTCCTATGACGGAAAATAAATAAAATCAGGCCAAGAAAACAGTTTGATATATATTTTCCTAAATCCATACTTTGGGCCATATAAGTATTTGTTTATACATTGTTGTGATTTCAGTTAATTATGTATCTTATTGGTATTAAAGTATAAAATGAATTAAATATGAGCCATCTAGTGTATATATAATAATATCTTGTACTGGTTAAAAATTTAATTTTCAATTTCAATACAAGAAATATGTTAGATCCATTTTTAATAACACTGCAGTATGTTGAAAAATTTTTTAGATACTTTTCTTGAGATGGAATTTTTGGTCTGTCAATTTCTTTACCATCGAGTACATACCTTGTAAGTGTCTTTGGTGTTGAACATTTGAAAGGAAATGGACTGCGACTTGAAAAACTTTTTAAAGTACACTTCAAAAGTTTTAAAAAATATTTCTACTTAACCCATCACGGATTTCTTTGAAATTCCAAATATGAAAAATGTTTTTTTTTTACACAGCTTATTTAACTCAGAGATTATCGATTTAAATTTAAAA
The DNA here is from genome assembly GCA_949715065.1 of Periphyllus acericola. NCBI lineage: Eukaryota > Metazoa > Arthropoda > Insecta > Hemiptera > Aphididae > Periphyllus > Periphyllus acericola. The sequence goes on along the minus strand of OX454270.1, from coordinate 11,635,492 downwards.
TAATATTTTTAAATATATTTTTGTACGCGAAGAGGATTAGACCGGCTAAAATTTATTATTTGATATTTTTTTATAGTATAAAATAAACATATAAAAGTAAAATAATTCGAAATTATCGAATAAAAACTTACTTTCGTCGTACATATTGTGTAATGATCTTAAATAGCTTCTTCAAATAAAAATCTAAAAATAAATTGTTATCTCATTGATAAAAAATAGTACAATCTATAAATATTTTTGTCGGTAAAAATACTAGTTTGTCTAAAAGTCAACCCACGTACCTATTTGTATAAATTTTTTATTTTTACAAAAACATCTGCCATGTCATGAACTGCCGGGTTTTTTTTATTGTGTATTTATTTCTATTTTTTGTTTTTTTATTTCATTTTATCAAACTAAACTCTCCATTCATTTAACCTTTAGCGAAGAAAAAAGAATCATTAATCAACCTTTTTTTACGGCCGTAAAAGGACGAAAGTCTCGTTTTATCCTGTGCGGAATGAAGGGTTCGCGTATAACCTATATTTACAAGTTTCCATGTCAAATTTAATAATAGCATCATTTTTACTCGCCATTTTACATGTGTGCATCTACTACTCCGGGGTTTTTTTTTTATATATATACATAAAACACTGCATTTTACGATGTGTCTTTACTCTTCGCCGAATTGAAACTGCGGCTAAGAGCAATGAACTGTTAGGTTTTAATGATATCTCCCGTGTTGTGCGTTATGATTTACGACTTGGCAAAAACACGAAATGTCTATCACGTTTTTAATGGTGGCATAAGTAAATTTCTTTATAAACACTATTTCAAAATTATTTGCATGGTCCATTTAGTAAAATATGAAATCCGCGTACATTTTATTAACACACAATAGCAGTATATACAATCTATGTATATAGTCGGGTCGAGGATTTTCAAAAATTATTAACGTTGTCCCGAAAACGACGCGATCCGTGTTCCTTTTTTAAACCATTTTAATACATCGAATGCTTCTACAATGGCCGACCGAAACACTTAAGCCGTGCAAACACATGCGATTTCCGTCGTCAAGCAGTTTAACGAGCGGATTTATTTCAATAATAATATTTAGGTGAATTAAAAGTGAATTAAAACAACTCTGTTGTCATATTATCTGTGTGCCGACTGTAAACAAGCACGAAACTCAAGTTACACGGTCGACGGTTTTCAGGCGAACACAATAAAATATAGTTGATTTATTTCCATGTGCTTTCATGAGCTGTTCTGTCATACGTTTCAACGATGTACCCGAATATGTATTGATCACGTGAGAATAACGTATCTGTGTTGTATAACAAAGAATCGTTGAGAAACATTGCTTCTTTTTTGCTTTAATCTCGGTCCGATTATTTTTCCACGTAGTAGTTCTCAAATGTCTGTTCGCGTTTGTTCGTTAAAAGTAGTACGACTACGCTAATAATTCATTTTCATAAAACGGCTGTTGTACAATTATTTATACATAATAATATGCCAAATCACTGTGCCAGCGTTCATTATAGTTATCATTTACGAGACAGAAGCCAGAAATGAAATACAGCCGGTGGGTAGCATACTGTACACGTTTCTTGAAATTTCCGTTCGTGAAATTGAATAGTAATAATAGCGCGTATCGATTGTCGTATTTTATTACCGTCGCATAACTTAAATGGTTAATCTGAGAAATCAACTAGCAAATTCTCAGAAATAAAATGCCGTAATCCTTTGATTTTTATTTGATTCACAAATCAAGTATAAATATTTGATGGCTCATAAGTTTACGATTTCTTTGTTTTAAACCGTATAATACTATGGATTATGATTAGAGAAGTAGGTCTAAGTTATTATAGCCTTGGTTTTTACTACTGACATTAAAAAACGCATACACCAATCACGATGGTCATATTACTTTTTAATTGAAACGCAAGGGGGTTCTGAGTATTCATTTCAATTTTATTTATCTAACATTACGATATTAAATTGTGATACGTGTACAATAACATTTCAAATTGCATATGTAAATAATAAATTGGTTGCTATAGTACGTAGAAATCTGAGTGTTTACCGGTGCTATACACAAATTAAAATTATAAAAAAATAAAAAACATTCTAAAGCCTTATCAGCAGTTGTCAACGTCTAAAGATACAAGGGTTGTAGACTTGTAAGACACTTTGTAAGGTAGTCCCAAAAAAATAATGAAAAACAATTTGTTGTATAAGCTTTGAACTGTCGAGGTAGTACAAAGTGGCCGATATTACCGATTCCAGAAATGGCGAATTTTTAACGCTTGTCTGATTGGTATAATTCCATACGATCTTACGGAAGTATGATATGTGATGTAACACCGTTGCGTTAAACAATAAGTATTGATGGAGCGCGAGGAAAAAACTGTTCCCGACGGGTACTGCTGGGAATATTTTGAAACCATAATGCTACTACTATACTCGTATTCTCTCATCTGAAATTGGTATAATAAAACGGTAAAAGTCCCCCCCCCAATCCTCACAACTACGGGCATCGTGTTGTTGGTTGCAAATTCGTTTTATGATCCATAAACGACCTTTGCGAAACGATCTGTATAGAATCATTTTTCTTATTATTGAGTTTCGCGTTGTTAACAGTGTACCTACGTTGTACCCGTCGTCGTGTCCGTCACGTAATTGGTTTATAATTGTGTGATTTTTTTACCCACTCACTCTCTCTCTCTCACTCAATCTCACTCTCTTTTTTTTTATATTCGTGATTATAATAGTACACAAGAGATTTATTCTTAGTGTCGACCAGCATATTTTTTGTACGTTATATTTGACGATAAAAATTTATTAAACAAAACTTTTAGTCGTAAAATAATAAGATTAAAAAATATATTCAAAATTAACTTTGATGAACATCAGTTCACAACCCTTGTTGGATAACTCGATAATAAAACGGATGTAAAAGTCAAACTACATATTCTTTCCATACGCATGTTATAATATAGTTTTACACTACCGAGTATTACTTTTCTCTGTACTATGTGCAAAACGAATTAAAACATATTTATTAATCTTAAATATGTTAATTAAAATGCTTTCGCAACGAAAGGTGTATAATTTGTTTAATGGTCTCGAGTACGTATAATTACGGAAAGCTCACACAGCTTTTAATAGTTAACATAAAATGTATGTGCAAGGATAACATTTTAAATTCTATTCAACCCAGAGGTTTATGTCATTTTTATTGGTAGTAGATACATTTTATTGTTATTTTCCTGATAAGAATGCAAATATTTTCCCCGGCTAGGGGTTTCACTCGCTTCGAAACCCATTAAATCCATTAAATATTTGAAGTATCCCCGGCGTTTCGGTTACTTTCTGCGGAATAATGTAATATTGTAATACCTTTCATACGAGAAGCACATGTTTACAGAGCGAGACTTCTGAAATGACATAACAGCGTCCACTACATGCGTATTAAAAACGTCATCTATGTGGTAAATCAAAAAAAAAAAAGAAAAGAAGAACTTTGTTGCAAATACGAACACCTTTTACAGCGTATAGACTCTTGTATATATTATATATAGTATACACGACAATTCGTTTACTGGCCTTTATACTCTAAGTGTTGAACACGTTTCTAATGTTGCCACTCGTGAAATGAATCACCCTGTACAATGTATAACCCTCTATAAGTATACTTTGGAAAGTTCGCCGAAACACTTTACTTTATTATTACTTTACATGTACGGCGTTATTGGTTGCACTCGTCAACGTACAAAGAGCCAATATTCGAGCCTCGGGGTGCCTGCGGTGGCGGAGCTTTTATAATATAATACGACAAGTTTGAATGAACCCGAAAACGCCTCCTTTTTTCCAGCTCGGCGTTAGGTTAATGGGCGCAATAAATTAAATCGGCAAAGCCCAGTACGTGAATGAACTCGTACCTCACTTATCCCTGCTTTGGATAGCCAGCGCCTGTCAATTTCCCGGCGGAGAAACTCCTAAACTATCGCAAGTGCTGTACAGGAACCGACGAAACATACACGAAATTGACACATAAATTGCGTTGTTTCATAAAATGTCTAGCTAAATTGTTTCAGGTTTGCATTTAAAGTTCAATCTCGTCGTCGTCGTCGTCGTCGTCGCCCGGAATAAAATTACATTTCGTTCGCTTTACGCAATTAATTTATAATTACGTACACATCGTTCACGAATAACACTTAACGTTTCCGTTCGCAAGAACACATTTATTCGAATGCCTCTCTGTATCGGACGGATTTTCGTTCGCAGCACGGTGGTGTCCGTTGCTCACCAGGTAGACGTTTTTTTTTTTTTTTTCCATCATCACCAAAAATCCCACCGAACTTCATCGCACATGTAATCTATTTGTTTGTTACGTAATATTCCTTATAGAAAAATCATCCAAAGTTTACTTTATTGGATACGCTTCGCTTTGTACAACAAAACGGAAGTAAACAAATTTTCTCGGTAATTCGATTTTTGAAGGATTCCCTTCCCATTTGCCATTTGGTGTCTTGTACACGGATCGGTATTCCCATGGGATTGTGTTGTCAATAAGTAACGGTGACAGGGTCATTGTAAAATTTCTAAAGCTACAGATGAAACGAACATAAATGTGGTTATACTATATTCTCACTTTAATATTTGGGCAAATTGAAACGAAATAGTTTTACCGACGGAAATAAACTTTCATGTTCGATGAAAAATGAAATATAAAATTGAATCCTAGTTGATTTGTTTGTCATACCCACCAAGTGCACCATTTCGAGTGATATCGTTCGAATAAAATAATCAAAAATGAAATGTAAATAATAATATTAAATACATGTATAACAATATTTTATTATGCTATTTGAAAGTATAAGTATGATTCCTATTTTACTATACGTCTCATATAACATGTTAATCAAATAAATATGGTAATTCGAAAATTATAATAATGACACGTTAAATCCAATAAATGTTAATTTCAGTATCGATCGACTTATAATGACTTACATATTGATATTAAAAATCTTTAAATTTGAAAAACATATTTCTTTTGATAAAGTTTGACTTTAAGCTTAAAACTTCAAGTACCTTTACTAGATTTTTATTCAAAAATACGAAATCTTCATATTGTATAAGTTACGAATATTATTGCTGCATTTAAAAAGCGACAACGTGTAATCTTCAATTTACTTATGGTATTAATGAATATTTAATAAATATAATTTCAGTATAATTAGTGTTTTTACTATTTCGAAAACTATTGCTTATACTGCTATTATAAATAAAAGTCTTAAATCTTATCTTTTAGATAAATATATAAACAAAACTATACATATATCTTTAGCTTACATAGTATACGAAAGTATGTATGTACCTACTTTAAAAGTTGGTATAGTAAGGTAAGAAAAATATTGATTTTTCAATGATAGGTTTATTTAGTTATTTTGAAAATCGAGGTTTAGTGAAGTAATACCATAATACCTTGTGCTTTAAAAGTGTTTTGAGGCATTATATAAAATTGATCGTAAATTGAATTTCGATTGTATTATGAGAGTGTCAAGATTATTAAACTTAAATTACTTGACACTGCAATACAAAGGCTGAAAGGAAAAAAAATAAATCAACTATATTTTCAGTCAAAAATCGTGGCGATCCAACCAGACTAGTTTTAAAATACAAAGGTAAACCAGTTTCAGATTAATAAAAAATAAATTTTCCGACTAATACATTAAATGAACGATCAATATGTAATTTGATCGAAAGTAAAATGTAATAACCGTCAAATGTTTATAATGTAAAAGTGAAATATTTTGATTGAAAATAATATTGACGTCTAAGTCAAACGTTCAAAAGTATATACATTTTTTTCGCCTATACCAATGCCCAAGTAGGGCCTATTGATCCGTTGAACTGCCCTGAGTACTGACCCAATACGTCATTGTCAAATTGACGGTGTTCGGCAGCTTTATACTTTGTACGCAATATACGTATAACAAAACTTGTTAGTGTCAAAAGTGTGGTGATGCTAAGAAATCCAATACAACTGTGCCACCACGAACAATATTGTTTTCAAGTCATAATAAAAATACTATGGCTTTGAATATGTTCACTAAAATGGTTGGCTACGCAGCCCAATGACTTTTGCAACATTATAAAACTAATAAGCTTACGAAATACGTAAAACTCATTATGAAAGTTTCGTTTTTACAAGCTTTATTACACAAGCGTTTAACTAATATATTTTTAAACTACCTAGCGTTTTTACAATTATGAACAACATTAAAAATATTACTGATTAATTTATAACACTGGCAATATTATTAACACTTTTACCAAATGTCATTTATTTGACATTTAACATTTTTTGACTGATTAAAATTTAATTTTATGTATTCAAATAAAAATAGTTATATATTATTATAAGATTGGTGTTTCGCTGAAAAGTTTTCAATATAATTAGTGAATCTAAACATTTTCGACTGACCTAAAATAAAACAAAAGGCAAACCATTACTTTATATAGGTTTCTACTATATAATTTTACCGACGAAATGATGGGCGAATTACTTTCATACTATAAGTTAATTAAAATTAACCCATTTAACTTATCTTTTTATCTTATATTCTAACTCTAAAATGAATACATATTGTATATTGATTATTTAAGATAACATGTTCTAGGTATAACATTTTTGTTTAATCAAACCTAGAAAATAACGTGAATCAATATCAAATATTTACCTCAACAATATAACATTTAACAAAATTCAAAAATAATACAAGTAAAATATATATTTCTTAAATAAGTATTGAACGTTTTAGAAAATTATTTTAATATCTCAACTGTATATGTGTATCCATTTTAAGTTTAAAATATGCTATTTGTTTTATAAAATTATTGATTTTTCAAAACATCGTTCATAATATATTTTTAAAGTTTCTGGCAAGAACTCGATTTCAATAATGCTGTGGTATTTTACATAAAATTTAAAAAACAATTCGATTTGCTTTCACTGACGTAAAACTTTATTTTGTCGAAAGATCGAATTTTAATCCTTACTAAACGACTCTGGGTACGTTAGAGATTTATTTTATTTTGTTATGAATAGTACTGAAACATCGGCATCACTGTCGTATTTACATTTTCGTCGGAATATAGTTTTAATTTATGACTATACGTTAATGTACTCGAAATCGGTTTGTATATCATATGCATTTCATCTAACTTTGACTCGATTGTCTATATATTATTGTTCAACATACAAACAATATTTCGCACAGTAGTTTTGTAACTACTAGGAAATGTAACTCTTTTTATAACAATTAGTATCACTATCGAGTCTGTTTTAAAAACTTGAACATGCTCTTTCGTCTCCATAGGTTTGAACTTTATATTTTATTAATTATCCAAGTTGTGATTTTTTTTCATATAGATAGACAAAATTAACGACTTGGTGTTTTTCATACCAAGACTTTTGAATATCTTGTAGAAATTAGTAGTTCTGTCTTATGGAAAATGTATAAGAAACGCCGTGATTATAAAATGTAAGACTCCGACACGATACAACGTACAGAATATTTTTTATTGAGCTCGTATAAGTAGGTTGGCCCAAGATCGGGGTTTTTATTGTAACATAATGAAAAAGGAAAACTATCGGAAACACGAAAATCCACCGAAAGCCGGCCTAAATTGTCGGTAGGATTTGCAATAACTAATAAGGAGTTTGAAAAGATTACTGTATGCACAGCATCCCCACATTCGGACAAACGAATGTCATCCATATAGTATATTGAAATGTTTTTTTTAAAAAACAACAACTCTAGTCGATTTAATAATAGAGACGATACGACGTATTACGTTTGACACGATCGTATTAACGGAACATGTATAAATATATTAGCTTTTTAGACCGTCGGTTGATAGATTTACGTTCATTTAAATGGTAATATAAAATATAACTGTCCTTAGTATTCTTATTAATTCGTTGTCCAAGATAACCATGTTCGTTTTGTTCACAAACGCTTTACGATTTACGTTGAATAGATATGGAAGTCCACATCACAGCCGATCGCAAAGTGTACGGACACCCGGCAGCAAAAGCACGGTGCAGTTGCAGCTGGGACCCAATGGCATACCCAAGAACCGATCCAACCAACTTACCTTGCCGCAACAGAGGTCTAGAGTGGCCAGTATGCCGAACACAGGTGTCGAAGAAGAATATTACCGGATTCGTCAGTTTTCGATCACCGGAAAAGGGATTATCAACCGTGGAGATTCGCTGAAGAGCCGAAGATCGAAGTCTAACAATAGCGTAGCGTCCAGCACCTCCAGGTAAATACTAATTATACATGTATAAAACGATATTGTAAATTCCAAATTATGGCTGTTTCGAAGAACGTTTTAGCCCGATTATAATTTATAAACACTCGAAATAAAATAATAAGAAATAGAAAATACAAGTGTTGGAATCACTGTTTGAATTTGGCTAGAATATAGCGGCTAGCGCTTAAAATATCACTTTTCAAATTTGTGTTGCTAAAAAGAAATTTTATATGAAAACAAATAAATCATTTTACTAGAAAAACAGACTTATTATTTTACTATTAGAGACGTTCGATAAATTATGAAAAGTTTAGCATCCGAACCGGCAATTAATTTGAATCAAATCATACAATCAGTCAGTGTATACGCTATAATAATAACAATAATGATAATTGCAATTTAATTGTTTGTTGGATCAATGT